>NC_051171.1:112544003-112545561 GCF_013339725.1 Rhipicephalus microplus | reverse complement strand
TTGCCCTGAAGCGGGTAAATACGAACCGTGGCGCAGTGCTTGGGGCGTTCTCTGTCTATTGTTTCTTCGTTGTGGCGTTGTTCAGCGCTGCCGACCTACGCTTGGCGTGCTAGAAACGATCAGCTGGCATTGCTCGCGTCGAGGCGTGTCTATAGCGGTGCGTGCGCGGCTCGCTTTTTAATTGCGCGCGTGTCCTTTCAAGGCTTCTTTGTACTGTTGCTTATTTTCAGCCATTGCCGGCGGTCAACGGGCGAAAGCCAGACAGGCGAGGCCAGCCTGGCCTCAGAGGTAAACGTTGTCGCCCGTGGGCTGCTCGGACCGGTGTTTCTCATACTGTTCGTGCGTGTGTCGGAAAGAGAGAGAAAGAGAGAGCGAGGTGTTTGCATGCGCCTTAACTTTTAAATTGTTTACCTCGATTCCGGAGGCAGAGTAAAAATCGCGGAGCGAGATCGCGTAACCTGATTGTTGACGCCTTGGAGTTATTATAACGTCCAGATTCATTTCCGAAGCCTACCGGTTACCCTTTTTTACTTTACGCGTGTGTCGTACGTGAGCAATTACGTTAACTCGTTTACCTGATTTCCTCGGGTAATTGTTCAAGACAGCCGCTTTCTATTTGTTGTAACTGCGCAATTAGGTGCGTGTGCCTCCGAGCTAAAGTTACACGTCCGTTACCACGGCCCTTTGGTACACAAGCATACGCTTCCGCCGTTTCGTGTCGCTACGTGCAATTCAGGACGGACGCGACGGAGGCGTTGGGTCGATATGATGGCTAGGAGTATATGCTTGGCTATGTGTGGTAAAGAGCGAAGTGCAGAACAGAAAGACATGCAAGGCAAGTTTGTAGCCGGCAGCCTGAGATCACAGAGCGTGAAGTAAGAAACGTGCATTTGTAAAGTCGTGTGGTGATCACGTTCTCCTCAAGATCATCTCTGCGGAACACTGCTAGTTAAAAATAATGTATCCATGAATGCGAGCGTTAAGATCTTCTCCAACACAAAGCTTAACTGAATTAGAACAGTCGACATTCATACCAAAATGACTTGTATATTTTATTATGGGTAGCTTGCTGACCGGTAGACAGAAGAGCGTGAAGGAAAGAGATAAAAATTAGGTGGGCAGATGAAAAAAAAAGCAAACCCACGTACCATGCGAATCGACGTTATGTGAAGCATGTGGAGGAAAGGTGACCGTGTTCTCATTTTTTATTGAGTGGCACGTCATGAAGTAACGCTAATGAAACCACGCTAAATATATATATAAATGTTGCACACACAGCCATATGTTGAAGAATGGTAAATGTTTATATACACCCTTTCACAGGAGGGTAAAAGACGCCGCCATGATGAGATACGTGCGAGATTACAAAGGCTAAAGGCACAGCCTCGTCAGTGTCACAGGACCGGGTTTATTGGCGGAACAAGGGAGAGGCCTCTGTCCTGCAGTGGGCGTAATCAGGCATGTGATCATAATGATCATGACGATGATGAGGACCTTGCTGAGACCACTTGAACTATTAGGCCCAATAACGGTAGTTTAACATGTTCTTCCTATATCT
>NC_051171.1:112219003-112539003 GCF_013339725.1 Rhipicephalus microplus | reverse complement strand
AAGCGTGACCCAGCTTTACAAGTCCCGCCACCGAGACGCAACCGCTTATTGACAGCAGCAACAACGCTGCACCGAAATCGCTTCAGGCTATCGTATACATTGCACGGAGCGTGGTGCGGTGTATTAGCGAAAGCAAGGCTAATCGACATCGCGCGCGCGGGGTAACGCTACTAAATGCGGGCATTGAAAAGCAAGACCCCCAATAAAGCTTTCAGCCCTTGCACGCACCAATTATGGAAATGCGCGCGCTTGCTGCAGGAGTGACAGGGTGTGGCTTGTGGCTACCACGTGGCGGTTGGATGCCATCGTATACTATTTGCAGTGCCGTAATAACAGTAGCCCACCACTTAGCATGGTGGGCTACCGAGTATGGTTCACATTCCCCACGCGTTTCATCAGCACGCTCGTTGGACAAGCAATTTTTCTGTTCAGAGGTCGCATAGAGCTTATACTCCGGCGTAGCGGGGTCCTAACTCGTAGGGCTCTTTGTCCTGCTCTTAGCTGTTGGCAAGACAGCTCGCCTGCTGATATGTCTAGCATTGGTATACTTGTAAAAAGTTTCTCTCACGATCGATACTAGTGTATGAAAATTGGAGAACGTTTAATCGAGCTTCGCCTTGAAGAGTATAACGCGATAGCGCATATAATAAGACACCTTTCGTATCGCCTTTTCGATCGCAAGCCTCGTGTCTCGGTCAGCACCTCAACCATGTCGCAAGGAGAGGAGTGGGCTTGCGAGTAACATTGGCCGTTGGAAATTACCCTGTAATGCGTATACTGCAAGTCGAACTGCGAAGTGTGCACTGCGCCATAATTCTTCTTTTCACAAATAAGAGAAGTACCCATTACGTGTCTGTAAATCAATACGCAAACCTTCAAGTCTACTCACTTGTTTGGTGCTTTTGCTGTTGATTGCGGTTAAATGTGTCCCAGTGCTTTGTAATGGGTGCGCATTTAGACCCGATTCTCGTTGCGCAATTCACAAGCCTTGACGCCTAGTGCGCGCCTTATATTTTCGCTCATGGACAACGCATATTTTTTGTTCGCCACTAAAGAACCCAACACTAACACCGCAACTTCTGCGTAACAACCTCTTCAACGCTATCGCATTAATACTAGTCGAAAACGATGTGTGACTTGCAAACACGAACAAATGAGAAGAATACAAGAGAACAACAAACGAATTTGTTTTGACTTCCTGGTTACCTCATCTTCTTTTCTGGAGGATTCCTGCATACGACGTTTTCTTGCTAACATGGGTCCAGCGTTAGTATTCACAAGGAAATCGCTCAAGTTCAAAGTTTTGTTCATGTTCGTACACCTTGTATGCTGCCGAAGAAATTCGTGATGACAGCAAGCTTTAGCTGGAACTTTCGTTCAATGAATTTCATTCGGAAGAACCAGCTGCTTCTTTCGTATCTCGCCTGTCTTATGTCCTATGGTGTTTCACTCAGTACCATCATAAATTACTAGTTCCGCTTTGCCCATCTAGCAATCTTGTTCTGTTGAAGCAAGCTTGTGGGAACTCGACCCCAGATCACTTGGCTGTGGTGGTAAGCACATGTAGCCTCGAGAGCACAGAAAGTTCTGGAACTGGCGTGGCAGGATTTTGCGTGAAGTCTTGCATAGTGGCTTCTGGATGAGTTGATATTTACGGCTCGATAAAAAAAAACGAATCGCTGCGCCTGGCTTATCGCACGCTGTCGCTTATCAGTCGCGCGCACCGATGGTGGCACTCCGCGCGACCATCCCGTCAAGTGTGCCAAGCCTGCGTGAGCAACAAAGCTGCAGGCGAGGCGAAACATGTAGCGAAAGGCATTTCGCATCCAGTAGCGTGAAAGGTAGCCGGTGAACGGTTGTGCAGCGCGTTGTCTCTCGCGGGTGAGGGAGGGAGCGTTTCCACAGTCGAAGAGTGCCGTTTGCTTTCAGGCTTGGTGAGAGAGAGTGAATTCTCTCTTGGCCAGAGAAGGTGGTCTCTCTCTTGAGCTCAAGCAAATCGACCATCACGACAGCAGCAGCAGCGGACGATGGACACGCCGACACGCCGAGACCTTAGGGAGCTTCGCCCCTAAAAAACGCGAAAGGTTGAAATTATTTCAAAACCTTGTAAAACGATGTCTCTCAACGTCTTTCTTTGACTACGGAGTGCACAAACCTTCGCGGGAAATTTTAAATTTGGCGAAATTGGGAATGTTTAAGGTTACAAAAAAATGTGCGTTTAAATACAAGAACAAAGGCGTCTTATTCCATCATGACCACTGGAATGCAACCACAATGCACAATAATCATGCGTGAGCAGTGTTACATCTACTGGACTACTGCGGATTATTGTCCGGTAATATACGTTATATGAATGTACGCCTTTCACTATCACCATTATACTACACTCATTATTCGCCAGCTTGAAACGCTCAGAACTTGCAGTGCAAGTTTGAGATTGCGTATACATGACACATTCACCCGCTTCTTTCTCGGCTGCAAGCTGCACCGAACTTGCTTTCCAATGCGAGCGTAGTCAAACGAACTATTTTATTTTGGATTTAGTTATTGCATTTGTTCTCGCTCTCTCTCTCTCTGTTTATCTTTTTTGTTTTCGTTTTTTTTGTAGTTGTCAGGTAAAGTTTGTACGCTTGGCACAAACCACAGTTTCTGTTTATTGTTGAAGGAGGACATTCGTATCTCATGGACGACTTATCAGATTAACACTCTTTTGCGAAGACGGCGTCTACTTATGTTTTGCTTGCCGAGTTCCTCAAGAATTTCTGGTCCATTTTCACGACTGCAGTGTTGGAATGGTCGAGCCGAGTGATGTGAGTTGAAATATAAGCATAAACATTTCTGGCTCTTTGCCTGTTAATTGGTATTCGTACGTAACCATAAACCCCGTTGCCGTTAATGTAAAGCAGATGGACTACACACCGAAATCCAACAAACATACATCACCGCCTTCGCGTATATTCGTCGCAAAAACGTTAAAAAAAACAGAAAGGAGCGTACAGTCAGGATTAAACCTATTTTTATTTTATTTCTTTCATCGTTATCATGCACATATCACGCGGTTTTTGGTCTATAACAACGTGTTTTTCGACCAGGTAGCTAAATTGTAACCTACTGAACTCACGTTTCTAAGGTTTCATGCAAACAAGTGTGATTTTTTGGGCCTAGCGTCCTGATAGTCATGTACATTGTTTAGCCAACTGCAACAACAGTATACACAATGTAATAAAGCCTATTATTTGTCATCTTCTGTTCTTCTCTGTTTCCTTAAATAAATGAAGTGTGAATGTATGACACGGGAAGTGGAGGCTATATAATTGGCCGATTTCTTAATATATTTGTTCGCAAAGCTTTTGTGATATTCTGATGTGTATTACTTTTCGCAGTGTATCTTCGTGTATTACTTTGTTAAAATGGATGGTATTTCATGCCTATCTTCTTATTTCCGACTTCCAACAGCAACATCTTACAGTGAAACTTTACAATTGTAAATGAAACTGAGAGATTTACAGAGCTGCAGAACTCATCGACTTCTTGAGAGAGATTTGAGAACTGTAACCTGATCACTTAACCATACAGTATTGGGATACGGGAATCGCATGGAGATAGATATGAATAATCAGGAACAGGGCGGAACCATATTTCCGTTTAGGACTCACATCAATTCATATTCGCAAAACAATATGCTATAATATGGTGAGCCTATCGCATTTGCGGAAATTCCGCTCAGCCTCGCTCACATAGACTCGTGTTTCACAAAATTTTGCTCCACCGGAATTTGTTTAGACTGACACTCACGTTGCAAATCCGAGCGAGCCGGCTCATGATACGCGTTTACCAGTCCGTGAAGTTCGGCCCTGAAATAAACGTTAACTTACGTTCTCCCTTCTACGTTTCTTGCAGGCTGCACAGTTTGGCAATGACACGGCCACGAAATCAGCGTTCCTGTTCAGCCCGAGGAGGAGTGCGAAGTTTCCCATTATGCGACCCAGGCTGAGGACCACCACGAGAAGTCCGCTGCCCGACCCGCCACCATCCACTCCCCGCCAAGAAAACCTGCAGGTACGATGACGTCAAGAGACTCGTGTTCATCGAAGAAACATATAGGTCGTAAGGTGGTATTTTATTGCAGTAGTCCATTCGTGGTTCTGACACAAGATGTAGGGTCGGCTAAAAATGAGGGAAAGAAGGGGAATTGATAAGGCTCTCGTTTTCTTCGTTAGACGCAATTTATTGAAACTAGCCCTGAGCGCGATGAACCAGAACATTGATTTCGCTTCTGTTTGAGCCACTTTCAGCGCACTTTCGCATGTAAGACGTCCTTTGTGGTATTGTACATTTTAACCCAACAAGCATTACGTTGACATTTACACAAATTTTTTAAACATGCGTAATGTGAGGCAAAACTGATTGGGAAGAATCCAGTTTGGGTAACTGAGAACCAGGAAAGTTTTTGTGCGAGCGTCGTTATGCATGTGTGATCGGTGACATGATTTCGATAATGTCTGCACGCGCGTAATGGTGCATGCTTGTAAATCTGGCTTCTCCCGCAATAAGACTTGACAGAAGGACAAGCCCATTTTCGCGATTGCCTGTTCTGTACAAATGTGAAACTTGAAAGCATTCATACGCACATAGAAACCACCAAGACAGCTATCATCGCAGCCGTAACAGTCCTCATAAACAAGCGTAGATAAGGTCCTGAGGGGTAATTCTAGACGTCTAAAGCACCACAGGAAGAAATAATCACAGAGAAAGAGCGTCAACTCGCAACTGATTTATTTGCAGGAGAAACGCAGGAAACATATAGCCGCACACGCATGTGCAGAGCACACTACTTCACCTAGTCACATGACCACACACATAAACTGACGACGTTCAACCGGCATATCTAATCAAGCAACGAAGCGCAAAAATCAAACTCAGACTTGCGCAAGACGACTGACGTGTCACTTATACACAAGTCACCTTTTTTCTTTATCCAGAGCGCTTCCATTATTTCGCGGGCCAGAGCACCTGGGCTTTTGGCGAGGACAGAAACGCTTGAAAACCTTGCCTCACAAGAACAGGAACGGCAATGCGCAGGCAAATGTGCTCCGGAATTATTTCGAATAGAAAGCTCATGTTCCCTAATTCTCACGTTCAAACACCATCCAGTTTGGCCGATGTAAACCCGGCCACAACTAAGTGGGATTAAGTACACCACACCCACTACGCAAACCACATACATCGAAGCGTGTATTTTTCCACAGGTGGAGGCGCTCGGTGTTTTAGATATACGTGGGCATAGGCCAGCCAGCTTTCGTGGCGCAGAAAAAACAACAGACACATTGTACCTGCTCGCCCCGTTCTTAAGGTTGTGCGCTACCTTATGAACATATAGAACTACCATATGGGGTGGACGTTCTTTTGAAGAACGTTCAGCGAACTCATCTTCACCCTAAGGACCCTACTAAGGCTGTCGTCACGCACTTTCGGAGGAACCATCTACAGCTCATGCAAGCTGACAAGGAAGGTGGTTTCGTGGTACTGACAGCCAAAGCCTTTGGTGAAAAGGCTATTCAAGCTCTACAGAAGAACTTCGTACCAACGACGTCACAAGCAAGCAAGGTGAAGGCTAAAGCTATTCTGCCATGTAAAGATCTTGAACTTTTAAAAATTTGTAAGGCTATTAGCACCTCGAGGCAAGCAACCCTGTCAGTGTTCTTCAGTGCAAAAACACACGAGGTTGACATGCCTTTCAGGTGCATTGGAGTGAACGTGTCTCGTGGCAGTTGCATGTCAGTAAATTTTTACTCAAACACCTTAGCCCGGTTGAAGTCAGAGACCCGTTTGCAGTGAAGAACTCGAATGATGTTACGCAGACTCTGTACTGCCTCCAGGGTGGTGCGTACGGCTTTTCAGTCGATGTGAAAGACCTTTTCTATTCTGTGCCGCACTCGGAGCTATTCAAAATCGTTAGAAACAGTATTGAAACGAACGGAGTTCAAGCGTTCGAGAGGGCCGCAGGCGTATCTCTAGATAACTTTATGACGTTGTTGGAATTTTATCTTACCTCAACCTTTGTATCACATGATGGCAATCTTTATGTTCAGCGACAAGGGATCTGCATTGGCTCTTGTGTCGGTCCAGTGCTGTGTAACATGTTCCTATCCGCCTTAGACACTGCTTTAGCTCAAGCAATTGACGATGCAAAGGTGCTGAAAGTCTTTCGGTACGTGGACGACTTTTTAGTCATTTTAAACGATAACCCTCTGACGACCACCACTAGTTTAGTGGATGATATTTTAGCAGTCTTCAGACAACATGCTAACGGCCTTTCGTTCACGCATGAGCTTCCCATTGACAATAAATTGCAGTTTTTAGACTTGAGCATCATGTTCTCGGAGCGACACGTGTGCTGGGCGTATCATCCAGGTTCGCGCGAAGAGCTTTTACCTTTTGATACAGCTCATTCTAAACTTGTAAAAAGAGCCATTGCAACCATGTGTCTCGAGGGAGCGCTAGTGAAATCTTGCCATCACAGGATGCAGGATAGCTACTTGAATCAGGTTAGGCGGCTGCATTCAGCTGGCTATCCTAACTCTGTCATTGTATCCGTTTCGGAAACCCTCCTTCAAAAGTTCAAGGGCAAACGAAAATGCAGGCAGCCGAGGAATAAACGACCTATATGGTAGTTCCATATGTTCATAAGGTAGCGCACAACCTTAAAAAACGTGGCGAGCAGGTACAATGTGTCTGTTTGTTTTTTCTGCGCTACGAAAGCTGGCTGGCCTATGCCCACGTATATTTAAAGCACTGAGTGCCTCCACCTGTGGAAAAATACACGCTTCTATGTATGTGGTTTGCGTAGTGGGTGTGGTGTACTTAATCCCACTTAGTTGTGGCCGGGTTTGCATCGGCCAAATTGGACGGTGTTTGAACGTGAGAATTAAGGAACATGAGTTTTCTATTCGAAATAATTCCGGAGCACATTTGCTTGCGCACTGCCGTTCCTGTTCTTGTGAGGCGAGGTTTTCAAGCGTTTCTGTCCTCGCCGAAAGCCCAGGTGCTCTGGCCCGTGAAATAATGGAAGCGTTCTGGATAAAGCGTTCTTGAATAATGGAAGCGTTCTGGATAAAGAAAAAAGGTGACTTGTGTATAAGTGACACGTCAGTCGTCTTGCGCAAGTCTGAGTTTAATTTTTGCGCTTCGTTGCTTGATTAGATATGCCGGTTGAACGTCCTCAGTTTACGTCTGTGGTCATGTGACTAGGTGAAGTAGTGTGCTCTGCACATGCGTGTGTGGCTATATAGTTCCTGCGTTTCTCCTGCAAATAAATCAGTTGCGAGTTGACGCTCTTTCTCTGTGATAATTTCTTCCTGTGGTGCTTTAGGCGTCTACAGGTTTTCCCGCTCAATTTATTCCAAGCGCCAGCCAAATTAATCTAGGCGCCAGTCAATTTAATCCAGCCGCCACTGAAATTAATCCAGGTGCCATTCATTTTAATCCAAGTGCCACTGAAATTAATCCAAGCGCCAGCCGATTTAATCCGGACGCCAGTGAATTTAATCCTGATGACATTGTGACTTCAAAACGACCCAGAATTTTCGGTAATGCGTGGAGTGAATAGCTTCCGAGTGAATTTAACAGGGAAAAGCCATGAATGAGTCACTAGTGACACAATGCGACTCGCGCGACTTTATCACGCCTATCACCCGCGTAAGCACTATTCACACCCTGACATGCATATCAAAGGAAAAGCCGTCCACACAGTAATAACTTGATAATTATTAACCAGGCCAATGATCTCATCACGAGTGACTTAGGTGACGTCCTCACGCATATCACCCACGCACGCACTGTCTTAACCTTCCGTCATGCATATCAAATGAAACGTCTTTGAAAGGGCGGGATCTTGATACCTAAAACTCGGCCAAGTCACCTGATAACCAGTTCCTCAGGGGACGTCATCACAAATATCACCCGCACACGTAATTTACTCGCCTACCGACATGCATACCAAACGAAACGTCTTTGAGAGAGCGATAACGTGTTACCTATGACTCGGCCAACTGACTTGATCACTTGTGATTTAGGTGACGTCATCACGCCTATCACCCACGCACGCAATGTCTAACCTGCCATCATGTATACCAAACGAAACGTCTTCGAGAGGCTAATAAATTGAACGCTGCCAATCGGCAGAGTGACGTGATCACTAGTTACTCGTGTGACGTCATCGCGTTTGACACCCACGCACGCAGCGTCTAACCCGAGTTCATACATATCAAATTAAACGTGTTTGAGAGAGTAATAACTTGAACGCTGTCACAAGGCCCAGTGACGTCATCACTAGTGACTAGCGTGACGTCATCTCGCCTAAGACTCACGCAAGCACTCTATAATTTGCCTTCATGCATATCAAACAAAACGTCTTTGAAAGGGTAATAACTTGAATGCTGGCACTAGGCCGCGTGACGTCATCACTAGTGACTGGCGTGACGTCATCACGCCTATCCCACACGCACGCGGTGTCCAAACCTGTCTTCATGCATATCAAACGAAATGTCTTTGAGAGAGTAATAACTTTAACGCTGTCACAAGGCCCAGTGACGTCACCACTAGTGACTGGCGTGACGTCATCATGCCTGACACCCACGCACGCGGTGTCCTAACCTGTCTTCATGCATATCAAATGAAACGTGTTTGAGAGAGTAATAACTTGAACGCTGTCACAAGGCCCAGTGACGTCATTACTAGTGACTGGCGTGACGTCATCTCGCCTGAGACTCACGCAAGCACTCTATAATGTGCCTTCATGCATATCAAACGAAATGTCTTTGAGAGAGTAATAACTTGAACGCTGTCACAAGGCCCAGTGACGTCATCACTAGTGACTGGCGTGACGTCATCACGCATATCCCACACGCACGCAGTGTCCAAACCTGTCTTCATGCATATCAAACGAAATGTCTTTGAGAGAGTAATAACTTGAACGCTGTCACAAGGCCCAGTGACGTCATCACTAGTGACTGGCGTGACGTCATCACGCCTATCCCACACGCACGCGGTGTCCTAACCTGTCTTCATGCATATCAAACGAAATGTCTTTGAGAGAGTAATAACTTGAACGCTGTCACAAGGCCCAGTGACGTCATCACTAGTGACTGGCGTGACGTCATCACGCCTGACACCCACGCACGCGGTGTCCTAACCTGTCTTCATGCACATCAAACGAAATGTCTTTGAGAGAGTAATAACTTGAACGTTGTCACAAGGTCCAGTGACGTCATCATAGTGACAAGCGTGACGTCATATCGCCTAAGACTCACGCAAGCACTCTCTAATGTGCCTTCATGCATATCAAACCAAACGTCTTTGAGAGAGTCATAACTTGAACAATGTCACTAGGCCTAGTGACATTGTTTTTAGTGACAACATTTTCCACTGCCTAAATAAATATTTTCAGGTGACCCAGTGAAGCACCACATGTAAATGACAAACAAAAAACAAAAACTACATAGATATTGCTTTTTTTATCTGCACTCTACTTCCTTACTTCCCCTGATGACTCTCCACAGTTTCGCATTCATTCTTCATCTTCCTGCCGCTGTACAGAGGCACCTCCTGCTCCCTACGCATCTGAGCGCACATTGGAAAGAGGCTGAGCAGACGACGCGACATGGTTGGTATACATGTGTAGAGGCTAGTCTACCTCCCTCTTGGCTAAAATGCCTTCTGAGTTTGACAATTCTAAACGTAACTCGTGAAATAAAGAGTAGTTTGCACCACACAGTGTCCCGAAACCTATATTTTGCCCGGTAACTTGAATACCGGGCTCAGCGGTACTTGAAAGCAAAATTTCAGGTTAAATAGCGTTTATATAGGCATCGATTTTGAAAACAGACATTTACAGGCACCTATACGAATTGAGGCTACAACGCCCGAAATAGGTATATATAGGCACTATAAAAGCACTATAAAAGCTCTCCTCGCCCTCTAATTTGTGCTCACGTGTCAAAATGACACGATATGAGCACAAGAAACGAAACAGGCGTTTGCATATAATTCGGCTATAGTCATAACACTGTATATCCTTAATCAAGCATAAGACGCACGGTCTGCCTGCTCCAAAGCTTGCTACAAAAAGATTTGTCTACCACTTCTTCGGCTCAACAATTATTTCATCTGGTTATCCTGTGACACAAATCCGTTGTAATAGAGGGCAGTCCCCATACTTGAGATACATACTATTGCTATTTGCAACTGGCCATTTGCTGATGCGCCATTCAATGCGGTGGCTGACTCGTGCCTTCCTTTCTACATTCTACGCCACGCCGTTTCTTATAGGTTAGTGTGCTTGAAATAAGCGTGCCTGTTTAGTGTAGAACGCCTGTCCGTTCACAGTATTGCGGCCTGGCTGCCCGCATTTTCAAGGCATTCTACGAAACACGAGAAGCAACAAAAAAGACGCGTACATCTACCCACACGACGAGCTGGAGTAAACGTGTCGCAGGGAGGTGAGGGTATCGGTTGAATGTTGCGTAATTGAGTATGGTTTGTAAAATGCTTAATTGTCATTTCGACTTCATTATTTCTATTTATTGAATGAAGGAGAAGCGCTGCCCTCAACGAGCGATGTGACACTGTTGTTGGGTTGTACCACACTGCTGCTTGAAGGTACTGTTGCTTCCATCGCATCTACACGAGTCAAGAAAAGCGTCAAGTCAAACAAAAGCCATGTAAAGACGCCTTTGACTGAATTCGAAACGCGCGATCTGGTGCCTACGTATACCGGTTAGCTGGTGAACGGCTGTGCAGCGCGAGAAGTTAGTTTTTTACTAGCAGACGCTGCCTGCAACGGCCTTCAAGTTAATGTTCTCTCAATGACGTTTCGTTCGATATGCATAAAAACAGGTTAGGACAGCGCGTGCGTGTGTGATAGACGTGATGACGTCACGTGAGTCAATAGTGATCAAGTCGGTTGGCCGAGTCATAAGTATAACATTATTGCTCTCTCACAGACGTTTCGTTCGATATGAATGAAAACAGGTTAGGACAGCGCGTGTGTCTGTGACAGGCGTAATGACGTCACGTGAGTCGCTAGTGATGACGTTACTAGGCCTAGTGACATTGTTCAAGTTATGACTCTCTCAAAGACGTTTGGTTTGATATGCATGAAGGCACATTAGAGAGTGCTTGCGTGAGTCTTAGGCGATATGACGTCACGCTTGTCACTATGATGACGTCACTGGACCTTGTGACAGCGTTCAAGTTATTACTCTCTCAAAGACATTTCGTTTGATGTGCATGAAGACAGGTTAGGACACCGCGTGCGTGGGTGTCAGGCGTGATGACGTCACGCCAGTCACTAGTGATGACGTCACTGGGCCTTGTGACAGCGTTCAAGTTATTACTCTCTCAAAGACATTTCGTTTGATATGCATGAAGACAGGTTTGGACACTGCGTGCGTGTGGGATATGCGTGATGACGTCACGCCAGTCACTAGTGATGACGTCACTGGGCCTTGTGACAGCGTTCAAGTTATTACTCTCTCAAACACGTTTCATTTGATAAGTATGAACTCGGGTTAGACGCTGCGTGCGTGGGTGTCAAACGCGATGACGTCACACGAGTCACTAGTGATCACGTCACTCTGCCGATTGACAGCGTTCAATTTATTAGCCTCTCGAAGACGTTTCGTCTGGTATACATGATGGCAGGTTAGACATTGCGTGCGTGGGTGATAGGCGTGATGACGTCACCCAAATCACAAGTGATCAAGTCAGTTGGCCGAGTCATAGGTAACACGTTATCGCTCTCTCAAAGACGTTTTGTTTGGTATGCATGTCGGTAGGCGAGTAAATTACGTGTGCGGGTGATATTTGTGATGACGTCCCCTGAGGAACTGGTTATCAGGTGACTTGGCCGAGTTTTAGGTATCAAGATCCCGCCCTTTCAAAGACGTTACATTTGATATGCATGACGGAAGGTTAAGACAGTGCGTGCGTAGGTGATATGCGTGAGGACGTCCCCTAAGTCACTCGTGATGAGATCATTGGCCTGGTTAATAATTATCAAGTTATTACTGTGTGGACGGCTTTTCCTTTGATATGCATGTCGAGGGTGTGAATAGTGCTTACGCGGGTGATAGGCGTGATAAAGTCGCGCGAGTCGCATTGTGTCACTAGTGACTCATTCATGGCTTTTCCCTGTTAAATTCACTCCAAAACTATTCACTCCACGCATTCCCGAAAATTCTGGGTCGTTTTGAAGTCACAATGTCATCAGGATTAAATTCACTGGCGTCCGGATTAAATCGGCTGGCGGTTGGATTAATTTCAGTGGCACTTGGATTAAAATGAATGGCACCTGGATTAATTTCAGTGGCGGCTGGATTAAATTGACTGGCGCCTAGATTAATTTGGCTGGCGCTTGGATTAAATTGAGCGGGAAAACCTGTAGAATTACCCCTCAGTATGACGAACCAACTAGCCCAACAACAAGTACTTCTAAGTAGATAAGGTCCTCTGAGTTGGATTTATATCATCCAGTGTCAGCTTTATCTGGCTGCATTTAAATTTACGTTAGTAACATATAGTTCAACTTACAGTGTTTTTTTTGATTAACTGGAACTAACATACAAAAAAGCCAAGGATCCTTGATTTTTCTTTGTGTTAGCTCTAATTTGCTTTTTTCTAAAGAAAAACACGTCCTTAAAATTGTCATTTCTTCGATAATCTTTTATTATGCTTTTTGTGTACGATTTCACTTTACCACTTTTGTTCGTACAACTTCATATGAAAATTTTATAGTTTCATGCTTTCATGGTTTTAATAGCTTTAAGTTCATATAAATTTCGTACTTTTCTGTCATAATTTACTTGTCCGAATTCAGAGATTCGGTGCCATATGAGTGACAATATTGACAACCGCTTAAACCTAGCTGGAGAAAAATGGGGTGCATATTTCATTCAATTATTCTGTTGTGTAAAGAAGCCGCAGTCAACTTTAGAAGAACAGATGCATGCCGGAAATTCTATAAAAATATTGGCTGACAGGCATATAGAATCAATAAGCGTATATTTTATTTTATTAAGAAAACATCTTTCTGCAAAAACAATTTGTGACTCTGAGCCACAATGTAATGCAGGAACGTAAACACCTCAAGCTGTCTCAGTGCAGCTTTTACGTCGATCTCGACCGTTGGGGGATCCATCGCTATTATAACAAATAAAAAGGAAATAAAATCGTTATTGCATGTGCGCTAAATGTGGTTCAAACGCATGGTACATTGAAAAAAGAGTGATATGAATTCTGAATTTCTTTATTTGCTTTATCTCTCGCTCTTTGTTTAACGCAAAAAAAAGGCGTGATAGATGGATATTGAGAGAAATATTGTAGTATGTATAGAGTGTGTCTCAGCGAATTTGTGTATGCCAAGTATACACGAATTTGCATACCCTGGCGAAAAGGTAGAAGAAAAATAAGGAGGCACAGCTGTCTTAGCACCGTTGAAGTAATCAGACATTACATAAAAGACGTTACTTTTCTGTTGAATATTCTTTTGTTAAGGTTACCATTCAAAAACGTCATCAGACAATTTTTCTTGACTTATCAGCCCATCGGATTGGCAGTTAGCTGAGCCCAGATGAAACATACAGAAGTGCTTCAACTTTTAAACTTCCTTGCTAGAGTTACTTAATAAAAAGCCAATTAACCAATCTTTGTTCTGAATAAAAAGCCAATTTACCAATCTTTCTTAATTGCCCAGCTTGAGGGACGTGATGCGTAAGGATTAGACTAATGCGGTACCATTTCAACACGTGTAGCGTACGTGTTCAGAGTTGTAACACTATAGGCGCAAGTTAACTGAAACAACTTGTACGTATACTTCACCGTTGATACTCTAGCTTTCAACATTATGCCTTGTGGTCACGTGCCACGAACGCAGGTGAAGCGGCAGGCGGTGCTCGAGTCGGTGCTCAAGCAGGCGGACATCTTCGAGCTGTCGTCGTCGGACTTCAGCCCCGCGGTGGCGTGGCCCGTGCCCCGGCGGCCGGCGTCTCGCCGGTTCCGTCCCAACGCCATCTCTCAGCCGTCCACGGCGCGTCCTCTGCTCAAGCTGCGACAGCCGAAGCCCACGAGGCCCCCCGCGTACTCGCTGGACGGGTTCGTGCCCAAGCCGTCCATCATCCGCATCACCACCACCGAGGCGCCGCCGCACATTCGCAAGATGTACGCGTCGCCCAAAACCGAGGCGCCCCCGTTCCGCAAGAACGCGCCTCGCTTCGGATCGAAGAAGTCTAAGGTATGTCGGGAGTTTCTCTTAAAAGACTCGGATGCCAAAAACACGGACACCTTTTTTAGCCACTATACGGACACGAGAGGAAAGGCGTCACACCCCGAACCAGTAGTGTAGCCAGAAATTTTTTCGAGGTAGGTTAATTATATTGATGTATGCTCGTGCATGTGTTTGCATATTTGCGTGCCGATACACGCAAGCAAAATTTTTAAAAATTCGAGGGAGGTTTGAGTTGAAGTCAACGCTCTTCAATTCCCACCTCGTTCTTGGAATACTCGTCTGTCATTGATATCTGTGTGTTTATATCACATGATGTCTTCTTTGTTCAGAGTTCTTCCAAATAAACATGTCGAACTGCCAGAACGGACGCATAAGCCGGGAGTTATTAAGGGCTATTTGCTTGAGCACTGTTACACATAAAAGCCTGCTTAAAACTTGCTGACTTTATCTCGTTACTGTATTGCCCGCTTTCGGTAATCGCCCTGTGTTTTAAGTCCACCCCTTTCTGCTCCCCGTTGACAGACAAAGCCGCTGACGAACGATTACGACGACGACGGTCACTTCCGGAAAGGCCGCAAGCACCACGACTCCAGCGGCCGCAAGGGCGTGCAGCGCATCATGGGCAGCCGGGGACCTCGCAAGGGAATTCCGGGAGTCGACTACCCCAACTTCCACCGCATCCCGACCACGGGCTTCGACTGCAACGACAAGCAGTTTCCCGGCATGTACGCCGACCCCGACGCTGGCTGCCAGGTTCGTGTACTGACAAGATGTATTCTGACTAGCGTATGCCGCGTCACTCATAACCTCTTTCCAGGTAGCTTCCACAAAGTGTCACTTTTAAATATATCTTAGTTAAAAATTTGAAAATATATCTTAGTTGAAAATTTGTCCGTTGCTTATTATCATAACCCCCCACAATGATGAAAGAAAGAGATATTGAAATGAGAGAAAGGCAAGGAGTTAAACTAGAATTCTAGCATCCGCATCGCAGATTGATTGATTGATTGATCGATCGATCGATCGATCGATTGATTGATTGATTGATTGATATGTGGGGTTAAACGTCCCAAAACCACCATATGATTATGAGAGACGCCGTAGTGGAGGACTCCGGAAATTCCGACAACCTGGGGTTCTTTAACGTGCACCCAAATCTTAGCACACTGGCCTCAGCATTTTCGCCTCCATCGAAAATGCAGCCGCCGCAGCCGGGATTCGATTCCGCGACCTGCGGGTCAGCAGCCGAGTACCTTAGCCACTAGACCACCGCGGCGGGGCCATCCGCGTTGCTACCCAGCACCGAATGGACGCGGAAAAGAAAAGAAAGGTTGGAAGGACAGCGGACGAAAAAAAAAAAAGAACAAGAGTGGCACTGCTACAGCTTATGCAATAAATAGGCCACTAACAAGCAAAACGTTGAAAAAGGCCTTAACTGTTTTTCTGCACGAAGGCAGATCGTGTCAGCATTCGAGCACTGTTCTGACAAGCGTCTGTCGTCAAGGCTGGCTAAAACAGCAGCTATAGCGGCAGTCTGTACGTGCTGTAGGGAGAACAGTGACAAATAACATGATCATTTCATCGCTGCTCAATAGTCCAAGCAGCATGGTCTTCCCCGCCTGTTCTAATGGCAAAAGATTTAGTAGTGGAGGAGGCATGGCATGTGATGTCGTCTCCCCCTCGAAACCTTTGACTCTGCGTCCAGTAGACTACCTCAAACAGAGACAGAAAAATTGCTGTGAAACACACCAACAGATCTCCACAGTAGGTGTCTCTTCTGGCCCAGAGAAGATACTATGTGCAGCTGTTGCTGAGAACCACTGCCCTCCTTTAACTCCATCAGCCCTAGTGGAGCCAAGAAGATTTAAGAAAAATTTGCTGAGGTGGAAATTCTTGCCCACAAATGAAGCCGTGCCAACCGTAAGAAGGCGGCTGCGGCAGCCATCTTACTATGGGCATGATGAGCTGTTGGCATTCGGCGATTGAGAAGGGGCGTTTTTTCGCACGCCTAACAAGTTTCACGTGGCAACCTCTTCGGGTCAGATAGTGCTCGAATTGCGTCCTTGTGTTACTAATTTTCTTTAGTAGGCCTTGAATTCAAGGCAATTTTTTTAGATTAACTCACCGATAATAGTCTCTGCGTGTTATTTATTCAGAAACGACTCTCCTTTAAGTTATAAAAAACGTAGCCTTTAGACTAACAAATCAATGCCACTTCATGTCTAAGGGCACCACCAGAAAATAGCATGTTTCTGAAATCTTTGGAGGGCAAAAGCTGGCTTCACTACCGCTGCCAAAGCATTCCGGGAGCTTCCACTCCAGCATTTTTTTTAAACCTCCTTGGGTGGAACAGTGATTGTGGTGCTTTGCTGCTGACCGCGGTTCTATCCCATAGCGGCGGTCACATTTTGATGGAGCTGATAAGGTAGAAGCCCGTGTACTTGGTTGATATCAATGCACCTTGAAGAACGCCAGATGCTCGAAATTTGCGCAGTCTTCCATTACTGCGTCCATCATAATCATATCGGAGTTTAGTGACGTAAATTCACAGATATTATTACCTTTTGATCCCTGCCCAGGGTAGTCAACTGAACGTACAGACGTATAGCTTTTCCGTTAGCTCATGGGATGAGGTTGGGGGGGGGGGCATGGTAAGTAAGCGGGATTAATTGCACATTATTTGAGGCACAAAAGAACGTTCACCTAGTCTCCACAATGTCACTGCAACATTGAAATAGAGAACATTAATTATGCCACAATGGTGGATTGTGGTAATTTATGACGGGCAAACTTTCAGTATGGGTGTTTTATTTAGTTGTTATAACTTTTATGTGCAATGAGATTATGATTTCCCCCCTAATTAGGGAGCTTTGCTTCGAACGATTTCGAGAGAGATATGCAATAAAAATTACAGGAATGTCAACTAAGGTATGCTCCGCGGAGTGGATAAATAAAAAAACCTTCCGCTTAGTTGGTGGAACCTCCTTGTGTAACGATATTAATATTGCTCACTTTGTGAAACAGTTCGTAACAGTTTTAAGCATGATATAAAGTAAGAATTCAAAGAAACCTGACTGAAGGAAAATTTTACTTACAGGAATGTGGTGGCAAGAAAATTTGCATAGTTGGTGGAACCACTGTTGATACGAAATGAGTTCAGGCATGTTCGTATTCTATTTCGGCATCTAGCGCAGAGCACACACAGGCCAAGGACCGAGTGAAAGCCGACGCTTCTAACAGCTGTCTTCATCGGTTGACGCACGGTCCTTGTGTTGTTTGCTACGTGTGAAGTGGAAGCTCCATCAATATACTACGAAATTTGGATCGTTGCCTCAGTGAAAGCAGTACGAGTTCATGAAGTGTTTTTCTCGGGGTAGTTTACTTACTGAATTCGACACCGCAAGGTTGAAAACATGAAATTTATTGCATACTGGTAACAGCAGTTCATGTGAGTACAAATGCACCGTGTAACAAAATGACTTCAGTGGGGCGTACAAACAAGAGACCCCCAGACACGATTTAACTTACAACACTGGAAGTGTTCGGAAATGTTAACGATTTAGAGTTCGAAGTACTTTACTATGGGAGAGCATAGAGCTATCTCGTGGGCCTCACGTCTGATGGCGATTGTTTAAAAAAGAGTGTTCGACGATTGCAAGTACTTTGTACTCAAACTATGGATGCGCACGGCGCAGAGAGCCGTCCCAGCATAGGCACATGAGCTGTGTTTATAAAAACTGTTTAACGATTTAGAGTAATTAGTACTCCACTATGGGAGATAACTAAGCCGTCCCGTTTGTTTAGAAAAAGTGGGTAACGATTTAGAGTACTAGGTACTCTACTATGGGAGAACATAAAGCCGTCCCGTACGTAGGCTTCTTGCGCTGCCTCCTGAACTAACGCATGGTTGCGTTTAAAAGAATTTTATTTCCACATATATCTCATATAGCTTATGTACACACAGAAAGATGGACAATGATGATCATGTGTATGTACAGTGCAAGCTGTTGTATACAGTGAAAATAAATTATTTGCGTTTGCAGTGATGTACAATGCAAAAATTGTACAACAAAAACAGGACATTCATGAACATCGAGATGATTAAGCTTATATAAACAGTAAGGCTATATGCACAAACAAGGGGGTCACTCACAGTGTAAGGTGATGTTTTTTTTTATTCACCTGTGAGGACAGTTTTCTGTCGTGCTCAAGAACAATATTGCACAAAAAAGACGTTTTTAATGAAGAAAAGGAGAATTCGCACTGTAATGTCACAGTGGTACAAGCTTTAGCCCACCTCCTCAATTGGAAGGAAAGGCACGGACACTCTGTTGTTTTTTACAATAATGAATCGCGTTGACCAGCGTCGGAGGAAAAGCTTCCTCTCCCAGCACAACTAGTTCTTCATCGAGATGCATAAGCATTACGTTTTTTGTGTGTTTAGAAAAAAGCGTGTAACAATTTAGAGCACTAGTTACTCTACTATGGGAGAGCTTAAAACCGTCCCGAGGCTACGCTAAGAAGAACCGATTACGTGACCTCTGTCACACTTTTGTACGTTTCTAGTTTAGAATAAAAGTGTTAAACGATTTAGAGTACATTGTATTCTACTATGGGAGAGACAAGTCAAAATGAACTTTTTGTGTGTTTAAAAAAAGTAACCGAACGTACAGCAGCCACGGAAATCATCGTACCACGGGAGGTATCCGGAGCTCAGCGTTTTAGTAATCAGACATGACTTCTTCGAGGCTACAACTTTAAGAAAGCAGGTTCTTTGTCGCAAAGTCGGCTCCATAGGCGCTCCGTGTCCTAAAGATTTTTCTTTCAAGCTTAAATCCCGTGTTCCCTGGAACGTTTACCTTATTTGGATTTCAAACCTCGAAGTAGTCACGTGCGAGAGCCCTGGTGCATTTCTTTTTTCTTTTCTTTTCAGGTGTGGCACATGTGCACCGGAGTTCCTAACCTGGGAGCGAGACACAGCTTCCTCTGTCCCAACGGCACCATCTTCAACGAGCGGAGGGGTGTCTGCGATTGGTGGTACAACGTCGAATGCAGCGAATTCACCCTCTGAGCTCGAACCAGTCGTTCTCCTTGAAGCGTGTACGGATCCGCTCACCCGGCCGTACGCATACATCAGCGTGTGTTTTCCAACGCACGCGTCCTCCTCGCTCATAACAGCGCTCGGGACACTGTGCACGACGATGTAGGCTGCCACGGCCTGCGCTGTCCTCTTGACAATGCAAAGCGTCTTAGATGTTCCACGTTAAATCAACGCGACCTCGTTTGTTTTGTAATTCAGAACAAAAGGTGTGTTGTTGAATATCGTATGCAGCTGTAATCACGGCACCAACAAGACAGGCACAGGTGTAGTTCGCTGCTTGAAAGTCCGCAGAAGCGGTTAGGTTTTTGGCTGACTGTAGGAAGCTCACGCTATTGCCAACTGGTATCTAGTGTGTCCCAACATGAGCGTTTTGTTTTGTGTATGCCTCGATCATAAGGGCTAGAGATCTTCAGTCTTGACTGTCGTGTCGCACAAACGCTTGTATATCAGAAAAAAGTGATATACTAAATAGTATCATGCTAAAAACATTTATATAATTTCACGTGGAAAACGCGCTTTCAGGTTACAGAACTCTAACACGTGTCCTGTAAAGATACAGGGGGAAATCGAAAAACGCAGCTCGCATTCAGCACGCGTCAAGGTATTATAGAGTATATGTCTAGCTGCAGCCATGCGGAACACACTTTGGCGTTGTCTTCTGACGCGTTCATTTAAAGCGGTTTGACGACGTTGCTGAAATTCAAGACAATTCAATGGATTTGGCGGTTAAAGGGGACACCACGCGTGACACCAAATGGCCACAAGACAACGGATGAAATGATTTTGCCTAAGCAGAGTACCATGATGCCAAAAATGTGCTGATAAAACGGTCTGTGAGTTCACCACTCAATTGGAACGGGGATTAACGCAGATCCGGCATCGTTCTTTAGGCCAAGAACACGTGGCTATAAACGATTTTGCCATTCTATTGGATCTTCTGTGACTGACGCAGCATTTGTACAAAAGCTTATCGCCGCTAGTATCTACAATCGTTACTACTGAGAACGTTATCAACAAGCCAAAGGGTTAAAAATTAAGAACAGTGCCCAAGTTAAGCGATTGTGCCCACTGTCCTCCAAGCGCTCACTTGTACAGAATGAAAAAGCTGACTACATTGCTGGTTTTAATTCATACATAGAACTGTGCAGTGCTCACAAAAAAAAAAAAACGACCCATGCTGCACAGTACTAAGCGTGAGCTCACTTGTATCACTACTGTCGCGAGCACACAAATTGAAGGAGTGAATAGGATGCAACTTGATGATCAGCGGAGCCTGATCACCCCTGACCTCAAGGTGCATAGCCAATCTGGAGAAAGCTTTAACGAGTACCTGCGACCACGTTGTGGCCGGTCCTCTCGTTGTATTATGTGTTTAGCATCCTCTTCCACCAATCAGCTGTCGTGATTGTGCGTCGTGCTATGCCAGTACAGTTAGTTACCTTGCAATACGTCGACGATGTCCTCATTCGAAAAATACGTTCAGTACATGCGTTAGTCAAGCCCGAACCAACGGCACGTCTGGATCATCATTAACCTACGCAATCTCATTATGCTATCTGAGCTTGGGATGCAGAGCTGTCCTCAATACATTCATTGGTCGTATCTGGCTGTCCTGCAGAAATAACAGTGATTATGACAGAATCCACAAGAAAAGACTATTGCACAAAGAAATATCATGACACTTTTCCGCAAACAGCTGGTTGAATATGACCTATAACGCATGACGCCGACAGTTAATCAGACTGATTTGTTCTTTAAGCTACGCATGGAGTAGAGTCTGGGAGACGAACATCCTGCTCAAAAATGTCGTTTCGTTGGCCCATAAGGTTTTGGAAGGCTCTGACGAGGATGGTCTGTGGCTGGAACCAGTGAAGATCAACAGGATGGTGCTTAGCCAGCAGCCGTGGATAGGAATGACTGGACCAGAACCTCCTGCCACCATGGATGACGTCTACGTGCTGTTCGGGGTGCTGCTGTGCAACCTGCATTCCGAGGCCGGCACCATCTTCAACCGTGATTGGTTCCAGAACCAAATAAACGACCTTGTCTAGCTGTTTCCCGGGGTTTCGGTGCCCCCAGCAGTGCCGCTGTACAGCGAGTCGCAGGCAGAGGCACTCTCTGCATTTGGAAAACAGTGGCCTTTCACCACAACAGAGATCCTCTGCACTATCATAGAAGACCGTTTCCAGGTAGGTGCAATTTGATGCTGTTCAGCGACAGAATGAACCTTCTTGCAACACATGGACCCACGAATTAGGCTCATAAACACAATCAGGATTGCTATTAATACTCAAGAATGATATGGAAGAATCTCATTTCGATTTATAGTTGACCAATATGTTTTTCCACGAAGTCAGACTTATCTCTTGAAAACTTTTATGGGTGCTTGCCATGTTACGTGTTCCAGATGTGGCCAATTCATATCCTTGTGAAAATTTAAATGCTCCTGTGCAGAGCTGTTAATGTCCTGAGACTAACCATACAAAGTGTCCTTTGCACTTTATTTGAAAATAGCACGATCAATTGTATGCAAAAACAACACTTCGACAGTGATAGTTATGAGTAACGTGCGTGACCGCTAGAAAATTGTGAGTTTACCAGGAAGTATTCACACGATTGATAATACACAAGAAGCCGTAGAGTTAAACACTCTCGTAGAAGAGAGGGGGTCTCACAACTAACTGTGTTATTAGGATAACTGCTACACAGTCCTTAAAATGCCACATCAAGAACGATGGTCGAGATAATGAATAGTACACTCGGAGATTTCTTATCCCCCTTCAACTCAACACAGCAGGGACCATGCGTTCTATCGATTTAGAAATTGAAAATTTGTGATCCTGCTGGATCAAGTATTTGCACCCTTTGAAAGAGTTTTTGCCACGAACCAACTACACTGTGGATCTTCCTTTAATGATCTTCCTTTTACTCACTTATTTGACCTCCCCCTTTCTCTTTGCCCATCATGCAGGGACCAATGAAGCGTCTCCAGGAATATGTGTGCGCACAGTGGAGAATCGCCGAGATTGTTCGGGAAGTACAAGTCAGCGTGGACTGATTCTCGTGGAGTACAACCTGCTGAGGATTCAATGCAATCGCCTGCAAGTTACCGCTCCCGTGGCTCTCGCGGTGCTGCAGCCCCTGCAAGCCGCGACAGACCAAGTTCCAGCAGCGCAGGAAACTCTGCAGTGCAGAGATTACACGAAATAAACACTTGTTTTACAGTGAATTTTATTACGAGATCCGAACACGCGGGTCACGCACGGCGCTGTAGTCCGCCGGTTTATGTAGCCACTATCGCACGCCCTAGAAAAACAGAAGCCCAACAAATAAAAAAATACCGAGGACACAGTAGATCTTGCACCCGGCCCAATGCGACCCAGCCCAGTATTCTAGCACTGAGACAAGCACATTTTATGTTCTTTATTTGTGGTGAAACTTTACACCATGTGGGATAATATAAATATATTATAATATGCAGCAAACATAACAGAAACGTTACTACGGCGGTCAAGCACTGCTGCAACACATCCAAAGAGAACGGAAACAAACCCGAACCCATTCGCTTGTGTTCCGTTTCCCTCGACGCAGTTTCATTTTCGCGCTTGATGTCCTGGCTGAAATCACTGAACAAAACGCTTTACTTGTTGAGTTCGCATCGACACTCATCGTCCGTCCCCTGTCAAAAACTCGAGAGATTTTTACAGCTCGTTGAGATATTTATTTTTACGTTAGATTTTTCTTGCGTGCGTTGGTGTTGAATGATCAGACGAGTATAAATTGTGTTTCTTTTTAGTGCTGACGGAAGCAAATTGCGCATTCGGTATAGCAAGGGCCCATGTTATAACACTTAACATGCCTAGATGCACCTTTCTATTAACAACGGGTAAAACCTCGAGCTGCCACTCCCTTACGACAAGCTACGGGATGTTCTTATCGCTGCAAAAAAAAACTTGCGCTTTTGTTTTCCTACTAAGCTGAGAGCATGATGCTATCGCATCTTATCAATCTTTCATATTTATTGAATATAATTTTCCGACGTGTCTTCCGTACGTTGTCTCACGGCCTTTGGAGCTCCGTTATCTTATCTTAGCTTCTACGCGAGATGTCTCCGTTTTTATTTGTCCTATCCTTACTTCCTTTTATCTCCCTTTTATTTCTTGAACAGTGCGCATGTTCTACGTCATGGTCACAGGCCTATCACATTTCAAGTTCATCCCCGATCGCCCACGCTTTGGTTGCTGGGTCTATGTAGAGAACCTCCTTGCGGGTTGTTCGCTTCTCATTTTTGTTATAGCCATGAGAAGCTTAGCGTTCACAGATTCACGTTGCATCCACGGTATTTTAGATACATGGTGGTATCACGGTAACCTTTTATTGAAGGTGCGCTTTAACGCGTATTGGTGTAACCTAAATGAGAGATCACTTTGGGTGCACAAATAGATCTAAAAAAAAACATGAGATATCACAAAACCACGAGCTTCAACTCCTTCGGGGGTGATTTAACACCTTGATGAAGTCATTACCCGGACCATGCACATCGATGAAATTATTGGTCACTACGAGAAATACCAGAATATTACAGTCAATGTGCACTGTATAAAAACAAAAGACAATAAACAAGGGGTCCTTTGGCTTTCCTTTTACGTGCACGTGCGAGAGTAACTGATGTAGCACTCTTGTTGGAGAAGCACGTTGACACTCTTTATAAGAGTTCCTGGACGCGCGAATTTCGAAAATAGAGTCAAGTGACTCTCTAAACAGAGTGCTGTACATGTGACTTTCGCATGTATAAAAAAAGAGAGTTCCTAAAGTGTTTCTTGAGTTCGGTTTAAAAGTTGTAGCTCGGGAACGCGATAGATGCCACACCTTTATTACAAAAGTTACCCCGACCGAATCATATGCTCATCATATCATCATTGCAGCAGTATTTGGAAGCACTTATTTTGTACATCTCGCCAATGTCTCCTGCCATTGCGAAAGCAAATGTTTTTTTACGTCTACTGCCTTCAGAGACTAACCCTTTTCATTAAGCTAAAAAAAAGCTTTTGTTCGTGTGATATTAGTAGCTAACCTACTGGGTACCGACATTTCTCTAGAAGCTACCACGCATCTCATTATCTCGGGATTTCGCCTTAAGGACTCTGAAGATTCATCGCGATCCTTCCCCTCTTTCTGATGCCAGTACGGGCCGCTTTCCTATGCAATGTCCTCATCTAGACGGCCTAGAGCCCATTACTTTGTCGCAGGTCATCTTTAGCGCAAACTTTCATTCATCAAATTCTTCGCACTTCTTCAGGCCTATACTTCCTTTCAGTTACACGGCTTAAAAATTTCATGCACGCCGCACCAGCGAATATGCATTCAGCACACCATGAATTCACAGTACTGACACTGCTATCTTATCCTCACCTTCGCCGTTTTACAGCGGAGTTGTAACACTCACACAGAAAGAAGACAACAAAAACAAAGTAAAAAGCGAAGCAGCTTTTTCGCCCCCATTTGCATTTTTTTAAATATGTCTACTTTCGGTAGTCTACGAATTTTTCGCGCACGTTGTATATACATTATATTGAGCAATAAATGTTGTTTCCACATGTCAACGTTTGTGGTTGTTGTCACTTTCATATCGCGTGCTTCAGCTACCTCTTAAGGCATCGCGAGTCTTCAGCTAGGCATCCAATAAGCGAACTCTGTTGCAGGGCCGAAACTGACCGACCTCCGGTCGGTAGCACCGGCCATGGACTTGCACAGAAGAGGGAAGGTGCCCTCTCTCTCTCTCTCCCCTACTTCTTTCCCTGATGCCCTTACCCTAGGAAAGGCGCCAAGTCTGCCCCAAACTTCTGTTCAACCATAGCTGCTCCATAACGGATTGAACTCAACGTCACTCATCGACGTTCCACCAGAGTATACTGCACACGGCCATCATCTACATAACCTGTGTGTACACACCTGGGATGTATGTGCACTGCAAAAGCACATGGGCGCAAGGCCTGATGTCCTTTCCTTGCTCTTAATAATTTTTACAAGCTCTCTTTTTTGTCATCATTTATCTCTTTTACTCTTTCCCCCAGCACACTGTATAGCCAGCTGGTTTAAAAAGTGGTTGACCTCCCTGTCTTTCCACTTGTTCTTTTCTTCCTTCCTTTCAGAGCCCTTTTAATCTTGGCAGTGGATGTCTACTCGTCCCAGTTCGACCACCTCCACTGCTAGCTGCAGGCTCAAGAAAGTGATCACTTTTTCATCTTTCAGGCATTTTAAGTTGTTACGGCACTTCGGAGGACTTCCGACAGAGCGACTAAGCGAAGCGTACCACACAAGACAACGTCATGTCTTGTATAATAAAGATGTAAAAGAACAAAACAAAAATAAAACATCTCATTTGTGTCTTCATTCTTTCTGCAATATGTGATGCTGGACATTATGCGACAATGTTCACGATGCGGTGAGTACGCGCTGTTCTCGCAAACGATAACGAGCAAAACGTCAGGACATGCCTTTCCAGGAATATTGGTGAAACATTGTTTCTGAACTATACTGGCTAGCAAAGATTGATTGCTAACAGAAGATGGGCATAAAATTTTAACTTGTATGAATTCTTCCCTCAAAACCACCTCACAGACTGTAGACAATGCGCGTGAATAGTTATTTAACGTGAGCATTTTGATATCTATAGGTCAACCCTAGTGAATAGATTCGTATGTACGGAGGGTACGGATCCGTACAAATGCAATTATGGTATTACGGATCCGCATGGAACGGATTCGCTTGATGCGGCATCTGCACGATTCGTATATACGGCTGTCGCACAAAAACCTTCACACATATGGCATCCATATAAACGCAAATGTGGTATTACGGATGCTATGTGATACGGCTGGTCACGCGGAATTGTGGTCAAATATCTGTTGAGAGTTATTATCCCAAACCACGATATTATTGTGAGAAATGCCATTGTGGAGGATTCCGGAAATTCCATCCACCTTAGGTTCTTTAACGTCCTTCTAAGTTTAAGTACAGAGGCATCAAACATTTTCGCCTCCATCGAAAATGTGACCGCCACAGCCGGTTTCCAATGCCACGACCTGAAAATTGGGTCAAGGTGCAAACTGCATGATATGGCTTCGATATACACAGCTTGCGCATCAGATGCCAATAGGATATTGTATCGTTAATTTGGGTAAAATAAAATTTATTGTCTGTAAGCAGAGCTCTGTCATTGTACAGTTATTTCTCATATATCAAGTAGAGCCAACAATATTTATTTCAAGGGTGTAAAATAACTGCAGTGTGAGAGACAACGCAACGATGCCCCAGCACACATTTACATGTGTATAAAAGTATAAACAGTGTAGTGTGAGAGATGTACTGGCATGAACCGCCACACGAGCATTGTCTTCCCCTTCTTCCACCCCTTTAATTGACATTCATCTTGTCCACCATTAGCTCATGCTCCTGTCACCACTCTGCCGTTGAAGAACCCCTTTTGCAACTTCTCCAAGTGAAATTCGAAAGAACCTGAAATAGGCCGAAGTTAATGCTGTGATCGAGAGCAGAAATAATGAAATCAATTGCCAACAAAAGTTAGGTAAACGTGCTACAGTAAAACCTTGTTAATTTAAACTTGGTTGTTTTGAAATTCCACTTAATTCGAAGTGTTTCTGTGGTCTCGCCTTTTGAAATGTTAGTTTGAGCGGGTAATTTCAGCACAAGTCCAGTTAATTTGAAAACTTTGGGTGCAATGTGCCAATTCTTGATTCCGATTTCGCCGCAAATCCGCGAAACCAATGGCTTTTAAGAGCCACCAGGCAATGTACTTCAGCGATACTAATTATTGGTAGCTGAAGCACCCCTGCCTTGCTACTTTCAGTCCGAAAAATAAAACAAACAAAAAAACGGTCTCGTGATCAGCTAAAATACGCGTCTGTGGAAAACAATTTGTCCTTTACTGCATTACACTAATGACGTGCGGGCCGCATGATGATGTTTTTTGCAACATCAGCGCGTCCCACTTTATTCATTCTTTCTGGGAATTTAAAGAAGTTAATGAAGTTCAGTCTGGAAAAATCCGCGATGTACGCGAACCACCAAGTGCCGGTTGCTCCAGCAATTTGAGCACTTGCATTGCTGACGAAGTTCTTGCCTGCAATGCCTATTTCTCCGATAGAGGCGGAAATGTTGTAGGCCCTTGTGCTCAGATTTGGGTGCGCGTTAAAGAAACCCAGGTGGTAAATTTCCGGAGCCTTCCACTACGGCGTCTCTCATAGTTATATGGTGGTTTTGGGACGTTGAACCCAACATATCAATCAATCAATGCAATGCTTACTTCGAAAACTCAGGCCGAAAGCTTCAATATTGGTGTTTTCCAGACAAAACACGTCACAATTTTCGTTCCACTGTCTTATTTATAAGTTCTTTATTTTACCAAAAAAGTATGGGCGAATGGTTGCATCATAACGTGCTCACGCAGCGATAAGCATGCAACATGCTTCCCGCGTGACATTACGGTGTTGCAGTGAAGATGTCTTGTTTTTCACAGGCACACATTTTAGTTGATTACTTTTTTGTGTGTGACAGGCGTTAGGCCCGGAATTCCCCATTGTTTGCGGAAAAATTTTGACTAGGTGTTTCTGGAAAACATAACCCTTGGAGCCTCAAACTAGCCGGCACAGCAAACGACCAGCCCTGACAAATTTGAATGATTTCAGGTTCCTAGTATTCCACTTTTTGTTTGTTTTGTTAATTCAAAAACCTGCTTAATTCGAAAATTTCTCATGGTCCCAGTGACTTCAAATTAACGAGGTTTTACTGAACCTGCAAAAGTGTTAAAGCTCTGGCACATACTATGTGCACATCTCATTTTAACTAGTAATATTAAAAATAACTGCGTGATTCATAATGTAAAAAGTGAAGTAGAATTGAATTACTCTTTACGAAGTGCAACATAATGATCACACTTGTCTATACAAAAATGGATTCAGACTTCAGAGTATTATAATGCAGGATAATATCTTCGAGAGAACTATAGAGTTGCAAATCGCAAATTTACAAAAGCTACCATGATTATAACTACAACCAAAAAAACAGGTTTAACATGGCCACCCATTTGTAAATTTTACTGTTTTAAATTTTTCAAGCAGTTAGAATGTAACAATGGGTTTCTACTGCACCTCAAAATAAAACAGACTGCACCTCAAAATAAAACAGACTGCACCTCTAATAAACATACTGCACATACTGCAAAACATACTGCACCTCAAATAAAACACACAATAAAACACACATAATATCGTGACTGTGGGAAGAGTACTGCAAACGAGCTTCAACACATCGTCAGTGCTCTCGCCTGCTCAACCTTTGTGATGCCTCATGCAGTGCATAGCTGACACATGGCTTTGCTATCGCTAACGTGCCTATGTGGTGCGAGATTGTGCAACGCATCCAACTTACTTTAATTAGTACACACGGCTACACGGCTATCATCGTCGACTTCCTGAAACTAATTTCGGTTCACTGCTGTTAGAATGACGAATTTATCCAATATGGAAACAGTGCATCAGCAAAGTTTTTGAACAGGGCGAGCACTTCATTTAATGCGATAGTTGTCACTAGAACGCAATGATGGCACTAGATTTACGCAGTTTTTTTTTTTTGAAGCATAAGCATTAAAAAAAATGGTGCACTAAGCATTTCTTTAATTCACGGCTGCCTGTTGGTCATGTCTTGGAGACCTACAGCCTTTTCAAAAGTGTAGTTTTGTTTACAGTGTGATACCGCTTACAGCACAGATAATTGTTCTTCCAGCAACTTACATTTTAAGCGGTCTACGCGGCATTGGTTTATTCAGTGAAAACGTTTATACAATTTTCTTGCAAACAATGTCATCTATCTATAATGAGACCATATATTTATAAGAGATTTTTGCTATCTTGTGAACAAGCCAGTATGCCACTTCACCTGGTCCACTAGACGTGATCAATGTTCTATGTAGCATCCATGATGCAACGGGCACACAATTATTCACTACACTTCTCTAAAATGGTCATGCTGACCCGACCAAGATACTTATAATAACAAGCCCAAGTCTGCATGTAAGGCTTTCTGGAATTAAAACTGCAACATTTCATCTGCGATCGGCTCGTTTACACTCTCACGTATGACCAGAACTCAAGTATACTGCAAAATGCTGGCAGCTCTGGAAGAAAGTAATAGAGAGAATTTTCCCCGGCACATGTGCACATTTACCGAGGTGACAGAGCTACAGTAATTGTCGTGTCAGCCACAACTGTTTTGTAATTTCTGATCAGCAGCACCACATGGGGCCATTAACACCACCGGTGAAAATCTCGACACTACTAAGCTTGGGAAATCTCCCCACTTACCACCCCTAACCCAAAAATTTTCAGGGGGGGGGGGGGGGGGCTCTAATTTTTCTTCGGCTACGCCAGTACAGACATTCACACAAGTGACGCCTCGCCCCTTCGCGGTGGTCTAGTGGCTAAGGTACTCGGCTGCTGACCCGCAGGTCGCGGGTTCAAATCCCGGCTGCGGCGGCTGCATTTCCGATGGAGGTGGAAATGTCGTAGGCCCGTGTGCTCAGATTTGGGTGCACGTTAAAGAACCCCAGGTGGTCAAAATTTCCGGAGTCCTCCTCTACGGCGTCTCTCATAATCATATGGTGGTTTTGGGATGTTAAACCCCACAAATCAATCAATCACAAGTGACGCCATTCTTGTTTGCTGATAGGGGGTGAACTACCATGCATATTTATTACGTCACGTCTATCCCTTATATAGATAAGCATAATAATCAAACGAATGAAAATGAGCTTTCGCCCCGCCGCGGTGGTCTAGTGGCTACGCTACTCAGTTGCTCACCCGCAGGTCGCGGGATCGAATCCCGGCTATGGCGGCTGCATTTCCGATGGAGGCGGAAATGTTGTAGGACCCCCGTGCTCATATTTGGGCGCACGTTAAAGAACCTCAGGTGGTCGGAATATCTGGAACCCTCCACTTCGGTGTCTCTCATAATCATATGGTGGCTGTGTAACGTTCAACCCCACGTATGAATCAATCAATGAAGTGGAACATCCAATTAGATGTTTCTTGCCGGAAGCGGAGGGCTATTCAACGGTGGAAGAAAATCAATTTTCTCGTAACGTAATCTCTGTTCACGTTACCGGCAATTGTACCTCATTCGAATAAAATCCCATTTGCTAACAGTCAAGGGTTGGAACGACCTGCCTCCTCAGTCATGCTACATCGCTTCTTCATGTTCAGAGATTCTATCAAAAATAACAATCTTTTAACCTACACACCCCATCCAATACCCTTGCTTAGGGGTATTGGACGTATCGGATTATTTATTCAGTTTATGCGTTATTTTTTTTCTTTTTGAGAGCGAAGTGCTTTAAGCTTTTCGTTGTGCAGATTAGTGTGAACCGTAATTGTCATTATACTTATTTTAATTAGTACGCGCTCGCTTCGCCCTCCTCAATTTCTGCGTCGTTTTCGCAATGGTGAGCCATAGTGTTCATGTCTCTGACAGCCCTTTTTACGAGGAACTTTGACCAAAGCAAATAGAGGCTGCTTCTTTTAACAGTGAAGCTGTCGCCATGAATGAATGAACAGCTTGATTTATCGCTTGGTAAAGAGAAGGGGGAAAAAATTTCAGAGGGTGGTGGGTAGAAGCTACTTGAAGTAGTCTTCCTCTACCCTCTCGGCCCACCCCAGCATGGCCTCCTGAATGTCGGGCCGCGAACTAACTTGCACTCCGCGGTGCGTAATTTCACAAGTGGGTAATTTCGCCGCACTACCGACTACAGCAGGTACAAGTGTTAAACTATGGTTAAACGAAAACGTCAAAACGATAGAGGGAAAAAAAGGAAATGATGAAAAGAGAAAATGGTAAGTAACGGAAATAAAGAGTAAAAAGATAGAGATACAGAGAAATACATAAAAAGAGAGGGAAATAAACAGGCACGAAAAAGCGACGAAAAAAAGAAACACATACAAGTTAAAACAGAAACAGATAAATAGCAAGAAAAAGAAAGAAATATATGGAGATATAACTAACTCAATAAAACGAACGAGATATAAAAAAGGCATTACAAAAAAACAGAGAGAAAGAGAAAACAAAGAGAAGAAAGAAAGGAATATAGGGAATGCCACCCTGCTGCACTATCTTTTCAAAGGGTCCTGCAACACTTTTTCCAAGTATAATGAACGTCACTCGGACGCCGAAGCTCAGCAACAAAACAAAAGTGTTATTGCCCGTTTCGTTGAATAGGGGCACATAGATGATGTCATTTGCACCTGAATCGCGCGTGTCTTAACACCACAGAGTGGCGTCTGAAGTCGCCTCCTAACACCAAGTAGCCATGAAACAATTTCACTAAAGGAGATTATTGCCTCACGAATTCACCAGCTCAACAAATTTTAGAATCCGTCCCGTACGAGTGGAGCTACAAAGCTCTGTCGCAAACTGGCAATGCTTTCTTTTTTCTGTCGTCCCGACGAAGGTGCTATAGAAGCTACAGGACGAAGAGGGGGGGGGGGGGGGATTAACCAGCCGTGCGCTTCTGGACCGTGAGCACGTTTTTTTGTTTTTTTTATATTTTTTTGTTCAGATACGCGGCTATATAGTGCGATCGCGCGCAAACGCTCGGGCACATCGCGGCCTCCCGCGGCGGCCCGAGTAACATCCGAGAGCGCGATGCTCAAATCCGAATCGATACTTGGGCTTGGGAAAATCTTGGGGAAAGTTGGGCAAAAACATGAGGGAAAAGCAAATCCTCGTGACAAAAGAGGAAAGCGTGATACTGAGACGCCTGCAAAGCAACACATACACACATGGGGCCCTAATGCATCGTCTCTACACAACGAGATATAGCTCTATGTGCCCGCTCTGCAGCGTACCGGACACCCCGGCACACTTCCTTATTTCATGTCAATGTATTGCCAGGCGTAATCTGCAACGACATATGACTGATAATGAAGCAGGACGGACGAACGAAGACTTGACCGAAACGTGGGAGGCGAAGCTCACCCTCGAGGACCTGGAAGACCAACAACCTGGAAGGCCACCAGAGCCAATAGGGCAGTAGAAGCCAGATGGTTCCTGGACTAAGGAGCCCTCCCATCTCCGGGTGACACCGGGCATTGCTCGGGGCACTGTTTACTTCTCTCTCGCGCGTCATGTCGCGAAGATTTCCGAGCATTTGTCGATAGGACAGAAAACTGTTTTCAGCTGACTTTGAGAATTTGTTGTAAATTTCTGGCCACGTGCTGGGCTATATTTCGCTCGCGTGTTCACGGTAACCTCGACTACAAGCCGACAGCGTTTTGTGAACATGCTCATAAAGTGATTGCAGGTCTCTTTTCAGGCTTGGGACCACTACAGCGATGCTGGCACAATTTTTAGGGGTGAAGCTCCTTATAGCATCCCCTGGTCAGTCGTCCTTCCATCCTGCGTTAGCCAGTATATCCATGGAGTGAATAATGATGAGTGGAGCGAAGCGTCCATCCCTCCGATGCGTGCTCTAGTGTGATAAGAATGGATGGATGGACAGGTGGACATACGGACGGACGGACAAAGGTACGGACGCTTCACCCCACTCACCATCATTCACTCCTTGGATATGCTGTAATTTTTCCCTGGAAAAAAGCGCAAGCAATTAAGTTAAGTGCGACGATCAACCATCGCAACTGCTAATTGCTATGTTTCATCAATTTTTCAAAAAAGTTGAGGCAATGGGATGTGAAGTGGTTTCCTAAATTGTACTAACATAATGCCACGCGTGTCTGATTTTGATATAGTCGTGTTTAATCCACAAAAGCTGTTATCCATGCTCGCTGCAGACCACGCGGCAATGGAAAGCTTTGCAATTGTTTGAGCGCATTCTGCAGCTGACAGATTAGGCGCAGGACGCGAGTAGTCAAGTTAATTCGAGAGCGAATTTTCGGGGCCGTATCCATAAATGGTGACGCACCACACCGCAGATCACCGCAGAACTGTTCACTCGACGGTCGGCGTTGTTTTCGCCGCTATCAGGGTATACAGTTTCAATTGCTTGGACACTTCGCTCCTTTCATTTTCCATGTTCGCCGAACGAAGAGTTTCGTCTTAAACACGCCGACTTACCTTCGTCAAGTCTCGAGTCCATGACAATGAAAACACGCAGGTAAACACGCAGTAGTAAATGCAAGCACGCAAGGTGACACAGTGACACATCGTTTATCGGAAAGTATACAGGAAGGAAAATATGCGCAGGTCGACTTGAAGCTCGCAGCAAAATTATGTCAGGTGTTTCGCCACCTTCTCACTAATCGTCCTATATTTTGAGCTAAAACTCATTGCTTTATGCCTGAGGGCAGTATAAAAAGACTCTTCAAGCGTGTTGGATAAAAAATTATAAAAATCATAGAAGTACCAAAATTACTCAGAATACGCTCATCGCACCAACACTTAATTCCCACCAAGCCTGGTCATAAATAGCACCTAAACCAAAATCATGTCCTTTTAGAGGAAGAGAAATAACCGTTTGTTTTATAAACAGTGTTGAGAGCTATGCCCGGTATCACCCAAAGGTGGGAGGGTTCCCTAGCCTAGGAAATCATATGGTACATTAAAACACATTAACTGTTTGCATTTTCTTTTCAATTATATAGCTCATTGCAGAGATTAATGCATAGGAAAGAAGTATGGAAAGTTTCACTGGGAAATCGATGCCTTCAAAATTTGTCATCCTTTATTCTACAACGATCCTCTGAAAATCTCGCCTCGAGAAAAAACAGTTTTTCAAACAAGCCACTATTGGTTTGAGTCCACCATTAACGAAAAAAGACCATAACTTTTGAACGCAACTTGATAGAAGCGCGCAATGTTTTATGTGCCACAACGCGGGATATCTGCACATTCAGAATGAATAGTCGTTTCTATTGAACAAAACGTCTCATTATTCTTAATGATGTGGTGTTTTTGGACGTTAAACCCCAGCCATTATCATTATTAAATAGAACGTCTCATTACAAACATGCTGGCACTTAAAGGGCCCATCAACAGGCACCAACTTTTTTTTTTTTTTGCACCTCCCTTAGAAGCTCGGTAAGTCATAGAGTAGACCACGGCGATCGCGTTTCCCGAATATTACTGTGCTGCGCGCCACACAGAGCCTTCATTTCGAAAAACAATTCCCGCACTACTTTTTTTTTTTACGCCTGACCAATCCTACTTTGACGAGCCGTGACGCGAAATCGCCGATCGGCGACTTGACGGAGCACGCAGCTCGTCGATTGGTCTAAATCAGTCACAACCATAGGCTGCGCCTTCCCCTTCCTGTGAGGGAGGGAGGTGGCAAGGCCACGCGAAAATTGGAAACCAGCTGAAACCGATGTTTTAACCACTGTAACATCCTTAATATAGCACATATTCGCAAAATTCTTGCGGCAGCATGTTCACAAATCAAAAGTGCACATATTTCTCTCTATAAAAAGTTTTGGATTTCGGAGTTGTTTAGAGGCCCTTTAAATGGTGACTCGAGCTATGTTTCGCGCGCGTCAAGCTTCGTATACCATGCTATCTCGTATGGCAGATAATGAACTACTCAGCTGTTCTACACGCACTACATTACTCTCTCCTTTCCCCTTCTCTTCCCTCCTCTCTCTTTCTCCCACCCGCCACGGTCGTCTAGCACTCGGCTGCTGTCCCGTAGGTTGCGGGATCGTATGTCGGCAGCATTTTCTATGTAGTCGAAAAACTGACGAAACTTCTAAATTCCACTCAGAAGATGCCACTGTTCCTATAAACGGAGTTTGTTTCCCGTATTTTAGAACAGTTGGTTGTATTTTTGATGAATTGTGAGAGCGTGGAGGCTGCTCGCGAGCACGAGCAGTGACGTCAAACTCACCGAGGCGCATGCAGGATGCCCGTGTTCTTGTCTCCCTCTTCCTTTTTTCCAGCTGTCCTTTCACTCCACTCTTTCACTTCCACAAAAGCGCTGGCACTTTGCCCCAGCCAGAAGCATTGTTCGCTGCTGTTCATGTTCATACCAGTTCGGGGAACCGAAGTGAAAGATGAGCGATTCGAGAGACGCGGCCAATGGCGGACATTGTTGGCTTGCCATTTTCCTGTGAGTTAACGTCACCCAACTTCAGGGGTCTCCTCCCAGGGGTCGCGAACGGACGTGTTTTTCTGAGCTCTTGCGTCGGCGAGAGACGCTGCGGCGTCTCTGTCGTCTTCGAATGATTGCTGACAGAGTATTGCTTCAATCCTCCGGAATCGTACACCCTTCGACAGATGTCATCGAGAGGATTCTACCAAGCCCATTTTTGACCTGGTAGGCCCAATTTTCACCCTTTTTTAAAGAATTTTCTTCAACCGGGCATCCACCCGTGCCGACGGAACGGCATCATGCCGGAGGTGATGGTGGTGGACGGGGAAGTTATTTCCCAAGAAGACGCTAACGCGCCTGGGTGGCAGTGGTGGTGGAGGTGGTGGTAAAAAACATTTATTTCAGAAAAAGTGTACTAGAGAGTGCCGACGTGGCCCATCGGCGTGCTAGAGTGGCAAGGCCCTATTCCGGGACGCCAGTGGAGCTGGAAGCTGCCCGTGCGCGCTCCACCAAGGAGCGTTGTGCAGCCAAGGTAGAGCAGCCGAGCAGGTGCTCCTCCCAAGCCTCTCTAGTTGGGATAGGAAAAGGGGATGAGAAAGGGACGGGATTAACTGGGCACGATGCTACGACGTGATATGTGTCGGCGAGCACATGACAGGTCGAGCAGGTGCCATTGATTTTCGGCAAAAAGTGCCTGGCGACCGCCGGACTGATAAAGGTGTTCGTCTGCAGGCGGCGTAGCAGTCGTTCGTCCGCTTTCTCCAAACCGCGTGCGGGGTCCGGGTAGAGGCGGCGCGAAGCCCGGTAATAAGCCAAAATTTCGCGAAAGCGCGTCAGGTTGGTATTGCCAGATTCCGTCTCGGGACATGGAGGGGCAACGGCCCGGACAGGAGAAGCGCGGGCAGCGGCATTTGCCGCCTCGTTGCCGGGCAGGCCCGAGTGGCCTGGGGTCCACACTATACGAATGGGATGAGGGTTAAGCGCCAAGAGGCTGCCTGTAGTAGGCTAGCCGCCAGCGGAGCAATGGAACCCTGAAGGTACTGAGAACAGGCTGAGCGCGAGTCCGTCAGGATGGTGCGTGAGGCAGGGGTGAGAGGCGGCCAAAGCTATGGCAACCTCTTCAGCGTGCGTTACTGTGTCTGCTCGAAAGGAGAGGCCATCTACGTGTTTGCCCTCTGTAATCACGGCAGCCGTGAAGTGACCCGAGGGGGAGGGACCCGAGACGTCCACGTAGAAAACACCAGGACGATCGGAGTGTCGCATATGAAGGGCCGCGGCGCGTGCTAGTCTACGGCCAGGATGGAGGTCAGGGTTCATATTACGGGGTAGAGGTTCCACCCATAGCTTTTGACGCCAGAGCTCTGGTACCGGCTGCAGAGGGTCTTGGTCAGATATCGGGTTAAGGCCAAGTCTGTGTAGAAGACGGCGCCCTGAAGGCGTCTGTGACAGTCGATTGATTTGGTTAACGCGATGAGCTTCGCGCATCTCTGCAAAGGTGTTGTGTACCCCCAGAGCCGTGAATCGGCTGTTGGAAGTTGCAATAGGTAGGTCCAGAGCGCGTTTGTATACTGAACGAAGAAGGACGTCCAGCTAGTGCTCGTGTCGACGACGCAGGCGAAGGTAAGGCAAAGCGTAGAGGACGCGACTGGTCACAAACGCGTGGGCCAAGCGGAGGGACTGAGACCCGCGGAGGCCGCCGCGCTTGGTAGAAACTCGCCGTATCACGGTTGATCGGCCGCTAGGGGGCCACGGTGTGCGGACGCGCGTCGCATCGGCTCCGCAGATTTTCTATGGTTTTTCGGCGATTTCTGGTTGTTTGAAGTGCATCGGATTCGTGAAAGTACAGCGAACAGTGAACGTCGAATTTCAGCGGTGAGTGGCTGTTTTTCGGTTTTCTGCAAGCTGAAAACTTCGAGGCAGCGACCGTCGCGCCCGGCCAGACGCACCGCCGCATAGCGGCTTCTGCGTCGTGGCCGCGTCTCAAGCGTCGGCGGATGGACGCTCTTCAGGAAACACCGAGGTCTCCTCAGGAGCAGCCACTGGTTCACACAGATGAGGAGTCTGCTACAGAAACCACTCAAATGGACGTTCAGACCTGGTCACCGCAGGGTTCGTCCGAAGAAGTCGACAATGTGTCTGCAGGGGAACGCCACGATGGTGCCGCATGGACGGAGGATGGCTGGCACACGGTTTTGACACGCCGGCAAAAGAAGAACCAGAAGAAAAACCAGAAAAACGCGTCAGAAGCTGTGGAGTTGCAACGCCTCGTCAAGCAGCCCACCGAAGCAGGGAAGTCAGGTGAAGCGCCGACGTCGTACGAGAAGTCGCCGTCCGCTCCCGCCCCTGCCAAAGGACGACATAAAGATCATTCTTAGGCCTCACAAAGGCCTCGCCGTAAAAGACATACTCGGCTATGAACTTTCCACCGCTGTAATAGACGCTTGCCACCGACACTTCGACGGTGGTAGCTTCATGCTGCGCGTCCACCCGGGCTCGAATATTATCATCGTATCGACGCCCCACGAGCATGTAGCCAAAGAGCTGCGAGAGATCACGCATCTGAATATCAGGGGACGAGTGCACTCATTCAACTCGTATGTGGCGGATCCTGAGGACGTCCTACGAGGCATAGTCCATGGTATTCCGTCGGGGACTTCTCAAGCAGAACTCATGGCGAATCTCCGTGTGAGAACACAGGGGGTCAAGATTGAGCGGGCACGCATGCTCGGATCTACGAAGACCGCCATCATTACCTTCACGGGCAGCACACTGCCTAGGTGCGTCTATTTCATGGGAGCGGAAGCCATCTGTTATCCCCACAAGCCTACGAGGCAGGCTTGCAAGGTATGCCACTCCACAGGGCATCGAACTGACGTGTGCCCAACGCCCGACGCCAATGTATGCTCCACGTGTGGAACACGTGAACCCGCACAAGGACACGCGTGTACCCCTAAGTGCGTGATATGTGGTGAGGACCATATGACAGGTGACAAAATGTGCAAGAAGAAGCTTAAACACGTTCCGCCTAGGAGGTCCCGAGTGGATCAGCCAAAACGGAGGCACCATCCACGCTGGTTCAGCTCCGAGCGGGACTCGTCAGTGGAATCACGCTCACGTTCAAGATCCAAGTCACGGGCTTCCTCAAAGGGTCGAGCCCAGTCTGCGTCCAGGAAAACGACTCAACAAACAGCCGCATCAGCAGCAGCACCAACAGCAGCAACAGCAGCAGCAACAACAACAGCAGCAGCAGCAGCAACAGCAGCAACAGCAACAGCAACAGCAGCAGCAGCAACAGCAGCAGCATCAGCAGCAGAAGAAGAAAGCGCTGGTACAAATCTTGACGCCGCCCAAAGAGGGGACGGAGGCAGCCGCCTGCCAGCCAGCAAACACGGTGAGCTGGACGAGGATTGTGTCTCCATCTGCTCCCTTAACTGAGAATCCCGAATATCAGAAAATGGTTGCCGAGAATAAGCAGCTTGCTTTAGAAAACGAGAAACTTCGATGCCAGATTAAGGAGGAACGCCGGGAGTTCCACAAAATCATATCATCTTTAGAAACCAAACTTGAAGCCAGGCTTAACGCCTTAGAGGCGAACAACAACGCCACTCATGCTATCTCCAGGGCAACCGTAGCCCACTCTTTGGAGGGAGGAACGGCGAAAGTAGACATACCTCAGAGGTTTAGCGAGGAGGCCCACGTTAGCCAGTTACAGATGGGGGAACAGTTGCAGAGCTTGCGAAACTTAATGCGAGAACTCCAATCACAACAGCAACGAGCAGCGTCTGAACTCCGAGAGCAGATGATGCAGCAAATGCATCAAATGTTTTCGGAGTACAGGAAAGAGTTTGCAGCAGAAACGGAACAACAAAGACGATACGTTAATGACTCAGTTGTAGGCATTCAGCGTGCCATCAACAAGCGGGTCAGTGTTACCTCCGCGAGCAGTCCACTACCGAAGGACCGTCGAATCACGGAGAAAGCAGACACCCCCCAATAAAGGCAGTAGTCACCATGGCGCGAACTAATTCCACGCAAAACTCCGACCACCTAGAAATCTGGCAGTGGAATTGTCGCACGTTCCACAAACGAGCGGCGGCATTGCAGAATTACATCCATTCGGCACTAATCCCACCTGATGTAATATGCCTGCAAGAAGTTGGGAACCGTCCCGTCAAATTGCAGGGATATTACACATTATACGATCCAAAATACCCCCGCGTTGCAGCGCTGGTGAGTAACTTCATGACAGTTGCGCTAGACCATTACGAACAGACTGACATTAATCACCAAATTATCGATGTCTTCCCACAAAAACGAGGAAAAGTACGAACGAAAATTTTAAACATATACAGTCCTCCCAAAAACCGGAATGACGACTTCGGCCCACTCCTAAACGAGGCAGTTCGAGCCGTTGGCACCAGAGATCAATTAGTGGTGGTGGGCGACTTTAATGCTCCGAGCACCGCTTGGGGCTACGTCCGGGATTCACCCAAGGGAGTGTTATTAGAGAACACCACGTCTAAATTAGGTTTTACCCTTATCACTCTGCCAACAGCACCCACCAGGCTTGGTAATAGCATTAGCAGGGACACGTACCCTGATTTGACCTTCACCTTCAACATTAAAAATGCCACGTGGTCAAACCTCGATGAAAACCTTGGTAGTGACCATTATATTCTTAGCACCTCTATAGCATCACCAAAAGTTCGTCGTGTCGCTGGGGACGTTGTGATGACAGACTGGGTGACCTTTCGAAAGCGCCCTCTGCCGGAGCAAACGCCCTGTGATGTCAGTGGGTGGGTTGCTTTCATTCGAGAAACGCATGATGCCACCTCTAAGAAAATAGCGCGCACAGTTGAGGCGCCTGCGATAGACCGGCACCTATTGCACATGTGGGATAGTAGGCGACGCCTGATCAAGAGATGGAAAAAACAACGCCTCAACCGCTGCCTCTACAGGCGAATCGCTGCTCTGTCGGAGGAAGCGAATGAATACGCAACGAAACTTGCCACCGATGGTTGGGTGCAGTTTTGCGGTTCTCTCCGCGGTACACTAGGGACTAGCCAGACGTGGGCGATACTGAGGTCCATGCTGGAGCCGGACAAATCTAAGTCCTCCATGAACCGCATTCTTCAAAGAATAGTACACAGCTACCCCGGCACCGACGGAGAGTTGATCCAGGCGCTTAAAGACCGTTATATCGGTACTGATGTGGTTCCGCCATGTACATTAGAGTACATCGGCAGCGAGAATGCCACATTAGACGCCGCAATCACGAAAGAAGAGGTTTTCGCGGCAGCCCAGGCAGCCAATCGGAACTCTGCGCCGGGGTCGGATGGTATAACAAACGCTATGATAAGAAACCTCAGCACTGAGGTTCTTGAGCAGATAACGCAATTTCTTAACGACCACTGCTGGTCCCAAGGTCACGTTCCTCCGGAGTGGAAGGAAGCCAAAATAATAACTATACCAAAGCCCGGTAAAGCACCATCGCTCGGAGCCCTGCGGCCCATTTCGCTTACTTCGTGCATGGGCAAGCTCTACGAGCGAGTAGTACAGACACGGCTTCAAAATTACATTGAAAAAGAAAATCTGTTTCCCGCTACCATGATTGGTTTTCGCTCCGGACTCTCAACCCAGGATGCCTTCCTCCTTTTAAAAGAAGAGGTCATGAGTTGCGTACCCAGGGGAGGCGAACATTTGGTTTTGGCCCTCGACCTCAAAGGGGCCTTTGATAATGTTTCGCACGAGGCCATTCTCTCTGAACTCAACACAATCGGCTGCGGAAAGCGTACATTTAACTACATTAAATCCTTCCTCTCTGGGCGGACGGCAACTATTGGGATAGGCGACACGAGGTCGGTGCCGTTCTCGATGCCAAATAAAGGCACACCGCAAGGGGCAGTCATCTCCCCCTTGCTCTTTAACATAGCTATGCGCAGACTTGCTCACGAGCTCGAAGCAATCCCGCACCTTGGATATACATTGTATGCGGACGACATCACACTCTGGGCTACGAAGGGTTCACTGGCGCTGAAAGAGCAGACCCTCCAGGCTGCTGCGACAGCTGTGGCAGAGTTCGCAAGAAATAGTGGGCTGAGCTGTGCGCCTGAAAAATCTGAACTCATAAGAATACACAGTAAGTATTACAAAAGTAACGGTGACATAAACTTACAGGTAGACGGCCATGCCATAGCCGAGGTTACTCAGGCCCGTATACTTGGCTTCTGGGTCCAAAGCAATGGCAAAGCCAGTCACACGATAACCACCTTAAAGACTACGGTTAAACAGATAGCTAGAATGATCCGTCGCATCACTTATCATAAAAAAGGCATGAAAGAAAAGGATACTCTCCGGCTTGTCCAGGCCTTAGTTTTGAGCAGAGTGACGTATGGCCTACCGTACCACTCACTCGACAGAAGTGAGGAGAGCCAGGTGGATGTGCTCATTAGAAGCGCTTTTAAGGCAGCACTTGGTCTACCCACCAGCACACCGACCGAGCGGCTCCTAGCTCTCGGTATACATAACACTTATGCTGAGCTCAGTGCCGCAGTCCTCATGTCTCAGAGGAATCGTCTAAGTGAAACTTCAGCAGGCAGGGCGATACTCACTAGAATAGGAATTTCGCCCCACCCACAGCACATTGATGAGGAGCTGGTCGACGTAGCCCAAGAGGTTCGCAGGCGAATCTCAATCGCACCGGTGCCCAAAAATATGCATCACGACTTTCACGCTGAGCGACGTACTGCGAGGGTAAACTGGCTTCGAAAGCAATTCGGCTCAGCTTCCAATGTCGCGTACGTCGATGCGGCCAGTTTCGATTGGCAGAGACACATAATTACTGTTGTCGATAACAACATGACGCTGCTAACGAGTGCCTCCGTACGCACGACCTCGGCTACAAAGGCGGAGACGATGGCCATAGCCTTAGCCTTAAGGTTTCAGGAGCGTAGAGGGGAGCCATCAGTTATTTTATCCGACTCCCAGGAAGCCTGCCGGCTCTTTTTAAGGGGCCGCCTTCCAGCAATGGGGCTGAGGCTGCTAGGATCCAAACTCACTCACCACCATCGCTTGATCTGGTGCCCGGGACACGCAGGTCTCGAAGGCAATGAAAGGGCGGACGCTCTAGCTCGTGCGTTTTGTAACCGAGCGGAGAATCCATCTCTTTCATTGACCATGCCAATTTTACCTAGGGAGATTCTAGCTCACCAGCGCTTCACGCGTCAAAAATGTGGAACACCTCACAGATCCCTTAATGGGGAAGAGGCCACTGACCTTAGAAAAATTCAAACGGATGTATTTCCGCACCTACTGAAGTTACACGCGATACATCCAACTCTTTACCCGGCTGTATGTCCGTGGTGCGGCGGAAGACCGACTCTCTACCACATATCGTGGGGGTGCGATCGTAAACCAAGCGACATAACCAATTTTCTCGGCGAACCTCTAACACCTAGTATGGAGCAGTGGGAGGCACACCTCGCTAGCTCGGACCCAGGAGTGCAGCTCGCACTACTGGATCAAGTCCGGCGGGCGGCTAAGGCCAGTGGAGCCCTGGACGTAGGGCCCCAACCATAAAGGCTCTAAAACGCCCCTCTCCCTTTCCCCTTCAATAAAGTTTTACTCTCTCTCGCCGTATCACGCGGCTCACCTGTTCGCTGGTGCGTCTGAGGCCTGCTATTGTGCCCTTTGGATCCAAGGACGATGTGAGGTGAAGGCCAAGAACCCGAATATTTTGCACTGACGGGACGGGCCCGGACGGAAGAAAAATTTGAGGCGGCGGTAGCGGAGAGACTGAAAGAAGAGCCGATTTAGCTGGAGAGCACTCCAAGCCGCATGAACCTGCGTAGGTGTCCACCAGAAGGGCAGCCTTTTGCAGGCGTTCTTCGATTTGCGCTAAGGAGCCGGTGTTGGTCCAGATTGTGATATCGTCCGCATATAGTGCGTGTTGTATTCCCTCGACCTCGCTTAGAAGAGAGGGGAGGTTCATCATCGCCAGGTTAAAAAGCAGAGGAGACAGGACTGCCCCTTGAGGTGTACCCCGCGTGCCTAATAAGTACGGGCCGTGTTCGGTAGAATTAAGGCGAATGAAGGCGGTGCGATGTAATAGAAAGGCGCGAATGTAGTTGAAAGTCTTCTGCCCGCAGTTTGTGGTAGACAGGTTAGTGAGTATAGTGCTGTGTTTGACGTTGTCGAACGCCCCGCGGAGATCGAGAGCGAGCACGGCTTTATCGTTATGGCGCATAGTAGTCGGCTCTATGATATCGTGTTGAAGCTGGAGCAGGACGTCCTGCGCCGACAGATGCGGGCGAAAGCCAAACATCGTGTCGGCAAAGGTGCTCCTGGCCTCCAAGTAGGCGGAAAGGCGTTCGCGAACCATGGTTTCCATGAGTTTGCCTGCGCAAGACGTAAGTGAGATAGGTCTCAGAGCCTCAATACTAACGGACTTTGCCGATTTGGGAATGAATGTCACGACCGATGTGGTCCATTCTGTTGGAAGCGGAGAACCGTCCCATATCGAATTTATAAGCTGGAGTAGCGAGAGGTGTGCTTGGTCGGGAAGATTTGCCAGGAGCGTTACTGTGATTCCGTCGCGCCCAGGGGCCGTGCCCCGTCGCATTTTCGTGAGTGCAAATCGTAAATCAGAAAGCGTGTATGGGGCGTCGAGGTCGGTGTTAGGGGCGCCGGCATACTTATATGCTGGGCCTGCGGGATCAATTGTGCGGCAGATGTAGCGGTCACAAAGTTCTCGCGCGAGTTCATCCGTAGTGCCCTGAAATGCATGCAGAACACGGTGGAGCTGGCGTTGCGTTTCTCCCCTGGTGGTGGAGGGATCGAGAAGGCTTCTAAAGAGTCGCCACGCACTCTTAGAGCTCATCTGGTTTGCAGCCTTCGAACAGGTGTCTGCCCAGTTAGCATCGGAAAGTTGTGCGGAGTATGCGGCCGCCTCTGCAGTGAGCGCCTCAATGCGAGCGCGAAGTTTCCGATTAAGTTTGTTGCGTTTCCAGCGCCTTATGAGCCCGCGGCGAGCGTGCCAAAGATGTAGGAGGTGTGGATCGATTGCAGGAGTCAAATTGGAGGTTGCAAGGGTGCGAGTGTTCGCTTGTTTCATATGAAGAGCGTATGATGCCCACGCTGCATATTCGGTCGAGGAGAGGCCGGCGGGGAATGGTTGCATTCTGAACTGAGTCCAATCGGTGAGATGGGCTTGGCCCCAGTGTTGGCGCATTTTCTGCCGCGGTGTGAACGAAATGCGGAGTAAAAAGTGATCGCTGCCTAGGTTTTCGCCTAAATTTTCCCATGTAGCATCGTGGATGTGACGGGTGAGGGAGAGGTCGGGGCATGTGTCTCGCGTGACCGAGTTGCCGGAACGTGTGGGTTGTGCCGGATCGGTAAGAAGCGTCAGGCTCAGCGAGGAAATGAGCTCCTTGAGCTCTCTGCCCCGGGCCTTCTCGTAGTGGTAACCCCAGTGAGGGCTGGGGGCATTAAAGTCCCCGACAATCACCAGTGGTTGTCGGGCCGCTATACGCAGTGCCCGATGGAAGAGATGCGCAAACGAAGCCCTCGAAAGGCGAGGGGGACAGTACACGTTTAAGATATGTATTGATGGTTGCCCCTCCGCTGAGACAGCACTGATATCATGCAGTAGTCGTAAGGAAGATCCAGATCGAGGTCGATCTGTATCGCCGTGTAGGCTTTATGCACGAGGAGGCATGTGGTGGTGCCGCCTACATAGGAGCAGTATCCAGAAAGGGATGGAGCAGGGCCAGATTCTTGGAGCGCCAAGACGGCCGGCTGAGAGCCAAGTGAGCTGAGGAAAAGGGAAAGATGTGAACGCTTTCGCCTGTTCCCGAAGCCTCCAGGGTTCCACTGTATGATCTCGAATTTAGACGCAATGTTTGAACGGGATGTACGATTGGTAGCCATCTTGACTGTCCTAGGTTTTATATTTGGTCCTCCATGTCCCGCTCGGAATCCTCAGAGGCAGGGAGGGGCACGGAGGCCAGATTGTCCGACGGCGGGGTGGTGGTAGCCACCTTACGACGACGCTGTGGAGCTGTGCCCTCACTGCTCACCGAGCAGGAGCGGGAACGCGATGCCTTGGGTTGAAACTGGGTGATTGCCCAGGCTTGAATAGCCTGGGTAACCTCTACTACTATGCGTTGAACCGAGAAGCTGGTGAGGAGGTGATTAATCGAAGCTTCGACGCGCGTGAGGCGTTCCTCTACGCGCGGGGTGTGCTCTTCGCTAGGGAGAGTTTGGTTAGCGGGCAAGAGAACCTGAGGTGCCCCAGGAGCCTCAAGAGCTTCTGGAGTAGATGTGGCACCGGTTCCGAGTGCTGCTGGAGTACACATGGCTGCTTGAACCGGCGGTTTAATGGGAGTGGACTTAGCGCGAGGACTAAGCTTGGACGTAGCTGGCGTAGCCGCCTGGACAGAGGAGGCAATACCGGATGGCCTTGCAGTACACTGTTGTTGGGGTTGAAGTCGCTTATTTAAGAGTTCGAGTTGTTTAGTTAAAAGAGAATTTTGCTTTTGAAGTGCCGCAACTTGCTGGCGAAGGGCCGCAAGTTCGGGAGAAGGAGGATCGACAGAAGGGGGTGAGAGAGGCTTAGAAGCAGCTTTCCCTGCCCAACTGCTCACCTGAGGTACCGCCGCTGGTGCTTCGAGCGGTGGGAATGCTTGAGAGTCGGCGTGGAGTGGTGGAGCCGAATGATGCAGGTTTGTGCTGCTGTCTGGCTGTGACGAACATGAGGTGGTCCCTCGAGGAGATGTTGAGGGCGGCTTGCGTTTCCGATGTTTTCGGTATTTTGCCGTGCAGCCACTGGTCCCAGTCTCATGGGCGCCGTGGCAGAGGAGGCACTTGGGGTGGCAGTCGTGGGCATTGAGACCTGCAGGTGCGGGGGTTCCACATTTGGCACACTGGGTTGGTGCGGCGTGAGGGCACTGAGGTGGTCGATGACCGATGGTACCGCACTTGGTGCATACAGGGACCGTTTTCTTGTAGGCGCGGATATACGTCGCCACGCAGTGGTAGAAGAGGAAGCGGGGTAACTTCGTGCCCTCGAAAGTCACCACCGCCGCCGCGGAAACTCCGAGTTTGCGGACCGCAAGGATAGTACCTTGAGGCCAATACAGTTCAGACTTTATCTTTTCCGGGCTTTCAGCAGTGTTTACATTGATGCGCCCTTGCATGTATCCCCTGGTGCCTTGGCGTGGCCTCGAACGGGCAGCTGCTGATCCCCCACTTGCAGCTGGAAGTCCCCGAGGAGTCGCTGTGCCATAGGCAAAATGGTGGTGCTACACACCAAGATGTTCTGTTCCCAGATTGGCCACACTTGAATTTGCGTGGTAGTCCGGTCGCCGAGGTAGCTGCGGATGGCGTCGCCCGCGCGATCGGCCGGGACAAATGTGCGTAGCTCGCAGGGAACGCGAGGTTTCAGTGCTACGATGTAGTCGTCGCGAGAGAGGCGAGGAGTTTGACGCGGACGCCACTTGCGTTGCTTCGCTGGCTGCGAGGACGGAGCAGAGGTAGGCACACCGCCGGAGGGATGGCGCGCCGGCGTTCCTTGCAAGGCCGGGGAATGGTGGCCCGCCGTGGCGTCTCGTTGTTGTTGAGACGCAGACTTCGATTTCGCTTGCTTGCGTTGCCACAGTTTCACCATGTCGTCGAGGTATTCATCTTCTGTTGGCATATTGTTTACGGAGGATGAAATCTCCATAGACAGCACTTGGCTTGAGGTAGGATCATAGCCCGTAACCACGTTGGCGGCCGCCATCGCCGGGCTGAGAGCCCTTAGCGAGGCGGCGTTGTAGCCGGGAGTTAAGAATGTCCCTCAAGTTGTCAAAACTGGACCCACCTGGACGAAGGTGTTGTCTAGGCGAAGCGGAGAACTTGGCGGTGACGATAAATCCAAGTTTCAGGGGTACCAAGGTGGATGTCCGCAGAAATAGCAGAAAATCTACGGAGGCGATGTGGAGTGCGTCCGTCACCATCGAGCGCTCGCAGCGCCCCCCTGGGTGGCAGACTGCTTTAGGAAAGAATAAGCGTTCTCCCCGACAACGAGCGACTGCTTCTTCTCAAAGTGGAGGAACGGCCGGCCATCGCACGGCCACCGCGCATGGCGTCGCTCGGCGTCTTGCAGTCGCATCGAGGCTTCCCCGATTGCCGAGGAGCCATATTCGAGTCATAGTTCGACCAAAAGGAGGCCTGGATCTCAAGAAGGTTAGCCTGATTCGTCTAGCCCAAGCCCTGGAGACGGCAGCAAAACTGTTCCCGGAAGATACACTGGAGGATATCGTCTGCCCGAACATAACTCAGAATATCGTTGTGGTCTCAACGCCAGCGTCCCGCAACGCGGGCGCCTACGCGGCGCTGCGACTCATCCGCCTTGGCTCGACTGAGTATCACATTTCAGCCTACACGGCCACTTCTGACGATACCTACAAAGGTGTCATACGAGGCGTCGACGTGGACATCGATGAGCGACAGTTGGCGGCGATGATCGTCAACCAGCGCAACCCTAAAGCCATGGAGGTTGGTTGGTTGTTCCTCAGAGTCCTGGCGCAACCCACCACGGGGGATCGGCCATGAAACGGACGGTGCCTCATTTGTGAGGTGGAGTTGTTTTACCAGCCGGATTATTTAGATAACGATGTTTAAACAAAGAACCAATTGGTAAACGATAGATTAGGAATAGGTAATACAAAGAATGAACAGGCAAATATGACTTGACATAAAGTGAATTTATGCCTCAGCATAACATTCTAATCGTTTTGTTGCCTTTAAAAAATCGCATACGGCCTCGCAAACATTCCTGTGGCTAAATCCCTTTTCAGTTGCTCCAAAAGAGAGGATCACCGGAAGGGATAAATTTAGAGCCAACCTACGGAGAGGTTCTTCTAACAGTCTCTTCCTTTGGTTTGTGTATAGCCTGCATGTTAAAAGGAAATGCTGAAGGGATTCACTCTCCCTGCAGTGGAGGCATAGGGGAGACTGTGCCAGACCAAACCTGTGTAGATAAAAATTCGGGGGGGGGGACTCGGCATCTTAGTCTCGTAATTGATATCTCCGCCGTTCTTGAGGAGCACCATCGATTTTGCCAAGGGTACTTAAGATGGGAAAAATCCGATGTTGCCAAGCGAGATTTTTCAAACTGATCTGACATGACAAATTTTTCAAAGCGTGCCACGGCGACAAATGCTAGCGTCGGCAATATAGAAATTATGGGATAATTATGTGAGGCCACTGCAAGTGCATCTGCATATTCATTGAGGGTTAAACCTTTATGCCCTGTTATCCACACCAAGCGAATGAGTCGTAAATGTCTTGGGGCAAGTCTTGAAATAATTTTAAAGCATTGGACATATTAGGCCCAGTTAATGAGCTACACACAGACAAGCAGTCTGAAAGAATAATAGAACCTGTTACTAATTGAGGTAATTTTCGTAAAGGTAAGAGAAATGCCAGTAATTCCGCCTGATAAATAGGTGTGAAATCACGTAAACGAATCGAAAAAGACCAATCCAACACTGAAGATGGAATTCCGACTCCTGCCTTCTCTTCGCGAACTGAAGCATCAGTTGCTATTACAATCTTTGTGTCTAATCTTGCCAGGTGGTCTTTCAAAATGGCATTTAGATATCTACTGGGAAGAGTTTTGCGATTATTAGGAAAAATATTGTCAAATTCTGTTTTCATTGTTTGAAAAGGTGTTCTTAGTACCCGTACTTCACGAAGTTTAACATGTATTGTTTCCAAGAGCTTCTGTACGACGATGACTTGTGGACACTTCAATCTAGATCACTGTTGGTTAAAAAAGGACGTCGGCTCACTAATGAAAACATATTGTGACCTCCTATGTGGGGATGCGTATATTTTTAGGAAGGTACGGACTGCTAGTATTTGGAACCTAGCAATAAGAGAAGGCAGGCGCGCTTCCTTATATAAAATATAAATTGCGACAAATTTAGGGAGCCCAAGACATAAACGTAACGCTTCGCGTTCTAATAGTACCAGTGGTCTAATTTTGTAGGCGGGTGCTCCAGAAAACAAGACACAGCCAAACTCCAATATTGGTCGAATATACGTACAATATATCATTACTAGCACATCACGACGGAAACCACAACGTTTATTGCTGAGTCTACGAAGCATTCCAAGCGCCTGTGCTCCTTTAGCTGCCATATTTACTATATGCGGACTCCCATTTAGGTTATGAGTATAAGTCACTCCCAAGTATTTAATCGATTTCACCTGCGGGATAAAGTCCTGTCTGTAAAGTACGAAAATCTGCACTGGAACACTTACAGAAAAAACTACGACTGCCTTTTTCCATGGAGGCGCATCGCATCAAGGAAACGACGACCGTCGTCGTTCTCTTCAGTGGTCTCAAGGTACCCAACTATGTTATGTGTGGTTTGAGCATGCTACGGTGTACTCTCTACAGGAGACAGACTGACGTTTGTTATGGATGTGGAGCTGTCGGCCATCGTGCCGATGTCTGCCCGACACCAACGAAGAAAGTGTGCCGCGGGTGTGCTGTCAACGATCCCGCGGACGATCACCAATGCCAGCCGACATGTGCCTTGTGCGGGGGGGGGGGGGGCGGTACATCTAACGGCCGACAAGTCCTGCCAGCATCGATTCCAAGTTCCCAACTTGGTAAGGCGAGGAAGACGGCGTAGAAAGGCCGCCAAAAAAGCAGGCAGCACAAAGAGGGTCTGACGTCACGGGATTCGAGCGTGGCACCAACCTCGATGTTGCGCTCTCCCTCGCCAGCTGTTAAGAAGAGTCGCAGCCGCTCAAGAGGACGCTCTCGCTCCAAGAGGCGCTCCCACTCCAAGGGGCGCTCCCACTTTAAGGGACGCTCCCACTCTAGGTCACGCTTTCAAGAAGCTCCCAAGACCTGGGCGGATCGTGCCAAGCCAAGCCCGGTGCAGCAGCCAGCACAGGTAACGCACGCGGCACTGCCAGAGCAAAAAGAAGACCCTAGAACTGCATTCTTACTTCAAGAAAATGCTAGCTAAAAGCACAGCTTCAGCAGATGAGGGTCGAGTTTGAAGCTCTCAAAAATACAGCACAGGCCCCGGTGCGGTCTTCGTCAGTAGAGTCGCGGCCGGCTAAGAGAAAGATAGGTGCGGAAGAAGAGGTAGTGGCGGCTTCCGACTTGGACGTCTTGGGAGCAATCAAAGATTTGTAAAAGGCGGTAGCACGGCAGGCGGAATGCTTTGACCTCGTAGCATGTAAAGTTGCCATGATCGAAAGCAGACTCGCTCCAGGCGGAAACTCTTTGTCCCGGTGACGCTTGTTTCACTTGTTCCCTCTGCACGCCCCGGTACGACAATGGATCAGGCTCCCGTCAATATGGACGGGTCGTTAAGTCGGCAAACCAGTAGCAGCAGCCATGGCTCTCGACGCAACTGAGTTCGTCGTTTGACAGTGGAACTGCGCGGGGTTCAGGAAGCGTAAGGCCTCCCTCCAGCAGTACATTGCTTCATTGGCAGTTCAGACGCATGTGATCGCTTTACAAGAAACCATTGACGCGGCGGTTGCCTTGCCCGGCTATCGATCTATATCGTTTAGGGGGAGGGTCAACGTGGTCTGGCTGTCTTGGTTTCGAACAAATGTGCGTTTTTAGAGCACACGCTTGCGCTCGGCAACTCTACTTTAAAGGCTCAGCTGGTTGAAATTATTCCAAATAATTGGCTTAAGTGCAGCATATTCGTACTGAATGTTTACAGCAGCCCTCGAAATCACAAGCAGGCGTTCTCCTCGGTGGTCGCAAAGGCGGCTACACTTGCAGGCAAGTCACCGCTCGTAGCTATCGGTGACATTAACGCACCTCACCCAGCCTGGGGTTATCCAAAGGCCATTGTTAAAGGGAAAAACCTTCTTAAAGTTATGACGGACTGTTCCTGGGAGCTGGTCACAGACCCTCAGTCCCCAACCAGGTTGGGTGATTCCGTTTCAAGAGACACCACTCCGGATCTGGCATTCATCAGAAATGCGGGGAAAGTTCAGTGGGTTAACTTGCAGGAAAGCCTGGGAAGTGATCACTTCATCCTCGCAGTCACGCAGGAAACCCGGGCGGCTCCACCTAAAGTGTACAGGGTGACGGACTAGGACGAGTTCAGGAAGCGCCGGAAAGCTGATGAGACCGAATATGCTACGTTAAAGAAACTCTTTTCTCAATTTGCGGAGGATGAGCACCAAGACTGTCCAAACCGACTTATAGGTGGATACGATGGATTCGCGTCTTGCGCATTTATTGGAGGCTAAAAAATCGCTGGTTGAGAGATGGCGCACACAAAAGCTTAATAGGAGGCTCCGCAAACGCATAGCTCTCATTATTAAAGATATTGAAGAATATTGTCAGGAGCTTTCTAGGCAGCAACGGAACGAGGTTTGCTCAAAAGTAGATGGGCAGATGCGCACCGGAGGTAAATAGAACCTGTTGAAGGTACTATACTCGATCAGACAAACTCCAAAAGTAATCAGAGGTTGGCAATCGACCACTTAGTTCAAGCACAGCAGAGCAGTGGAGTCACTGACATCACTTTACTCAAGGATTTGGCTGAGCGATATCTTTCGCTTGGCCCCTCCGGGGACTGGGATTACCCGGTCTACCAGGGAAGGCGGCTCGAGGAAATCGACTCGCCCTTTACGAACCTTGAGATCGAAGAGGTGCTTCATGCGCTTAATAGCCGCTCAGCCCCTGTCCAGACGGCGTTACAAACAGATTGCTGCACAATCCCGACGGCTAGTCAATCGCTAAGTTAACCGAGGAGATCAATATCCTCTGGGCAGAAGGTCGCGTACCTGAGGCCTGGTGGACGGCCTCGGTAATACTCATTCCCAAGCCGGGCAAGGTACTTGCCATGGAGAACCTCCGTCCCATTTCCCTCACATCTTGGGTGGGGAAGGTGATGGAGCATGCGGTACACAACAGAGTATCTCGGTATATTGAGGATAAAGAGCTCTTTCCGTACAACATGGTAGGTTTCGGCTGGGTCTCTCTACCCAGGATGTGATGCTGCTGATTAAGAGGCAAATTATCGATCGACACACCCGTGATGTTCGAGGAATATTGGTCCTTGATCTCGCCAAGGCCTTCGACACGATTTTACATCAGTTTATACTGGATCAGGTAGATCGCATGGGATTAGATCCCAAGTTCTACGCCTATGTTCGCGCCTTCCTCAGGGACTGCAAAGCCACCATGAAGATTCATGGTGCAAAACCACCATGAATTAAAATCGGAGGCCTTGACCTTGGTGTGACGGGCACGCCGCAGGGAGCGGTAATTTCACCTCTTTTGTTCAACATAGTCATAAAAGGCCTCTCGGAGCCCCTCTCCACTGTAGCGAATACCTACCATGCCTTATATGCTGACGACATTACAGTCTGGTGCATAGGCGGTTCGGATGCTGAAGTGGAGCAGGCGCTCCAATCTACTTTGTGAATAACAGAACGCTTTCTGCAGGGTACAGGGCTCCAGCTATCCGCCTCTAAATCAGAGTTGATTCTATATCGACCAGTTTGACCCGGCAGAAGGAACGAGTCACCGCTTGATCAGGTGCAGATTACTATAACCACACGAGATGGGCAGACGATTCCAAGAGTCAATTGTATTCGGGTGCTAGGCTTCCTTCTTGAATCTAACGGCAGAAATTCGCAGGTTTTGGCTCGCATCACCTCTAAAACGGGAAACATGCTCAGACTAATATTGAGGGATTCAAGCCGCAGGGGAGGGCTGAAGGATAGCAATCTTCTTCGGCTCTTCCATTCATTCCTGATGAGCCACATTAATTACGTAGTATCCTCGCTAAATTGGTCTAAACGCGAGGAGGATAAACTCGAGACTTCGTTGCGTAAAAGCATCAAAAGGGTACTAGGCCTACCTATATGAGCACCAGCATGGATCGGCTCATGAGTCTGGGCATGCATAACACTCTCACAGAGGTGACCGAGGCACAAACACTAGCTCAATTCACGCGACTCTCCTCCACGAAAGCTGGGCAGCGTCGCCTACAGTCGCTGGGCAGGGGAGGAATAGAAGATCTTCTTATCACAAACAATGAAGGACACGTACGAGGTGGCACCCTTCCCGCGTAACGTTCATCCACAGTACAATGTTGGCCGGCGAAAGGCACGGGCCAAGTCTCTCCTTGATTTCGTGGCTAAGTCCACGGGCAGTGTAGCTTTCGTCGATGCAGCGCAGTACGGCCGCTCCGATCGTTTTGCAGCTGTGGTCGTTGATCATCGCGGTCACGTACTCAACTCAGCTTCCGTGAGGAAGGCGTCTACCTCCGTAGCAGAGCAGGTAGCGATATCCTTGGCAATGACGGACTCTTCGCGTCCAGAGATATTTACTGATTCCAGGGCTGCCGCCCGTGCCTTTGCCTCGGGGGTAATCTCTAGGAAGTCTGCCGCTATTCTAAATTCCAGGAGTGTAGTAGGCCCCCACACAATCACCTGGTTTTCGGCCCACATGGGCTCAGAGGTGCATCCGACTCTTCCCAACACCAACGAACTTGCCCATAACCGTGCGCGAGAAATCACGTGCATTCGCACGGAGGATTTCAAGCTGGACGGTTGTGCCCTCGCGATCTCCGACTTCAGCGTAGCTCCCGCCGACTGGTTCGCCCTCCGCGGTCTCCTGATGCCGTGCAGCTCTCGCATTGTGGCACCCCGCCCTTGGACTGCTTCGACCGGATCCCCACTTTCCTATCTCCTTCTTTTTTCCTCTCGTTGGCTGGCGGCTTCTTCTCCGTCTATTTTCCTTCTATTCTTTTTATCCCTCCTTCCTTCTCCCTATATCTTTTATTCCCCATATCCCATTCCTCTGCTGACCTGTTGAGGTGTCCTCGTAAGGAGAGACAGTTACGGGTCGGCACCTTCCTTTTCTTTTCTTCTGATATAACCACCTATATTTCTAGGCGCCCCCCCTTCCTTTGCTCGCTCTCTCCTTTCTCTTTCCTCTCTTCGCTCAAGTCTATTATCCCCCATTCCCCTTCCCATGTGAACCACTGCTGAGGTGTCGCACTTAGCTGCAGACAGTTGCGGGGTTCACTTTTCTTTTCTTTTCCAACTTTAAGAACCACTTCCCCCCCCCCCCCCAAATCACGTGCCGCGGCGGTCAGGGCGGGTACAGAAGTGGGTTCGCGAATAACTTTAAAGATCCACTTGGCACCTTTAACGAAGTGACGTCCCATTATCAGTTGTCTAGGCAGAGATACCCGCTTCCGCATTCCAAGCTCACTCGGCCACAGTCGTCGATTCTTCGGACGCTACAGGCAGGTTCATTCCCATCTCGTAGCACATTCAGCCACTTTGCTGATGGCATAACTCCAGGATGTCCTAGTTGTGAGGCACGTAACTGCACACTCGCTCACATGCTCTGGCAGGGCCCGGCGTTACATGGCGCAAAGTTCAGCACAGAAGAAGACTGGGAGAGGGCTCTTAAAAGCCCCGAACTCTCAGTCCAATACTCGGCAGTCCAGGAGGCCTGCGTACGGACGGAGAGCCACGGTCTTCCAGTCCCGGCGTGGACGCGGCCAGCAAATGCGGCGGACACCTCTTAGGGGGGTGTCTGACCAGTTTTCTAGGACCAAATAAAGTTCATTTCACTTCACTCAACGTCACGTCCTCTAGTTCCCGGCGCTGCCGCTAGACATGACAGTTTGTGAAAAACGCATTAAATTCATTATTTTCTCGTAGTTTCTGCTTGGAATGAAGGTTGTCTCTATTGGTTTCAGGATCCAATCTATCTATTTGGATGAAAATATTGGCGGCAAAAATTTTGTTCAGTATCCCTTTAAAGAACCCCAGTTGGTCAAAATTTTCGGAGCCCTCTATTAGCGCTTTTCATAATCATGTGGTGGGTTTGGAACGTTAAAGCCCAATAATATATATTATTCCCTTCCCTAATCTCCCAGTGTAGAGTAGCCAACCATAAGTCCTTCTGGTTAACCTCCCTGTCTTCTCTCTCTGTGTTTGCATCCTTCTTCTTCAATTGCCGCACACTATTTGCGCGCCACAAAAAAGTCAGTCGTAAAAAAAGTAATATCGAGAAATCCCATCGTATTTTAGTTCCGTGGGGTTGTGGGCACTTAACGGTTCACCTCCGCGAGTCAGGATTAACCCGGCCCCTTAAATGTTTCCGTAAATGTTTTTTTTTTTTTAGTTTTCATGTAGGAAATTTGCAGAGCGCTTAAGGAACTACGAAAATACATCTCTTTGCTCAATATATAAACATTTTAAATTATAAGAGCATTGCCCATTTTTAAATTAACTTGAATATCGCATCACAATAATGGCACTGGCATGCAACAGCATGCCAGTGAAGATACTATATTGATGCATGAGACAACTATATATTTGTAATCATAAAGTAGAAAAAGAATAAACTTTATTACTAAGTGAAAATCTGTGGTAATTCGGGGTGGGGCCCTCTTGAAAAGCCCCACTGGCTGCGGCGGCTCGCCGATCTAGGCCACCAGTAGGCAGCTCCCCAGTGCCGGCTCGCAAAGCCGTGACTCCCAGTCCCAAGACCACGCTGTGAGCGTTTGTCGTGCACGCACCAACATATAGATACTTTATGGGATGGCTGCTCTATGTGTACTGCAGTGTACTGTAATATTTAGAACACTGTAGTGCGTACATTTGTAAGTGATGTGTCTAAATGTGGCTGTGTGGTCACGACACTAGGAGGATCCATGTGGAAAAAAATCGCATGCAGTCTTGATATGTCTAAAAATCTGTACCGTTAGAAACCCAATGAGGATTTTTAAAACTTGCCTAAGTACTGTTTGAATGGACCTCAAAATATATTATAATTTTCCACTGTCGAGAACATGCTTCAAGCCTCACATCTTGCGCTTCATACTGCCTAAGTCCTTCAAAAAGCCAGGTTGGTTTAAAGAATCAAGCGTGCGACAAATAATTTGTTCTTGTTTACAAAAAATAATAAATTATAAGTTTCACTCAAGTTTTTATTTTTTAATAATCACAGTAACTGCACCACTCAAAAATCCATTTCAGATAATTACTCACCATTCAGAGGCAAATGTTAGCGCGATCGTGTTTTTTCACTAGCAACACTGTGGGCTGACAAAGCCGTCGTGTCGTCGGTGTCGTCAGAGGAAGAGTTGGAAGCTACTGTTTATGCCAAATCGCCCGGGTAAGAAAGCAACTTTTTCCCTTAAAATTAAGCACCTGCCGGACGATTACTGTGTGTCTCAACTCGAAGTTCGAGTTTGTTTCCTCTCGAAAATGCGTTTAATTTAGTTTCACTCGCATTGAGTTACTGTAACGTCAATTAGTACGTCAGCTGCTCTGCAACTAACTGAAAGAAAACTACGTGCTTTACAGTAAGTCGGTTGTCGTTGACGTCGCACATTTTACCCGTATCTCTTACTAACTTCTGTCTTTTCTGTAATGACACGTCGGTGCTCTCAGCCTTCACTGCGTCCTTACAGTGCTACGACCGGGAGGTGTCATTGCACTGGAATGTTTACACGTTGCGACGCTATCTGCTGGCTGTGCCCGTGACTTCTCTATCGTCGCTGTGTTCTTTGCAGCACGATGAACACCTTTCACTCCTCCGCGAATGAGGAAACGAGCACGTTTGCTCAGTTGGATTTGAGCGGCAAACTGATCATCAAGGCGCAGTTGGGCGACGACATACGCCGCATTCCGATCCACAACGAAGACATTACCTACGACGAGCTGATTCTGATGATGCAGCGAGTGTTCCGAGGCAAGCTTTCCTCTAACGACGAGGTCACGGTGAAGTACAAGGACGAAGGTGAGTCCAAGTGTGTCGCTTCTCGTCGGTGGGTGTGTCTTGTTGGCGCTTGCCGGCGCTTGCTGGCTTTCGAAAGCCTTGTCATCTCGTCGTGCATTGTGTACGGTGCGGTTTACAAGTTCTTTTCACTCATGCGCATTCACTGGCCAAAAGTTCTGACCAGCCAACGAGGAAAATTGTTGAAGTGGTGTATAATAAATTAGGTAACAAAAATCATCTCGGCCTGTTTATGAGAGAAGGAAATACTATTTTTGGCTTGTCAGCCCCCTCCCTTGTTCTTTTAGTGCTGTCGAGTATGTATATGTGATCACGTACAATAAAAACTGAGTTAACGCTGTGTCCCATATCGATCTTTTGCTCGCTGTCTATATGATTCTTTGCACTACCGTCTCAATCATTAATTGGTTTTTGGTTGTGACTTTGCAGATGGTGACCTGATCACGATTTTCGACAGCTCGGATTTGTCTTTTGCGATCCAGTGCAGCCGGATACTGAAGCTAACAATATTCGGTGAGTTTGCCCGATATTTGGTTGCTTGGCGGGCCATTTGAAAGCTTGCTTTTGTTGCAGTGAACCAACAACCAGTTCCATTGGAACCGGATGAAATTAAGCTCCTCAGGAAGGAGCTACAGGAAATTAGGAATGTTGTCAACCGTCTGCTGGACAGATTCGAGCCCCGTCACTTTGTCTCCAACAACTCGGAGCCAGAGGACAGCGCGGGTTAGTCGAAAGGGCATCTATTGATGTTACCGCTGTCTGCATATTAATAAGTTCTGACGTTTTAATAAGCCTTGCCTTTCAGGAAGTGCCCCACAGAAGACCACAAATGCTGTAGCGCCGAAGGAGTTTGACCCGCTCGCTTCCAAGCAGGCAGGGGGCGACGAGCCCAGTGCACAGATAAAACCCAAAGGTATGTAACGAATAAATCCAGGTGAAAGACCTTGTGCCATGTCATTGCACTCCTTTTCGTTCTTTATTTTTCTTGCACCTTTCATTTCCAGTGGGGGAAAGTTACTCCTACAACTATTCTCACAGCAAGTACACTTTGCTGATATTGAATATCCATCATTTATTGCTATCAGTGCATGCTTCCATTGTGCTTTACCATGCTGTTTATTGTGAAGGTTCACAAGCCATTGACACAGCAGTTAGACGGGTGGGATAGGCTGCAGCCGTACCATGCTACTAAGAGCCATGTCTTTTTTTTTCTATAGTCCATGCTCAAAAAATGATTTTGGCATCATATAGGCAGCTAAAAGCTATAATGAAACATAGGGTGTTTCTGGAGTCAGCATTTTTATACATGTGGACTGTTGCTCCAGCGACACACCCTGTTCGAAAAATTTTCGAGCTTCCATATTTTTCAAAACTAGTTGATGTTGCGAGTTATCAGATAGAAAACAGCAAAGAGGAGACTGTTCTGAAAGCATCAGCTTGTTAGTGTTTAAACCCGCCGTCTGGAATGTTCCTTGCCTCAGCGAGGGGGCCTTTACTGCTTGAGGAGGCCTTGTATGAAAGGCACATATTCTGAGGTTTTCTTTATTAAGGCTTCCTCACTGAAACCTTTTAGGTTGCTCCCTCAAGTATAGTGCCTGGGCACGCTTCATGCCTTCTTTGTTACTTCCACTGAAAGGGCTCTTCTCTGTTGTACTTTATCAGCAACACCATGTCCGATTTCTTATTTTCGATCAATACTTTGTACATCTGTACAAGCTAACTGTAACTGTATTCGTGTCATGGTTGAAGGATTGTTTGCTAGGTGTGTTTTAAAATGCCTGTTTGCGGCTGCGTGAATTTTTCGTTAGGATGGTGGTGCACAAATAGAACAACGCATTTTTCCGGAATAGAGAAGAAGCAAGAGACTAGAAAGGCTGAATGGTAATTAGAGAAGGTCCTCTCGTCACCAACCGTTTGTACGGGCATCTTCCAGGAATAACAGCTCTCGCTTGGATTAGCCTAAAAATGACTTCTTATGCATGGACATTCTTCACATGACCATGATGCAGGTGCATAGTTGTCCAGGTAGGAGAAATTGCATTGGTCTTAGCAAACCTACGGTGCTGCTGCGTGCGCTACAATGTATGCGCAGGAAACCCTCCTTTCATATTTTGCAGATTATCTCCGCCACTGCAGTTAGTAATCTATTGTGATACAGGCAAGTGCCTTTGCCTGAAATATGGTGCGTTCAACCTAAGTTGGCTGGACCATTTTAATGTGTTGGTGTAGGAAGCCCGAGCCATGTTGAAGGTCGACAAAAAATTACTGCCGTCACCCAACGGCGATGGGGTCAATCTACTGATAGGACAAAAAATCCTCGCAGGTAGACTTATTAGGGGCAAAACTCCTAAAAGCGTGGGTCTGTCCATCCCTTGTATGTATGTATATATGTTTATGACTGCCTGCCTACAGTTCCACATTTGCCAACCGCCCACTGCTTCTTCCTTGCAAACATCCCACTACGCCCCATCACCGATCCGACCATAAAGCAAATACTGTTGAGAAGTAGTCGTTATGAAATTCAAGATGGTCCTGTACTTGTATCCAGGTGCGCGTTAAATAACCATAGATGGTCCCACTGTGTCCATTCCTTGTTTGTACGTGACCGCCTTTAGTTCCACCTTTGCAAACTGCCCACTACTTCGTCCTTAGAAACATTCCACTATGCCGCATCATCAATCCATTTCTTCAATGACCATAAAGCCATTATAATGAAGGGGGAACGGAAGCGACGTATAACAACCGCTTACGAATAAATTTATACAGTGTTTGTCACATCTTCGATGATGTAGTAAGTGATATTCACGGATGGTTCACGGTTTAGCGATGGAAACTTCCAGCGCTTCGCCCCCCTCATCATCATTCATTTCGTGGATATGCTGCGATTTTTTTTTTGCTTAAAAACAAGCATGTATAACTTGAAGTTGTATTTTACGCACTTGAGGCAGCTTTAGGTTGCACCACAAAGTAAACTCTGCTTTTTTTTTCTCGCTCGTTCAAATTGGTGCCCGGTGGCGCTGGTCGAGGAAACGCAGTGGCGCAATGGGCGAGGAAACGCGAGTATGGCGTTCACGATCGCTCATGAGAACAAGAAAAAAGTGTGTGCGTGCCCTAAATGACCACTGAGGTGACCACTGAGCCTCATGTGGTGTCAGTTTTGGAGTTTCACTGGCAGTACGTCATCACCTTCACGAACCAGTGTTGTGGGCATTCATCCCACCGATGTAAAGAGAGTAAACGCAGTTCGAAAAATTCTGTTATAAAGATTTCCACACACTTTCCAGAGAAACCGCTGCAATGTTAGACGATTCATATGGTGCGCTTTTTCTTGCGACACACACACACAAAAAAACACAACGAAAGATGGTAGACGGTGCTTTTTTAAAGGGGCTCTGCAATACTTTTTGAGCATGGCCAGAAAACGCTGCCGATCGGTAGTAGAGGCTCCCGACAACACGACAGCCTAATATTATAGTTCAGAACGCATCTTAGAATTCACAATAAATTATTAAAGTCAGCTGAAAAATGCTTTCTCTTCTCTCAACAAATGACAGAAGATGCTCAAAAAACGCACGTAGCCAGCCCATTTATCATCGATTGGCTGATTTGAACATGGCGCGCTCAATCGTTGCAAAGATCGCCACGGGCGGTGGCAACTTACACTGCGCGTGAGATCACACTGAAAAAGCCGCACACTCGAAAAAAAGAAAAAAGCGCTCAAGCTCACGAGGCGCGGATGACATAGTTTTTTGTCCCTGCCATCCCTCCATGCTTAGCTTCCAGTGCTTTCGTCAGGACGAGAGAAGAGAGAATGCAATTGCAGCATGGAACAAATCTTTGTAACTCCACTCGCACTAGACGGATTCTTAAAATTTTTGGCGGTGTTGAATTCGTAGGGCATGAAGCTCTTGCAGTGAATTCATTCCATGGTTACTTGAAAAAGTGTTTTCAAGGCGCCTCTAAGAAAAGGAGGCATGAAGGGCTTCTCGTGTAAGATAAGGAAACAGTCTGTGGTTAGGAGCGTTTCAGAGTGCGAGCCCCAGCACTTAGAATCTGTCAGTACTATGGTAGAAATTACAAGGAGTGTATACAGAGTGAAGTCTCACATTTGGAAAGAAAATGGAAACTGCTTAGTACAATGAGTAATCAGTAGGACATTCCTTTCTACTATATGTGTGACTTTGTTAGTGCTAGTAATGACAGTAGTTGCTTGGAACAGCCTGTACAGGATTTGTCAACTGTGCTTTTGTGCCAGGTGAAAACGGCCGGGTAGGCACTCCTGACAGCATCTCGAGCCTAGATTCGGCCGCGGCCACTCAGCAGAAGCTCCAACTGCAGCAACAGCAGCAGCAGCAACTTCACGCGATGCAACAGCAGCAAATGCAGCAGCAGCAGCATCACTACCCTCAGCACACTGGGCAGACTGGAGTCGGATACATGGGTCAACCAGGAGCTCAGCAACCTTACGCACCTCAAGGTTGGTGAATGTTATGTTATGGGAAAACTTCCGGATGAATTATGGGGCTGCTGGGGTGCTTCCTGTGTATGAGGCAGCGCATGTTTATTTCCTCTGCTCATTTACGTTTTCTTAGGAGTGAATACTTATGCATATATTTTTCTGCGTAAGTGTTTTATGCATAAGTGCACTTTGGGCATCAATGTTTTGCCGAGTATGCACATGCAAGGTGACTGTGTAATAATACATTTATTGAGTGAAATGTCACGAAGTGGCACTAAAGATATGTACAAGTGCACACACAGACATACGTTAAACAGCCGCATATGTTTTATGTAACCAGTTGTTTATAGTTGCGTAACGATGCCAACATAAAGATGGATATTAGTGACACCAGAAGTAGTAAGCGGAAATCAAGCGCTCGTGCTCGCGAGGAGAGTAGGCCTGGACACTGCTACATAAATCAACTTCAGCGGATGGCACCTAAGTACAATCGACGCTAACCGGACGTGACGGCTGTATTATAGGAGTACCTATGTAATATTTATAAAATTGTATAGTCAGCACTCCAACCAGAACTGATGATTCACAAACATTGGGGTCTATTTGAAAAGTAGTTCCACGATCTGGTGTGGCTATTTAGTAGAATACTTGATCGTGACATACAATGCTGGGGTTCGATTCCTGCTGGGACTTTGACATTTATTCTTTGCATTCATTAAGTCAATGCTGCCGATGTGAACTTTTTCTTAACGCTCGCACATTAAAAATTCTCATGTGTGTTCTTGCTGTTCCTGGGTAGATATAAAGCGTCAATAACCTGTGGCATACCGTATTTTTGCGCGTATAACCCGCCCCTGCATATAATCCGCAACCCCACTTTCAGCTCACAGAGAAAGAAAAAAAAAAAACCTCGAGTATTGCCCGCACATTTGATATACAGGAAAGGCTGTACAAAAGCTACTGCTCAAGCAACATAGCACATATGTAGACAGAAAAAGCTTTATTTAGCAAGCAGAATACGCTGTCAGTTCAGGGTGAGCTTAGCTCTCTCAAGGCAGGTAAGAACAATGTCTAGACGATGGTTGTGCTCATCGAATGTACCACCAAAAATTATAATGTCACCCAGGTAGCAAAGACAAACTTCTCACCTTAGTCCACGTAATATAGAGTCCATGAAGCGCTCAAACGTGGCTGGAGCATTGCATAGGCCAAAAGGCATTACATTGAATTCAAATAGATCATCTGGGGTAATGAAAGCCATTTTCTCTTTGTCATTCAGGTGCACGGGGATTTGCCAATAACCAGATCTCAAATACATTGAGAAGTACGATGCCGAATGTAAACAATCGATGACATGATCAATCCTGGGAAGCGGGTAGACATCCTTTTTAGTAACGGAGTTGAGCCGTCTGTAGTCCACGCGGAATCGCCATGTATCATCCTTCTTTCGGTTAAGAATCACAGGGCCAGCCCAAGGGCTACACGACTCTTGTATGACCCTTTTCTTTAACATCTCTTCTACCTGTTGAGCAATGACCTTGCGCTCCGCAGATGAGACACGGTATGGTTTCTACCGGATAGGGTGAGCGGATCCTGTGTCAATACCGTGGCGAGTACGCGACTCGGTTGCACTTTTTGCTCTCCATTCTGCGCAAAGTCAAATATAGTAGCGTGCTTCGCAAGGACTTCGACCAAAGCTTGACGTTTTTTTGATGATAGGGACTTGTTTACCATACTCGGAAAGTTGGCTTCTGTATAGTGCGTTGCACGAATGGAATCTACGCTCTCGTCGCTTAAACATGCTATAAAACTGTTCGCATTTTGTTCGAAGGAGGCGGCTAGCATTCCACAGGGTAGCATGACTGGTTCATTTGAATAGTTCGACACCCATAAGGCCGATCACCTATCACTGATCGACAAAACACAATGTGGAACGAGCACATTTTTCTTGGCGCAATTGAGAGGAATGGGCTCCACAAGAACATCAAACCTGCGGCGTCCAAGGCATAGGCCTCCACGCAAACGTTCTTCATCGAGTTGGGCGGCAAGACAACATCCTCAATGACGATGATAGATCCATGACAGCGCCTGGGATCGTCAGTAAATGCCGATAGCATAATCTCGCCAGCACCGCAATCTACAGTAGCACTGACCTCGCTTAGAAAATCGATCCCCAAGATGATGTCATGGGTGGAGCTGGTCAGGACAGCGAATTCAGCCTTGAACACCTTGTCGCCCAAAGTGACACTAACAACACACACACCAATCGGGCACAGCGTCTCCCCGCTCACTGCTCGAAATGATGCACAACTGTCCCAGCAAAACATCACTTTATGTCCTAGCCGCAATTTGAAGTTTAGACTCATCACTGAAACAGCTGCTCCAGTATCTATCAAATCCATCGTAGGAAGTACATCGATAAGCACGGGGACCTTACTTTGCATCATAAAAATGGGTGGAGGCATAGGCGGATGTAGTGAAGAAATGTTCGGCGACCTCACCTCCATTGGCCACACCACCTAGTTTCCCGGAAGCAGGGAGGTGACGCGTCGACCAGAAGACGGGGAACGAAACCGGCGTGTTGCAGGGGGCGTCAAGCTTCGCTCGGAGGAAGGTGAGTCGTTGTGTAAATTCCGGTGGAAATTGCGTCCCACATGTGTATCACTGTTGAGGGTTTGCTGGAAGCCGTCCCCAAAGTACGCGTCCCGCATCGAGCGCATACCACCGCGCCAGCGGTTTTGTCGAGAAGCGGATGATCTCTCGTAGTAGCGCTGCTGGGGCGACGCCTCTGACCACAGAATCGAGCCACATGTCCACGGAAACTGCAGTTATAGCACACAGGCGGCTCACGCATGTCACCAAACCTTCCACGAGGCGCCATGTACCCATGATCGTCCCATGAAGGCACCATTGTAGGTGGTTGGCGGGAGGCGTTCTGGAAACCACGGCGATGATGTAGGTTGTCGGTTGGGGGCTCTAGTGCTCTTGATTGGGGTACATCATATAGTGTGGCATCAATGGCAGCACACATTGCGTCGTTTGGCGGGGCGGCATTGCTAGCATGTGCTAGCAATGCCTCCCCGCCTATGTGGATTGACAACATCACACTGTCCAAGTTCTTCGCGTACGATTTGCCTGGTCATCGAGGCAAGATCACAGGATGATGTCGGAGGGACGTCGACACTTGCAACGGTGGCGACGTTGGCAAGTCTACCAAATTTGGGGAGTGATGCGCCTAGCCTTCAGGGTCTCAAATGTGCGGCAGTGTTGAATTACGTCTGCTACAGATGCCAAGGTGTCCTTGCCGATGAGGAAATTGTAGACGTCCTCAGCAACCCCTTTGAGGAGATGCCAAACCTTGTCATCTTCTTTTATGCTTGGGTCTACAGACTTGCACAATTTAAAAATCTCTTCAATATACATTATTGTGCATGTTTTACCGAGGACTTGAGCACGCTGCATCAAAGTTTGCTCAGTGCGCTTCTTTATCAATGGGTCCCCGAAGCAGCTCGCTATTTCTTTCTCAAACGTTTCCCAGGTCGTTATTGTTTCTTCGTGGTTTTCAAGCCACATCAACGCCGTCCCTTGAAGAAACAATCCGACGTTGGACAGCCAGGAGGCCGCATCACAACAATTGTACTTACTCACACGGTTGAAGTGTTTCAGCCAATCGTCAACATCTTCTCCGACCCTCCCAGAGAAGCTTTGTGGTACCATGTGTCGGGGCCTCGTAGCGCCTGAAGAAGAGTGCGTGGTGTCGCCGTCAGCAACCGGATTCATAGAGAGCGATGGTAGACCAGCCAGTCGGCGGCTTCGGCGTAGTTTTTGAGGTAGTGCTTCCGTGATCGTTCGCCTGGGATTGCTCCGCTGTACCCTGCACCTCGACCAATCTTGTTATGGTGAGATGCCTTTATTTACAAGAGAGGGTGAATGCGAGAGTCCAGGGATCTGGTAGATCACCGCTCGTGCCAACCTTGTTCTCCTCTCCTTCCACGCGTCCCCTCAGTATCGTAGCAATATATATAAGGGAAGCAGGTGTTTATTTAATGGCTTGTTTTTTTTGTGCTTAGACACAATATTGAGATCTAACAGACAATAATGCCAAGGAAAGTATAGGGAAAGTTATTAGGCCAATGTAATGTGGATGTGAAAAAAGAAAGGTTGGTGAAAAGATAACTTGCCGTGGGCAGGATCCGAACCTGAAGGTCGCAGGTTCGGATCCTGCCCACGGCAAGTTACCTTTTCACCCACTTTCCTTTCTTCACATTTACATTACATTGGCCTAATAACTTTCCCTATACTTTCCTTGGCATTATTGTCTGTTAGATCTCATTATATATATATATATATATATATATATAATGTGCGTGTGTGCACTATAAAATAAATAGGTACCAAAATGCATTGTTCTCTCATTTTTTTCATATATTTCGTCGCTCTGCTTCCTAAAACGATAGCGCTGCGACAAGGTGTCTGCCGTTGTTTGGAAGTGTGCAACCGTGCTTTCCTTCTACGACAACAGATTCAGAACTGGGATATTTCACCAAGTAGCATAGATACGCCATGTAAACACTGTTCTAACTAGTACGTGCATTCATGCTTGCAGCACTTACGCTGGCGCAAACAGAAGCAGCTTCGTACCACGCAAAATCTCGAGTGATCGGTTTACTAGAGAGAGATCTAGACATTTATGAAAAAAAAGTGGTTCATCGCGGGTGGGGCTCTTTAAGGCTCCACTGGCTATGCCGCTCGGTGGGCCAGGCCCAGGGTTGCCAGTTGGATTCCCAGGGTCCATTCAGCGAACACACTGGGGTGCTTATGTCCTATGTCAATTGTGACAGGTTGCTATGGACAGCTGTAGGTTGTGTGTGTTAGTGTAGGAGTATCTCTGCATCACGGGCATACGTTGTGGTATCTCTCCGGGTGCATGATGTGAAGCTTATGCAGATTTGGGAATGTATTAGTCTGCTGGCGATGCTAATCCCAAGCTTCATGTTTATCGAGGTCTTTGTGGGGAGGTGCCCGGATGCGGCAATTTCATCTTTGTTTGTCTGAGATGCCACGCCGTGTCACCCCTTTATCGTTATCCTCTTCAGCGGTGGGCGGTCGTGGTGCTCGGCCGCTGAGTACTGGAGCTTGGCGATAAACTAGTTCATTGCCCTCCTGGCCCGTATGGGCAGGTCACCAGACTAACCCATAGTCGAAGAAGAGTTCACTTCTCAACAGATTGATGGCTCTTGTTAATATGCCCTTGAAGTACATGCGACAAGCTGCCCAAGAGTCTGAGACCATGCATGCAGAGATATCTTACCTTGTTGGTGAGAGCGATGGCAGTTGCCTCGGTTGAGGCGAAGGATGAGGTACGTATGGAGGCGGAGTTGACAAGTCTACCTCGGTTGACTACAGTGAGAGCGAAAGTGGGAGATTGCCCTTGCTGCTTAGGGTAGGGACTGATGTCTGTATAATAAACGTCAGGGTGGTCCTTCAGTCGTTGCAGCATCTGTACTCGAGCTTTTCGACGTCCTCTATGCTAGTACGGATGCATATCACGTGGGATGCATGGGCTGCGTCGTGATGCGCTGTCTGAGATTTTGTGAGAGTGGGTTGGTGGCTTCTGAACAATATTTATTAGTGATGGAGGAATGATCTCAAGTCTTCTTCAGAGCATAGTGCACCATAATCAATTTGTCAGAACGCATGAACTCCGACAAGAACTGTCAGCGCATGCAACACGAATTTACATACGCTGTACTCTGCACTATCCGTGCCGGTCGGTTGTCTGTTTCGTGCAGTGATGCGAGTTGCGAGACTCGTGCACGGATGGACGAACACCCAGATGGATGCTTCGCCCCACTCATTATCATTCACTCCACGGATATGCTGCGATTTTTTTTTCATTTGTTGTCCTAATCATTTTAAGATAATATTAATAAATTGTTTCTGAATTATACTGAAGGCAACAAGTGGGCTGTTTCATTGGAGAAGACGACTAACCCCACGATACTCAATTCACTGTTTGGTGTCATACTAGAGACAGTTGTTGGGTCTTGCTTATTGTTTCTCAGCCTAACAAATATAAAAAGGCAACTATATTGGTTGTTTTCAGTGAATAATTCAAAGCTTTCGCTTACCCTCTTACACCAAGTGTGCTAGTTTTTAGCATGTACTTATTATGTACTTCTGTTGAGTTGTTTTGCATTTTTGTTTCTTCAAGAGGCAGGACTGCATGTTCAGTATGTAAAATTCTAGCTTTATGACAGTGCTGTTGTATACATTTTGTCCATTAATATAATTGATTCATGATGAACTTTATTGGTGCAAGCTCCACGTCTGGCCGAAAAGCGCTGTGGCTGAGTGTTAGTTGATAACGACATATAATATACAAATGAGTTTTGTAGCATTTTGTCCTAGAAAAATTTTCTCCGCTCAGAAAGTGAACTGACTGGACGAGTGCCAACAGCCGTTGTCTGTTGACTTTTCGTTTGTTCATTTGTTTTTTCACGCTATAACATTCACTGCGACAATTAAGTACTAACTCGTCCATATATTCTTGCTTGCATTGGGAGGAAGGGAGAAGAGCACATTCCTCAGAGGGGTGAATGGCTGACAAGAGCAGTGTGTGGCAAAAGCAGTGCCAACCACAATGGGGAGAACCCGCAGACAACACAGCTTCTAGCATTTTGCTGCTAGCGCCTTGTGGTTGCGCATGTTCTCGCAAACTTTGAGGCACACTGTATTTGTTTCCTGAGCTCGAAGCTCTACCAGGTGGCTGACTAATCAAACCAGCGCTGCTATTTCTTGATAATGACAACCACTTTACCTTTTGATTGGACGTGCTAGAATCGCTTTCTCTAAGGCAGGTCAAGTGCTAGCAACTGCAAGGATTTTAGGTTCCTGAAGGACCTAGGTGTAACCATCATGGCTATGTAACTACAATCTTAAGTGCACGGGGTTTGCATATGTAAAAAAAAAATCGCAGCATATCCACGGAGTGAATGGAAAAGGGGGGGGGGGCAAATCTTCAGGGGGTTTTATAAGTAAACCGTTAGTCGTCTGTCTGTCTGCTGGCCACGTCCATGCGTCCGTTCGTCTATCCGTCTGTCCCTCTGCCTGTCTGTCTGTATGTTCGTCCGTCGGTCTGTATGTCGATTCGTTCATCCAACGAACACTCGAAGTACCGCCATCTTGCATCTTTTCATCATATATTCATCATATACAAGTACCGTCATCGAGCAGACATTCCAAGTACTAAACGAGAGGCGGCTACCTACAACTACATACATCGAGGACGGCCGACCCACAGCTTAAGGAGCTTCGCTTCTAAATTGTCGCTAGTTCCCCCAGCATTGCAAGCAAATTTCCACCCGCTGTTGCTGCAGAAGTCTTCAAAGAAACAAAATTTAATGAGCGCTGTTATATGATTAGTTTTCGTACTTCTTTATTTTAGCATGCTGTGAATTGGCGACTGAGTGTTTGGCAGAACGGTTTTAATGAACTGAGTGCATCTGTGTTTTTACATGCTTGTGATAATCGACAAGGATGAAACATTGTGTTCATGGCTGCAACAAATGCCGGAACGCAGATTGAGCTGCTTCTCCTATTGGTTGTACTTGCACTATGTGAGAGTTGTAGGCAAGTAATGCAGAAGGTACCTGTTGCTTTTCAGTGCAGTTGAACCCGGGTATATTAAACTCGCCAAAAAACGTTTATTAGTTCGATATATGGCATAATTCGATATAGGCCCGGTGTAGGTTTTGACACAAAGGCACATAACAAACTAGACGAAAAGTACTTTATTAATATGGTGGCTTACTTGCGTGCCCTACTGTGGAACAAAATACTCCCGGATTTTTTTCTGGCTCAACGACTTCGCTGCCTGCGACAGCACACACGCCTCCACGTTGTCCAACGAGTCGGAGCAACTGAGGCCGCAACCTTCCACATTCAAGCAATAGCGCCGGACCAACGCAAGTGCACTAATCACTTCAAAGGATGTAGGCAATGGGCCGTCGTCGATTTCCATATCGCTGTCGCTTTGGCTCGTGGTCGGTACGACGTCTGCAATGTAGTCCTCATCCTGTAATTGGCCCATGATGGGGACATCATCGTCCACACTGACGAACTTGTCGAATGTCGATCCATCGATAGCACCCGGGAACTCTGCCAGCTCATTCCAATCTTCGGCGAAAACACTTGGGGTGTCATCACCAGGCATGCGGAAGTCGGCATGCCTAAAGCAGTTCTGGATCGTCTCCTTCTTGACATCTGCCCGCGATCTACTCAACATAGAAATAGCTCCGAGCAAGTCGATCTTAAGCTCACTCCACCAGGCGCTTCCGATAGCCGGCTTTTATTGTGCGTGTAACGCCTTGATCCAGTGGTTGCAGTACAAACGTAGTGTTCGGGGCAAAAAATGCAGCTCGATGCTGCTTTTTTCATCGCACCACTGCAGGTCTTACTGCAGTGGTGCGATGAACAATTGTTCACGAGCTGGCACACTTTGTGATTTTCGCCTACCGACCTATCATTCCACGACGATAGCCATCTGCGGAGAAGCTCCCCGGTCATCCACGCTTTTGAGTTTGGTTGGTAGGTAACTGTAAGAGACAGCGCATTTCGAAAACACCGCGGTGCCGTGCTTTTCCCGATAACCAGAGGTCGAAGCTTTTTCGATCTGTCTAAATTAGCTGCCCACAGCACGGACACACGAGCTTTGTTTGCCTTGCCGCCGCTTTTGTCGCCACGACACGCAAGTGTCTTGTTTGGCAACATTTGCCAAAATAGAGCGGTTTCATCCGCATTGAAGATATCTTGGGCTCTATATCTTGCTGCGATATCTCGCCAGTTTTCCTCGAGCCATTTTTCTACGCTGTCCAGGTCCGGCGCTCTGCTTTCACCTGTAACAGCTTTGCCAACGATATCGTGCCGTTTGTTGAACCACTGAAGCCAGCCTGAACTGCCTTGGAAATAATTCCTTTCAAGCGGAAAAGCAAGGTCCTTGGCTTTCTGCTCGATCATAGGGCCAGACACCAGGATGTTTCTCGACCGAACGTCCACAAACCACTTGTAAACGGCCGCTTCAACATCTTCATACACAGCAGCGCGCACAGGTCGGGCGCCACGGGCATCTGGCCTTTTGTCCGACTTGGCCCTGATGTCTGCCTTGTTCTTCAAGATAGTACTTAAGGTGCTCCTTGGAATTTTATACGCGGCGGCGACGTCGGACTTCTTTTCACCGCGCTCAGTCCGATTGATGATTTCGAGTTTCACGACGAACGGCAAATTTTGCCTCTTTGCGCAAGCCATGATGACAGCGCGCCAATACAGTTCACAGAGCACCAACAGGCAACACCACAGACCACGCTGAATCGGCAGCAGCAGGCACACAAGCATAAAGAAAGAAAAAATGGCGCTCACTTCTACCGCCTCGGAGAAAGCACGACGGCCTCTGATTGGCTGTAAGCGCTGCGAGCGTGCCAGGATCATTTCTTGGAGGGGGGTGTTAGCCCGCGCACAACCGGGTCTAAACAACTTTTTCTAGGGTGGCGCCGGCAGTTTTCCCCGCCACCGTGAGGGAAAGCCAACTTGCTGGGGCACTTTTGAGGCACATGGAGTTTGATATATCAGTTGTCGTTGCTATTTTCGTTCGATAAGACAGTAACTTTTGCTATATATTCTCAATGTAAGCTTACCGTGTTTAGGAATTGTTCGATATACGGGATAATTTGATATAAACAAGTTCGATATAGTTGGGCTCGACTGTAACTCCTCAGATACTTTCTTGGAGAAGTAATTACAAGCTGTAGAGAGATACGTGTGAAGGAATAAACTCTAAGGTACTCTTCTAATAATTCTAAAGCTAGATTTTCTGCGATGCAGTTAGCCCAACTAATGGTGGGTATTCACTTCCGCAAACAATGTGTTCGAATGCACTTCGCTTGCTCTATGACATAGATGTTCTCTAAGATGTCGCGCTATGACGAGGAAAATGGAAAATATAATGTGATTGATTAGCTTCAGCACGTGCATTTAGGACCTCCTCTCCATTTGAAACTTATCAGGTGCTGCTATTAGTTTGACAAATATGTACCACAGAGAAGTGCACTCAGTGCATTATAAAAATGGTCTATTGGTTTCTCTTTTACAGTAAAATGTGTTATAGTCTCGCTTCATTGAGTGTTGCGGTTTCTGCAGGACATCCTCCACCACAACAGCAGCAGCAGCCTCTGCCTCCTGCACAGCAGCAACCGGTTCCTCCTGGTGGATATGCAGGTGCACCAATGCCGACAGCCAGGCCTGGCCCCACCCCGACTCCTGGGATGCCCGGCCAGCCACCACAGGGGCCCTACGGTCAGGCTGCATTTCCTCAGGCATCGGTCGCCCAGAGGTGAGAAAAGAATTTGAAAGCAAAAAAGCTTTGTTTACCGGTTTTGATACTGATTCAGGATGGTGGGAAACATTTGCAAAGGTGAAACCAAGTCTCGATGGTGCCACTTTTAACAGAACTGAAAGCATGTCTTTCAGATGCTACTTTTTGGTTTTTCTGTTTTTTCTTGTCCCATGGAACACTCGTGCAACCCTGAAGAATCATACGAGCAAACATCTTGCTTAAATTTTAAGGAGGGTATCGCAAAAAATGGCAAAAAAAAATTTTTGAAAATCAACTTCTCAGTGTTTGAACCCTTTCTTTATCTGATTCCAAAATATCTACACTGAAAACCGCGCAGAATTGCTCGTAAAGAAATTCGTTTCACCCTTTTAGGTAGCGAAGTCTTTTTCTGGAAATCGCGAGAAAACAGTAATTTTAAAAAAATTATAGCTTCGCGATGGCGCAGCCGGGAGCCAGCTTCTTGGGCTCATTGGAAAGAGCATTTCTCCATGTTTAAATTTCTCGACTCATCTGGCTCCTCCCTTTAAAGACAAGTGCACAAAAAGCAAATGTTTTAAGATCGATTCGAGGCTCTTAATTAGCTGTGGCTTTCATTGCCTCAGCTCTCCTCGCCATTGGCCCGATGCTCGCTACGGGAGATCGTCGTCTGCTGCTTGTGCGTCGCGAGGACATGGCTCTCGAAAATCGCTACTTCGTGACGTGTTGTAGGCTCGATGATCACTTGAAAATAACTACGCTCTAGTTAGGAGCTGCAACCGGATGCACGATCAGATCACTACAAGCGGGCGCGCATCTTAGTGCGTGGCGCGTCATCGGAGTCGTCTTTAGGCCTAACTTCGCTGATGGCCAGACTGCGGGAAAGAACGACGCACTAGCACACTCGTGGCAACATGCTTCTTCGCAAGCAATGAAGCACATCACTCGCTAGCTCCTCGAAACTGCGGACGGGCATTTTACACATCAGCAACAGACCCCACAGTCAAGCTGGTCAACACCCCCCCTCCTCCACTGCCAAGGATTGCTCAGAACAGCGGCTAGCAATTCGCGCGTCGTCACTCGAAAATGGGATACCAAGCGCAGTGGGCGCTGATTTTTTTGGTCATCATAGCTACACATTTCGCGCATTGTCATTGAATGCCACCGCCAAGTGCATCATGCGCCGCCTGCACTGTCCAAGCGGCAGGGCACTTTGCAGTCATATGGAGTGCTGTAAATAAGCTTTTGTGATGCGATTTATACGCGCTTGGAGCCGTGCTTGGTATCGCCACGAGCCTTGTAGATTAGTTTCCTTGACCGGCCGTATGATGATGCGCAAGGCCCTTAGCTTTCTGCGATTCCGCGAAAAATCACGGAATTTACATTTTTCGACAGAAATATGAAGAAAAGGTCGATGCCGCAAAAATCATGGAATTACGTTGTTTTTTTTTTTCTTCGCAGAAATGCGAAAAGTCGTTCGTTTGTTTGAAACGCCAGCTGACAAGTTTTTGGTGCGCAATAAAGTATCGACGCCGCTGTAGCGTGTAAAATAACTTGTTTTTGGTATGAGCTTGGTTGGGCGAGTCACGAACAGTTATGACGCAGACTAGTCTTGCATGAAACGGGGCTGTGTGACAAACTCGCAACCATGCTCGCAATGTGCTGTCGCGAGGGCAGTTCTGGTTTCGTACTCGATGGGAACGCGGAGGCAATCTGCTTGTACTCTTTTTTTTTTTTTTCATAAAAGAAACAAAAATGTTCATGTTCGATGTCAGCGAGTTAATGCGTTCGTATACTTTATTAGTTAATAGTTAAATGGTTCAAGTTCCTTTGTCCGCTTTATCGTATTTTAGTACAGTTGAGCCTACTTATAATGAACCTGAGCGTGACGCCGCATCCATTCGCTGTATCCCGAAGTTCGTAGTAAATGAAACACAGCTTCTCAAAAAAGTTGCAAGTGAAAACACAAACTTTTTTTGCCCCTTAAAGTCCGGGATCTATGTGTTTCGAAGAGCAGAAGCGATAAGGGCGGTCTCGAGGTCATTTAAAAGGGCAGGGTGCTCGTTCGCGGAGGCCTGTAGCATAAGCTGCATGAAGCACTGGCTCTAAAGTTTCGTCGTTCTCGCAATCTGATTCCTGTAAATCGCTCTCGCCACGTACTTCATTCACAATGCCCCAATCTGTGCACGATTCCACCGTGTTGGCATCATCATCAGCCGTAATTAAATCATCGCAACAGATCTGCCACCCGCTCTCCCAGGTCAGAGTCGACGACTCGCCGCTATAAATCGCTGCCGCAGTTCGGAAGCTTGACTCAGCATTGGGCCCAAGGTCGACGAAGTCGGCCTCGCGAAAACAGTTTCGCGCACATGTAGTCGTCACTGCCGCCCACGAAATATTCATCATCTCCACAGCTGAATACTGCGGCGTTCGAAGAGGCAAGTTGGCTGCCAGGTAGTCCACAGCTATGAGCAAGCGCTCCACAAAGCGGCACCTAATGCACAGATTACGCTCAAGCCAAGCGGTAACACTTTTGACATTTTGTTGAGCGGCAGAAAAAAGCATGCTAGTTCTCCCGTAGACCATCATGACCACACACGCACACCAAGAGCGAGCAAGATGCGCACACGCGACACACATGCCAGAATGCGTGGAAAAGCTCTGGGCCCATTTCCAGTCAAAAAACGAAACTAATTCGAACCAGCATGGCAAGCGTCGCGAAGCGGGGGAGAAGGGCGAAGGGGTTGTGATCAAGAGAGGAGAGCAGACTTGCGAGAGAAGGGCAAGGAGTTGCGATAATGAGAGGGGAGGATGCGGCGGGAGGGCGACCTTGAGAACCAAAACACACGGGAAGGAGAAAACGCACGGAGTTGGCTAAGGAGCTAGGCCTCGCTACGTCGACATTGAGCACAATGGTTGGACAGCAGGACACAATAATGAAAAATGTGCTTTCGTTCAGAGTCAACGCGAAGCAATCGAAGACAGCTCAACTCGTGAAACTTGAAGAATCTTTATTGATCTGGTTTAAGTAAGTTACTGCAGCCGGTGTGAGCATTGACTGCAAAGTTTTGCGTGAAAAAGCCGACGAGATCGTACTTGCTCTGCACATCGACGGATTCCAGGCCTCAGGTGGGTGGCTGCACCGTCAAGACGAGACACGTTATCGTGTACAAAAGCGTCTGACGAGATCGTTGTTAGCGACTGGCTCGCGAAGCTGGAGTCTCTTACCTCTGGGTATGAGCCTCGTGATGTTTTTAATGCAGGTGATGCAGGCCTGTTTTTTAATCTTCAACCCGAGAAGAGCCTTTGCTTAAAAGGTGAAGCGTGCCAACGAGGCAAAAAAAAAGCAAAGAAAGAATAACGGTTCTTCTGTGCTGTAACGCCGACGGGTCGAAAAAACTGAAGTTGACCATAGTTGGAAACTTTCAGAAGCCTCAGTGTTTCAAGCGCGAGAGTTATTTGCCATGCGTTTATTGCGCAAACAAAAAAGCGTGGATGATGGTGGCCCTGTTCGAAGAATTTTTGTCTCCTTGACAGGAGAATGGCCTGCAAGAATCGGAAGATTGTTCTGATTCTTGACCAGTGCGCCGCCCACCCGAAGCAAGTGACACTTCAAAACGTCAAGCTGGTTTTTTTTGCCCGCAAACACGACGACGCACTTGAAACCGCTTGACGCTGGCATTATAAAAAACGTGAAGCATCATTTCAAAAGCCTTCTCGTGCGCCACCTCCTTGCCAAAATCGACAGGAAAGACGAAGGTGGCCTGCGAATAAGCCTTTTGGACGCCGCCCATTTTATCTCAATGGCTTGGGATAGAGTAACGCCGACTACCATTGCGAACTGCTTTTGTAAATGCGGCTTCTTTAGGATTCCCGAAGAGGGGTCACAGGCCCTTTCAGAGTCGGAGGAGCCCATTGAGTGTTGGGAATGCCTTGATGCCGGGTGTTCGGCTGACGACTTTTGCACGGCGGATGACAATCTTGCCACTTGTGGTGTGCGCACGGTGGGAGATATTGCCAACGAGGCCATGTGTGAGGTTGCCGATTCCAGTGACGATGACGAGGAAATGGACGAGTGCGACGGCGAAGGACCACTGCCGGCGGCTTAAACTCTGCACGTGCTCATTGTCCTGAGGCATGCTATGGCTGCTGAAGGAATCAGTGATGACACGTGCACGCGTTTTTACGGATTTCAGAAAAGTCTGCTGAGTGACTTGGAAAAAAAAAAGCAGAAAGACATCAGAAATTTTTTCTCCAAAAAATAATTTTTCGAGTGTCGAAAATGAGTTTGCCTTTGACTCGGTGTTAATTTAGCTAGTTTTCTGTGTGTTCCAATAATACGAATTTTGGCTATTACAAATATTTTTGTGACCCCGCGAGATTCGTATCATCGAGATTCTACTGTATTTGTAGTCAAGGCCACAAGTGGACATGAGTGAAATATTTTTGGACTGTGTTCTGCAGGAAACTTACCATCTCTTGTCAAAACCAGCCAGAGATTACTCTTTTATATTGTCCACAAATATGCAGCAAGCGGGCTTGATAGGTATTGGCTGCTTTGGTAAATGCCATGCCAATTCAAAATCTCTATGAAACCTCGGCATTTCTGAGGCCACATGTTGCATGATATTGCTACTGGGACTTGCGCTATGTACCATGGTGTGCTAGCCCTGCAAATGTCTGAGTAGTGGGTGCATTCAGAGAAAATATTGAATATGCTCAAGGCCATGGGCACATGCTCAAGGTTATAGCTATTAGCCGGTGCACTGCTTCTTATTCTCCACTTCCTTCTAGTTTCCCGCGACTCGGTGGTGCTCAATTCGTGTGATGACTTTGCTTCTCCTTGAATGATTAAAAAATTATTCATTTGACTGGATACTCGTAAGGCAAATAGGGTTAGGTGATTCTACAATAACGTAAAAAGAGTTGCAGCGCCGTTTTAAGCAACTATGCAATTACTATATTTAGACTATTCTAATGTGTCCCATAATCTAGCACACACCCAAGCTTCTTGTGTTCATAATGTGGAAATAAAAGTACTGCAGGCTTTTTTTTTTAATAAAGCAATGAAATAATCTTACGTTAAGACCATGAAAAGCAAGGCATAAGCACTATTCGTCTTTCTAGAGTGTGAAATTCACTCTGTTGACAATTACTTTTCCTTTCTTTGGCAGCTTATATGAAATATTAGACCATTTGTGGGTAGGCTCAGACTCTTTTCCCATTATACAACTTTTCTTTCTTGAAATGCAGTTGAAAATTTTCTTTCTTTGTTGGTGTTACCCATGGGTTGTAATCTGATGCATGCAAGAAAGATGCGACATAAATCTGTTACTGCTACCTTCAGCACATAAAATGTTGAAGACAAGATTTCATAATGGAAACAGTTGGTCACTGCTTGTCTTTCAGCATGAACAGATTAGACACACAGATTCGCTGCTAAGTACAAACTATTGTAAGCTACTGCTTGAACTTTCGGAAAAAAAAAATTGTCCGCGTATCTGCATACTTCGCTGCAAATGTCATCAAAAGACGATAGTCTTCTGCCGCTCTTCTTTCGTGCATAGCTTTGCATTTTCAGCGTAGCCCAAGAAACACTATGGTCTCTATAATCATATGTCCATGGATATTTTAGTGAAGGAACACACAACCTTAATACTGGTGCATTGATGTGCCTCGGATAGGTGTAATATTTGCTTTTTGATCGACAATGCTCACAATTATGAACGCAACCACCGGTTAAAGATGGCTGGTCTTTTAGCAATGCCTAAACTTTGGCCGGGTGGCTGAATCATGTGACAGACACAGACTAAAATTTGTGTTCAAATATTCCTAGAAATACTATTGATACACAACAGCCAGCACAGCCTTGCTGCATGAAAGAGAAAGACGACGTCACTTGCTGGTTGTTGATGAACTGTTGCCATCTTGTTCGTTGAGCACGGTCCATCGTATATAATTCAATAAATAAGTTACTTGTAACATTATTGGTGGAGGTGGACGACTACCGTACCTCGATGGAGACGTGCAGCGGTCGCAACACTGGGGACTCTTCGGCTACTTACTTGCCAGCGCCTCATCACCAACTGCCTTTCCAGCAGAGTCGACAACCTACGTCACCCTGCCACCCCTGCGGGATCCTGGCACTTTCTCCGCTGATGGTACTATCGACGTTGACTCCTGGCTGCACCGGTACGAGCGTGTCGGTGCTACCCACCGCTGGGAACGCACGCACATGCTCGCCAATGTTGTGTTCTACCTCGATGGCACGCCGCGGACATGGTTCAATACCAATGAAGCCAAAATCACAAGCTGGGATCTCTTCAAAACGAAGATCCGTGATCTTTTCGGTGATTCATCTGGTCGTCAGCTCGCTGCCAAGAAGACTCTGGCCACTCACGCCCAGACGTCAACTGAATTGTACATCTCATACATTCTTGACGTCTTGGTGCTTTGTAGCAAGATCAACCAGCGCATGTTGGAAAACGCAAAAGTTAATCACGTACTCGAAGCGATTCCTCGCCACAGTGGTCTAGTGGCTAAGGTACTCAGCTGCTGACCCGCAAGTCGCGGGATCAAATCCCGGTTCTGGCGGCTGCAGTTCCGATGGAGGCGGAAATGTTGTAGGCCCGTGTACTCAGATTTGTGTGCACGTTAAAGAACCCAAGGCGGTCGAAATTTCCGGAGCCCTCCACTACAGCATCTCTCATAATCATATGGTGGTTTTGGGTCGTTAAACCCCACAAATTAATCAATTACTCAAAGGGATTGCTGATAATGCCTTCAACCTGCTGGTTTTTAATAATGTCACAAGCATCGACAGGATCCTGACAGAATGCCGCCGTCTAGAACACGCTAAAGCCCGCTGCGTCACCCACGGTATCATGCGCCTGCTGAACACAGCTGCTACTTCCTCTTGCGATGACCCCGTCCGCCAAGTTCCCCGATGAGACAACCTAACCCGCATCATTTGTCGTGAGGTCGAGGCACCTCAACCAGTAAAAACTCCATCTCCAACGCCTGATCCTTCACCGAGCACGATCTCGCTGATACAAGCCGCCGTTTGTCAAGAATTATCGAACGTCTGCCTACACCTCGTTTAACCAGTCTACTCTGCCAAGCCTTTTTATCGTCGTCCGTCCACTCCTAGCTTTGGTTCCAACTACTCTCGACTGCGCAATTTGTCCGAATGACGTATACTGGATGACAAGCCTATATGCTTCAACTGCCGACGCGTCGGTCATATTGCTCACCACTGTCGCAATAATTAGGCTATGGGCCTCCTACTCAGGCCAATAACACTAAGGGCCTCCTACTCAGGCCACTTCTGTCCACCAGTCGTCCTGAGCATTCGACTTTGATTTTCCTATGTTGACCACATCCTCTGATTCTGCCGCACCTCTGACGAGACCTCGCTACGCCCGCTCACCATCCCCTGCTCGCCGTCAATCTCGTTCGCCCCCACAATGGCGTCCCGCCCCTCCGACCTATTCGCAGTGCCCCCGACTGGAAAACTAGGCAGTGCAGCTTCTGGAGGTTGGAGCTGCATTGATGACGACCTTTGCAAGAAATCCTCGTGTAAGATTACCGATCACCCGGAATCTGTTGAACGTTACTTTGGACAATGTACCTGTGCACGCGTTGATCGATACCGGCACGCATGTGTCCATAATGAGTGCTGCTCTTCGTCGCCGCCTAAAGAAAGTTATCACACCCGCCTTAAACCGAGCCGTTCGAGTCGCCGACGCGGGAACTGCCACCATTATTGGCATGTGCTCTGCCCGTGTGACTATTGCAGATAGAAGCACTGCTATTCTTTTCACCATTATAGAAAATTGCCCTGATGATCTAATTCTAGGCATGGATTTTCTAACCGCTCACTCGGCCGTTATAGATTGTTCAGCCGGCTGTCTTGACCTTGAGATGCCTCTACTTTTCTATCCGACCAACGCACCCCAAAGCAGTCTTTGCTGCATTGATTTCGTACGCCTTCCGCCTAACTGTGTTACACACATCGATCTCTTCTCCGCGCCACCTGTACCTGACGGCAATTGCATGGTGGCACCAATTCATGCCGTGATGCTTACGCATGGCGTCGCTGTTCCACACACCATTTTGATAATTGTTGGAAACCGCACATGCCTTCTTATTGTCAATTTTGCCTTCACCGCCCAGATTCTTCCCCAAGGTATCTCCCTGGCCAAAATTACTGCCCTACAAGACCATGCAGTTGAGCCCTTCAGAGTGGATGATTGCTGCACCTCAGACCATGACCCAACCATATCACATTCATCGGGCGTCGACGTTGACCGCATGGTACCATCAGCCCTCGCTCCTGATCAAGCGGAAGCCCCCCGTCACGTCCTGGAGACCTATAATACATTTTCGACTTCGCCAGCATGGCCTTAAGCCGAATGAGTGTTGTTACTCATCGAATCAATACTGGTGAAGCGAGTCCCATTCACCGCCGTCCATATCGTGTTTCCGCATCTGAGCGTACAGTCATACGACAGGAAGTTGAAAAGATGCTTGCCAAAGACATAATCGAGCCCTCATGTAGCCCCTGGGCTTCTCCTGTCGTCCTGATCAGAAAGAAGGATGGAACATGGCGCTTTTGTGTAGATTATCGGCATCTCAACAAAGTTACGAAGAGAGATGTTTACCCGTTGCCTAGAATCGACGAAGCCTTAGACTGCCTTTACGGTGCTTCGTATTTTTCTACTATCGACCTTCGATCTGGCTATTGGCAGATCGCTGTAGACGAGGTGGACCGTGAGAAGACAGCATTCGTCACTCCTGACGGTCTTTATCACTTCAAAGTTATGCCCTTTGGTCTCTGTAATGCGCCGGCCACATACGAAAGAATGATGGCCTCATTGCTCCAAGGGTTTAAATGGTCAACCTGCTTATGTTATTTAGACGACGTTATCGTTTTCTCGCCCTTATTCAACTCCTATCTCGATTGTTTATGGTCGATTCTTGAAGTTTTTCGTCGAGCCGGACTTTAATTGAACTCTTCGAAATGCCACTTCGCTCGTTATCAAATAACCATACTTGGCCACCTCGTCGATGCCGCAGGAGTCCGCCCGAATCCCGAGAAAATTCGCGCCGTCACGGACTTTCCTGTTCTGAAGTCAACAAAGGATGTTCGCAGTTTTGTCGGCTTGTGCTCCTATTTTCAACGCTTTGTTAAGGACTTCGCAATCATCACGCCCACTGATAAACCTCTCTAAGAAGGATGCCCTGTTTTCCTGGGGCACTGATCAAGCCTCATCTTTTTCCCAGCTCACGACCCTCCTTACAACACCGCCGATTTTAGCTCATTTCGATCCATCAGCTTCACCCGAGGTTAGCACTGATGCTAGTGGGCACGGCATAGGAGCAATGCTATTGCAACACCAGCGCGGACATGACCGTGTTATAGCATATGCAAGCCGACTGCTATCTACCGCCGAGCGCAACTATTCAATCACGGAGCGTGAGTGTCACGCTCTTGGTTGGGCAGTCGCCAAGTTTCGCCCATACTTATACGGGCGTCCATTCCGAGTAGTCACCGATCACCACGGGCTCTGCTGGCTGGGCTCACTTAATGATCGCACAAGACGCCTCGCTCGTTGGTCCCTACGTTTACAAGAATACACGTTCACCGTAACGTACAAAACAGGGCGGTTGCATTAAGATGCGGATTGTTTATCATGCTACCCTGTGGAAGAAGCTGCCCATACTGACACCTTTCCAGACCTTCTTTCTGTGACGCAGCTACTCAACTTGGGTTACGAGCAACGCCGGGATGCTTCCCTGCGAACCATCATTGACAAGCTTGAGTCAATGCCTCGCGACGCATCTCTACAAATGTTCCTGGTCGGGATTCTGCATCACCGTAACCTCGATCCATATGGCCATGACTTACACCCCGTCATACCAGCACATCTCCGTATGACTGTCCTCAACCAACTTCATGACGCTCCTGTGGCGGGCCACTTGGGCGTCTCTTGCACATACGACCGTGTACGTCGTTGTTTCTTTTGGCTTGGTCTTGCCCGTTTTGTTCAACGCTACGTCGCCACTTGTGAGCCCTGCCAGCACCGCAAAAAGCCATCCTCCCTACCAGCTGAATTCCTTCAGCCGATCGACATTCCCACTGAACCTTTTTTTCAAGTTAGCCTCGACCTGCTTGGCCCATTCCCGATCTCCAGCTAGGCAACAAATGGATTGCTGTCGCCACTGACTATGTGACACGGTCACTTCACACACGAGCACTTCCGACTGGTTGCGCAACCGGTGTGGCAGACTTTCTGGTATATGATATTATTTTAGTACATGGAGCTCCACGCCAACTTCTCACTGACCGGGGCCGGACCTTCCTATCAGCGGTCGTTGATGAAATCCTGCACTCTTGCTCTGCCAGGCACAAGTTTGCCACTTCGTACTATCCGCAAACGAACGGTCTTACAGAGCGCCTCAACCGCACCGTAACCGACATGCTTTCTAAATACGTAGCGGCCGACCACCAGGACTAGGACGTTCATTTGCCATTTGTGACGTTCGCATATAATTCGTCACGTCACGACACTGCCGGCTGTTCGCTATTCTATCTTCTATACGGTCGAAAATCCGCCCAACCCTTTGAAACCTTGCTGCCCTCGGTCACTGAGTATGCCGGCAAAGCCATCACGCGAGCTGACCACGCATGCCAACTCGCCCGCAGCCGTCTGCAGGCCTCACAGAAGCACCAAATACAGCTAGCTCTACAATTCCCATCTTCGAAACGTGCACTTTTCACCGGGTTCTCTTGTCCTTCTCTGGTCTTCCACTCGGCTTTCTGAAAAACTGCTGTCACGCTACACTGGACTATACCGCGTCATTCGCCAGGTGACTGACGTTACATGCGAGATCGTTTCAGTCGATCCAACGTCATCATCGTCAGCTTCGAGCAACACCATGCACTGAGCGCGACTCAAGCCTTATCACTCTCCTTCTACCGCATCCGAGTAGCTCAAGCACCGAGACGGTGCTCCTACCGCCGGGGGTTATGATACACAACAGCCGGCACAGCCTTGCTGCATGAAAGAGAAAGATGACGTCGCTTGCTGGTTGTTGATGAACTGTCGCCATCTTGTTCGCCGAGCACGGTCCATCGTGTATAATTTAATAAATAAGTTACTCGTAACACTATCGTATTAAAAAAAATCTAGCTTGTGGAAGTTCTGCGGCTCTTGGTAGCCCATGGCATCCTCTACTATCCATAACTCCTCTGGCAGCCTTTCTTCATATGCTTTACAAGTAAAAACTTCCAATTCATGACTTGTGGCTTTAGCGTGCCTTTCAAGAGGTGGGGAAAGAGGCAGGTGAAGGATTCTCAGTTAATTTTATGAAAGAGGTCAGTGGTTTTAAATTTTTTGTATAGCTGTGGAGAACTTTCTCGTCATTCAAAATAATGCTGTCTGAAGTTGTCAATATCATTTGCTTAAGGGGAGTCTCCTTGTGCACTTCCAATACTGCAGAATCGCACAGGCATTTCACATACCTTGCCTTTTCATTGTTCCCGTTCTGGCCATGGTGCCCATTGTAATACGCATCGAAAACAACTGCACAGTTGTTGTGTTATATCCATGACTACCTAATGGTATTTGTTAGTTCACTTCCCTGGCCCTTGTGCCACAAAATCTCGCATACCATTAAGTAAGTTGACTTACGTCTGCGTGGTTTTCTGTGTTCTTTCTCTTTGTGCAGCATGCCACATGGGCAGCCCTTTCCGCCAGGCGCTGCCCCCACCGGGGCACAGGGACCACCGCAACCCGGCCCTCCCCAACAGGGCATGCCCCAGGGCCCCCCTCCACAGCCCGGACAACCACAGCCTCCATATGGTGGCGCCCCGCCCGTGTCACAGGCCTACCCAGGCTACCCACCTCATGCCACCCCCTCCTCCCAAGCTGGCCCCTACCACTCGAATCCCAGCCCAACTCCAAGCAGTGCCGGCAATCCTTATGCCAGGGGAGGCGTCCTCCCCACCGCCTATCCCCGGCCAGCACCAGCAGCTTACCCCCAGGGATACCAGTAACACGAAGCCGATTGATGGCCACAGTCTTTCGCCTCGCTCTCTCTGTTTCTTTTTGTAAGTTGAGCAAAAAGGTGTAGGGGTGTAGAGTTGAGGCGGCCAGCAGAGATTCCCTCTTATACTAATGGAATGGCATGCGAAGGCACGTGCACAGTGGTAGTTCTTTTGACTCCGTGTGCGAATGAACTCGTGGACCACTAGCTTGAAAGATAGGCGCTTCTACCACAAGATCTGTGAGATAACTGCAAATGCAAAATTATGTGTATTAGGATGTGTGTGGCCCAGGATTCTTCAACCGCAGATGGTTATTCTTCACTCTCGCGATTTTGTGCAGAAAATTTCGAATTGCACCAAGATCATTTGACGGAAGATGATGCCAATCGATGCCCTCAGTTTAGGTAGCCAAAGATGGGAGTAGATTCTTCTTCACTCATCTAGTTTTTCTCATTAAGTGCACAAAAGAGAAACTTTACAGATTTCATGACCTAGGTATAACGCTATGCTGAAATGCAGGCAGTTCATTTTTTCGTGTGCGTGTGTAAATTGAAGATCGAGCATTTTAGTGTGGCAAAGATCAAAGGCTTTTTGCTTGGTGCTCTTATATGTATTTGAGTGTATTTGTGAGGTGTACATTACTGTTAGCAAACATTTCAGTGCTTGATTCACTTTACGTATGGAAATGGCATGCTACCTTTGGCAGCGCAATTGCATATAATGTAATCAGTGTGCACATGTTTAATACTTTAGCACCACTCGACTTATTGTCAGGAAGCTGCCTTACCGCGTGACCGTGCTGCCTAAATTGTGTTTATGAAATTAATTGTAGTTTTCACATTCAAAGCAATGATTTGTGCTTAGCTTGTAATGCAATCCAGCTCTTGACTTGGTCTTTCGTAATTAATGTGTTTCTCGCTGAGGTTTCTATGTAGTGCTTGAAGAAAGCTGCAGGAAAAAAACTCACTTTTGTTATGCTGTGGTTTCTTTACATTGTACTCGCTCGTCGCTGGTCATCGCTTTCCCGTTCGAGAGGGAAAAAGCAGGATTTAACGCAACTGTGAGTCGCTTGACTGCTGCGAAATAAAGTTCCATGCGTGCTCAAGAAGCTGGTAACTTTGGATGAAGTTGGCCTGTTTGGTGGAACTACTATTTCAGTGCCTGCTTGTGGGGTTTAATTTTTCGTTACTACTACGAGTTGGTCCGTCATAAATAGTGACATGTGGGACGCTTGGGGAGCAGCTTGGATATATAGCAGTCTTGTTTTCTTGTTTTTTTTTATGTTTTGTTATGTCAGCTTCACGGGATATTGGTAATCTTTTCAGCAAAATTGATGAAATAATATCTAAATGTTGGGCTTTTTAGTTGGACGCAGTGTGCAGGCAGACAGTGGTGTTATCCGGTGACATCACAAGATGGTAACTGAACACACAAGTATATCTTAGCTCACTGCAAGAGGCACACTGCTCGAGTTTCTTTTGCCAGCTGACTTGAATTAACAGCCTGTTCTTGTATCTTGCCTCACTGAAGAGTCTCTCACATTCCTCTCACTTTTATGCTTTGCCTTTTGTATATAATTTGGTTACTGCTAGCTTTGGTCTGTAGGTAACATCAGTGCAACCATCCTTGTCCGAAATGTCCATCAAGTAACATTCGGGCATTCTAGCAAGAATTTGAGGCAACAACCAAGCTGGGGGCTGTAGGATGCTGTGATGACTTCTGTGTGGTGGATTCATTTTTACGCATAATAAACGTAAGCTACTTGAAAAGGCTTGTTGTCTTTGCGTTAACACAGATATGATCAAACATTTTCTGAAAAATGTCGCAGGGAGATTTCTTTATTACTGTGAGCTCTGTACAGTAGTGTGCATGTATTTACCAGACACTTTAGGTACTTACCTAACGGAGGTTAAAGGTCCCCCGAACTAACCAAAGGTCGAAATTCAGTTGTGATTGCGGTTGTGCACAAGTCTACAACAAACAGATAGCCATGACGATTTTTTCAAATGATGCAGTCAGAGCAGGGCTACGTGGGTGTGGTGGTCGAAACACAGCCCTTGCTCGTTTCTTTTTTCGCCCCTCGTACACTCTGTTTGTCTGCTTTTTCTCTATTGGCCGAGTGCTCCTTTTTGAGGTGCAAGCAGAAGCAGCGAGCATATGTACCTGGTAGCAGACTGACAGGTTCCCGCTGCCGATGACAGGACCAGATGTCCTTGCTGGGGTCACTAGTAGAGATGAAACATTTCCGGAAATTTCGAGCAGTCGAAAAAGTCTTTTTCACAATTTTTTTTGAAATTAAAAGAAAGGAAAAGAACGAATTTCCTTTAGTATATGGCAATATTTTATTGCATATGTTATTAGTTTAATGCCAAGTGTCAAAAGGGATAACTTTGATTACAGTCGTTGACGGATTTCTTGGACTTGTTCTATATTTCGGACTTCACAAATGCATCATCATGGTTCCCATTGCACTAATGCATTTTCGCGAACGATTTTTTGGACCAATTTATGTACTAGGGTTCGGTTTTCTGGGCAGAATTGGCCGTTTTGAGCTATGCCGCTCGATTGTGAAAGCCGACATGTTCGATTTTTTGTTGGATTGGTCGAGTTTGGCTTGCAGTGGCTAGTTGTATGGCCTCCAAAATTGAAAGCGCGCATAATCTTCCAGTTTTTGAGGCCATGTTTGATCTTTCTTGGCTAGCAAAACTGCAAAACTTTTCTTTTTCAGTGAGCTTTGTCATGCCAGTAATACGCCAGTAGGTTATCTTATTTTCTTGGCATTTGTTTGTGTGGTTGTCATTGCTCACGTGGTGGTGTTATTGGTGTGCCAAATGTGTTTAAGCCGTCGTGCACATCACATTGCTGCTGCTCAGGGTTGCTCAGTAGCATCCCATAGTCACTGTGCTCCTATTCGATCGCAGCTGTGGCGGTAGCGTTTTGATAGTGGCAAAATCCTGAAGTCGTATGTACTGTGTGTTGTTGGCACAGGTAAAAAGAAGCCCAGACCGTGTTGTTAAATTTCACTAAACAGGCGTGCATCCTTTTGAAATCGGCATCAAGTTTCGTTATGCGCGTTTTCATGGTGCCACCAACTTTGCCGCCCGCAAAAGTCGGCAACAGCGATTGCCAACGCGATTTTTAGCGACGTTACCGGAGCCCAAATAGAACCAGATTTGCTTGTCTTGTTCTATTTCTAGCCAAGAATAGCTTGGTTCTAACCAAGAATAGCTTGGAGTATGGCATTATTGGGGATTTCGTTCAAGCTTTTCGAATCTCAATATACTTCATTTTCACGGCTTGACCATTTTTTGGGGGCTTATTGATTTTTCGGGCTATTTCGTGGTCCTTTTCAGGTCTGAAAAATTGGTCGGCGACTGTATGTAAATAACAGAAATAAAATGCTTTCTTTCTTTTTACAAACGAATACAGCACTTAACAGATCAAGAGCAGGCCAGAAGCATCACCACAAGCTCATTTAGCACTCTGTGGATGGGTGCGGCTTCTTAAAATTGTTACAGCACATAAAAAAAAGAACCCTGAAATGTCTATTTTGTCTTGACTTCAACTATGGAGACACTGATTAAAATGGTAAAAAACTGAAGCCCAAACTTTTAGTCAGAGTCAGAATCACTGGATTCATATGCAGTTTTCTGCATCATGTCAAGATGTCGCATTGGAAAAAACGTAGCTGCTGTTGCAGTGCTTACAGACTGCGCATTCCCGTTTTACCGCCAGCGATCTCTTCAACCGTGAAGGACATCCTCATCGGAAATTAGCCCTACCATTGTAGAATCTTATTGAACACTGCTTTATAAGGAGGCGTCTGCCACAGGTTGCAGAAGTGCACGAAGGAAACTTGCAACTGAACAATGAAGGGTATGAGAACATAAATTGCCCCAACATGATCATACCTAAACAACGAAACTACAGTAAGACAAGTTGAGCTGACTTTGTAATGTCGATAGTGAGTAGTCAGCCTTCATTTGGTGTTTGGTATCATATGCGATGTTGTGGTTTAGCATTCAACGATGGGTGTTGCCTAAGCTTTACTTGGTTTTATTTTTACCCCATGAAAATTTTGACCAATTTTTCCATCTGCGTGAAAAAAGGTTTTCTTGGTTTTTTTAATTTTTTCTGCACTTCGCATCTGCAGTCGCAAGCAATGCTGGGAATACTGGAAATGCTGAGAGAGTAGTATGTAATTGTTTTTTAATGCTCTTATTTTCCCGTGGCCTATAGTCCTGCAAACTTGATGAATGTGTTTACGTGCAATGTCCAAAAAAAAATGTTGGATATGGTTTGGGGCCTGTTCAAGTTGTGTGAACGTGCTCTGAATAGCGTGCACACATGAGCAAAGAAAGGAAAAGAACTCATTGGAGGCTGTTGCTGTTATGGCTCTCTCTGCGATGCCACATTAAATTTTTCGTGACTCCTTAATCATTTAACTTTGTTGCCGCACTTTATCAAGTTGATCACCTGTGATCGATGCCTTGAATTGCAGATTTTGGCATATTACATAGTGATTTTCGACAAACCTTGCAAAAACTGATGTGTGTGTGTTCTTGGGAAACTGGGCACGGCTGCCACATCCGAGAGAAATATCTGGCACTTACAGTAATGCTTCAAGAACATCGAAATTCTGTAATTCAACGAACCCTTGCTAGTCAAATATCAAAATATTGTGTCAGCTTCACAATTCGTCAGTGTTGGCGATAATAAATGCCCCAAACTTACGCCTGCTAATCCCTAGCCCTTGTTTGGAGTCGGCAAAGATTTGATTCTACTACAACATATTTGCTAAAGTGCACTATATGTATAATGCGTGGAGGTGGCTTTGCCAGCTCGTTTCCAGTCATTCTGGTTTCAATTCCCTTGCTCAATCCGACAGAGGGGTGCATGTGGTGTCACTCGCCACTCCCATGGCATCGTCACACGTGCGCTGCGACACACTCGTACCGCTCAAACTATTTTGCAACTGCACCTGAATTGAATGACGAGAGCACAAGCTTTGAGTCCTAAGATGACAGCATCTCAGCTTCAAGCTCTGGCAGTAACAGTAACAATGTCTTGAGTAATCTTAAGAGATTTGCAGCCATTTAAGGGTTTGTTTAGTTTACAGCCTCAAGTGGTTTTCTCACTTGTGTGTGGGAAGCTACTGACCTTTGCACCCAATTTGAGAGCTGCTTTTGTTACAGTTCAAATGTCACTCAGGCGCAATTCGCTGGCGCCCGAGTGACGTGCGGAAGCTTCTCTTCATGCCAAGATGGTCACCCGGAGCACATCTCAGCCTAGCACTATAAAGCTGCGCAAAACGTTTCACAACGACTCGCGATTTCATTGTTTCCTTTCGTGGCAGAGGTATTGAATTCCATCTGCGTGAATACAAATAAATATGCTTGTTCGCGAGTCCGCCTGTGTAGCACTAAAGCTAGGAAATGCATCACTGCGTTGCGCGAGCAATGTAGCAGTACCTCGCTTCGTATTTTAGATGCGAAGCAGCTCTTTGACTAACTTGTGTAATGCTGTCCGTCCGTGTCCCCGTGCCAACGCGCCGCGCCGCTTTCCTCCCGCTGCAGTTGTTGGAACCATGCCAAGTAGGTCAAGTCGCAGCTGCGCTCTGACGTCACTCTCCCTCACCTGCAGGAGCTGCCGGCTCCTTCCAACACACCGTTGTTGTTGTTCCACCTGGTCGCAACACACTTCTCTCTTGCTTCACCCCCTTCCACCACCTTCAATGCTCGACCGCACGTCGAGTGAGTGGAAACAGTCCTTCGGCCCGTTTATCTGCAATGAAATTTAGAAGGAACCCCAAGCTGCTTCCCGTGTCTGCGTTTCTAAAGAACGTTTAATCGAGTAAAGGCTACACCAAGTTTTGCTTCAAACTATTCTTTCAGCATCCGCGTCTGCGCCCGTTTCAACCGGGTCAACGGTGCGCTCAATGGCGTGTGCACCGCTGTTACTTCGCATCCAATCATGGCTCCCTTTGGGGAGGTGTTCTATAATTTTTTTTATTGTGTGCATGTGTACATGGTAATAGCAGCCATGTGTAGAGCATATATTTCTCACAACTTATGAGTATTCTCCAAAATGCATAAGCTGAATTTTTGTTCTGAATCATTTTGTAGCATCGTGTTTTTTATTGCTGTGTTTATGAGCTGGCAAAAAAAATTATGCACTTCCCAATTTTTATACATTGCATAGTATTTTTTCTTGCTCTGCAACTTACCCGCCCACAATGGTATAGGGCTCGGCTGCTGACCCGCAGTTCACGGGATCTAATCCTGGACCCGGCGGCCGCATTTTTGATGCAGGCAGAAATGATTGAAGGGTACAATAAAGAACCCCTGGGGGTCGAAATTTATGGCGCCATCCACTGCGGCGTCTCTGATAATCGTATTGTGGTTTTAAAAGGCTAAGCTCCAACAAATATTATTGTTGCTCTGCAGTTTGTATTCTTGGAAAATATTTCATTATCCATAATTTGGTATGCTGCAATGTGTGCTGGGCTACTTACTCAGCTGGCAAAAAGTTTATTCCCAAGACAAATGAACAAAATTACATTTTATTGTGGTAACAGTAACGCTACCCAAGAACTGTCCGTATATGCATCAAATTTAGGCATCATTATTCCAAGGTATTTGAATGATCTTGGAGCAAACAATGTCATAAGGCCGTGATTTATGGTTCTGTAGCAAGTACTATTATTTGAATTGCAATTAAATGTTTATTTATTGTGAGTTATATCACGTTCTGTTTTTGCTGAAATAGAATCGAATTTCAGGCTAGAAATATGGTGCACATTGGTTTTCTGAAATGTCCATTTCGAGCAAAAAAAAAAGTATACTTTGGATGTGGCTCATTGTGTCGATGGGGTCAAAATGACCATCTTAACACGACAGTGTTGAAGAGCTTGTTTTGCAGATATTCCGGCGTTGGAATAGGTGTCGGTGATTGTGAGCGATGACTTTTATCGGTGACCGAAAGAGGAACGAAGATGCAAACATAGGCATATCAGCCGGGGGGGGGGGGGGGGGGGTTGCGAGCCTCCCACTGAGAAAAGTGGGGGGGGGGGGGGGCTGAGCCCCTACTTTTGACAGTGGTCACTGTCGGCTGCATGCTGAGGAAACCAAAAATTAAGACAATGTTTTCTTTGGCCACAGTTATCCCTCAGTTATACTGTTGCGAGAAAATGAAAATGTTATCAGGGGATGTTTCAATATAGTAAAAATTTTCCGAAATTTCTGCTGTGATGATTGTTTTTAAAGGCTCTTTGCGGTGCGATACTGAAGCTACAACTGATGCTAACCGGACATGACGTTCATCTGTGTAGTAGGAGTACATACGGAATTTTTATCTCCTTAGAAGTGTAGATAGCTATCATAGTAACCATAATCACTTTGCACCGACTTGATGTCTACACAGTACCTTTACCAAAGTAGATTCAATACCTCTCGTGGTTCTGTGGTGTATTACATGACTGCCACACGAAATGCTGGATTTCGATTCCTTCTGGGATCCCCATTTTCATTCTTTGCACTCATTGTACCAATGCTGCCAATGCCAGATTTTTGAAAGGTTCTCGCGTTTAAACTACCGACATATGTTGTCGCTGCTCCTAGGTAGATACAAACTTTTAAACTTTAAGGCGCATACCCGCAGCCCGCTGTATATGGGCATAGGACACACATGACTGAAAGAATAGAGTTTCATAACTTACAAATAATTTTCACGTTATGTCGGCGTCATACACATGTTCTCATACCTTCGTCCCCCCCCCCCCAATGCCGATTTTGGTCTGTACTAAAGTTATAAGGCAAATACAAGAGTACCCAGACGTAGCTAAGCAGACATGTTGATAAGTAAATAGAAATGCTCGAAACACCTTTGGTTCTCTGAGGACTGCTCTGCATTTTAAATTACATTTCTTTGTGAGCTGCTTTTTTTACATTAAAAATCATTCAATGGTGCAAATATGTACTGTTAGGGAGGCCGCCACGAACATAATTGATTTCATGCGGAAAGTTGCGAGGCAGTGTATTAAAAGTGCCTCGTGTCACAAGACACACGTATATGTGTTATCTAGTGCATGCTGCTTAAAACTGACTACATGTCCTTTTTTACGCTAATGAACAGGTGCGCTGTGTGTATAACGAAGACGACCAAGTGCAATTGCGTCGATGAAGTTCTCTCTCTTGATGTGTGTGTGTGTGTGTGTGTGTGTGTCGGCTGACGAGTTTGCCCCTCCCCTCCCGCCACTCGGGAAATAGTTGTTACGCCACTGGATGCAAATCAAATATATATTAAGTTACCGGGCCCGAGTGAGGATCGAACTTGTACTGTCTGCATGGCAAGCAAGTGCCCTACCACAGAGCCAGAATTTTTATTGAAACTACTGTGAAAAAAACAAACTATGAAGTCGTGTAGTCAAGTCTCCTTAACGCATGCAATATTGCATGACAGAAGCGTAGAATCGTGCGAGACGGCCAAAGATGTTAATTGAGCAATGAGTGGGGCTTTTGAAGGTCCTCCCCTCACACACATTTAATAATCGTCAGCTCCAGGAGGAGGGAAAATTTTATTAAAAACCAAGGAATTTTTTTCGATTGCGGGAAGCGACGATGGTTAGTCGGCCAGGAGCCCCTGCTTTCTCACGGCTGCCTTTGCACTCCACGCGTGACCCACGTCTTAATTAGTTTTTTTATTGATCCTCCCGATATGTCCAGCCCTGCACAGTTCACTATGGCGGCCGAAAAACACAGGCCTGCCTCCGTGTGTCTCAGCCGCGTTAACGTACGTCGTTTTCTTTTAGATGCGAGGCAGCTGTTTGACTAGCCTGTGTAACGCTGTCCTTCCGTACACCCAGAATGCGCATTCTTGCGTCTCGTGCCGTCCCAGGAAGACACCCGCAAAATTGTCGCTCCCTTCCCTTTCGCCTCGCAAGGCCGACGCAGGCAGCGTCTGCTAACCGAATGCTCGCGCTGCACAAGCGACGCTACACTGAGTTTCACTTCAAACTGTTCTTCCAGCGCCCGCCTCGACGCCATTTCAACCGGGTCGACGCCATGCGCACCGCTGCGGCTTCGCCTCCCATCAGGGTTCCCTTCGGGGAGATCTCGGCTACTGACCCGCAGAACGCGGGATCGAATCCCGGCTGCATTTTCGATGGAGGCGAAAATGCTGTCGGCCCGTGTGCTCAGATTTAGGTGCACGTTAAACAACCCCCGGTGGTCGAAATTTCCGGAGCCCTCCACTACGGCGTCTCTCATAATCATATGGTGGTATTGGGACGTTAAACTCTACAAATCAATCAATCAATCAACCATTCGGGGAGATGGTCCGAGTTTTTAGTTTCAAAGCAGGTATAAAGGGCCTTGGCACGTTCCATCTGCCGTTCCGTGTGACACGTGGGATTAATATTCCCAGCTGTGGCTAGAATTTTGAGATGTGTCCTCTGAACGGTGGATATATTGGTTTTCGGAGACAATGTAGGGGTGTCGCGGTTGCCGGTTTCTGCAAGATTATAGCGACCGGCTGGTGTTCGCAATGACCTCTCGTACTGCGCCGTGAGGTGGGGTCTCCATCATCTCCTCTAGCGTATTGTTGAGTCCCCGGGTGAAAAATTTCTTCGTGAAGGTGCGTATCGGTAGGCCGAGAGCTACCGTGTCCACCTTCCGTAGGAGTGTAGACTTGTCAGCTGTCGTTAGGCGTAGGTATACGGCAGGCAGTATGTAATTTTGCTCAGCACAAAGGCTTGAACGCAGCAGAACCATTCACAAAGTGAACAGCTGCGACGGTTCGCGGGTTGCCCTACGCATGCCTAGTGGGCCCTTCGCAGATTCGCAAAAGGAATAGTTATGGCGTAATGGTCACTTGACAACTGTTCTTGAAACAGGCATTCACTGATACTTTGAAACGGCTCATGTTACGCGCACTGTCGTTCGTTTCCTCATTGCATGGTTGAGGCATGCAGAGATCTGTAGCAGGCGGGAAGTTCAGGAGGTGATGCGCAAGAGGCCGGATAATGCTTCCGCGATCTGCTCTTGAAGGCGAAGCTCAAGCGACCTCCATTTTTTTTCGGTTCTTACAATGAACCTGTATTGGCTAACTAACAGTTATCAAGGAATAATTTATCTAACTTCGTTTAGTGTTTCAGTGTGTTCGTTTAACACATACATTTTTATACATATGTTCTTTATCCCAATTCTATATCGTTGGGCACGCTTCGTAGTTTGGTTGAAGAGGTAATGAAGGTATCTGGGATATTAGACGCAGCAGTGCACATTGTCTTGTAGACATCTTGCACAGTGACAAATTGGTCTACGACAGTTGATTCTATACTCCCTCTTCGCATGCGTGCTTTTCCAGGTGGTCTAATATCAAGTATACTTGAGCCATATGGGAAGTGCTTCCGCCGAGTCGCCACCGTTTGCCTTATACGCTGCATTGATGACCGTGCTACTATCAGGAAAAGGCAGCGATAAGACTCTACTAGCTCAACTGTAACTGTGCACAGATACACTGCGGGCTTCGTCCATTATTTCTTACGCGTCCGTCTCGGCTTCCGTTTAAGATAAGGCTTATCGCGGATGGAGAGATTTTTGTGACACTTCAACGGCGGTGCGTCAGGGTGCGGCTAACCTTCGACCGTGATTTTAGGATGGTCAGTTCTGTCGTACCTCTAGATCACAGAACAAACAGTCTGGCGGCGTTCTTTGGGAAAGACGCGGAGTGTCGCGCAGGCCTCTTTCCGATAAGGGGCGATTCGTACGGAACTGTACATCAAAGGTCTGCCAATTCATTATTTGCATATATGACACCTGTCGGCGTGATCAGAAGAGCAAGGAGTTCACCGTTGGGGCTTGACGGTTACGGGGTTCGGCTGAGCAATAGGTTACAGGTGCATTGTTGCAGATGCGAATCCCGGGTGAAGCGGCAGCGTTTCGATGAACGGCGACATGCTAATCTACACGCATTTTAGGGCTAACTTTTTTTTTGGCGGGAGGGGGGGGGGGGGTCATTTTAGTTTGCCATCGAACCGTTGTTCTACTTTCCCTTCAGTAGATATTGGTGAACGTGCCCAATGGGTACTAAAAATAAGGAAGAAAATGCTGAAGAGCACTAACTTATGTGTGTGTGTGGGGGGGGATTGTCCCATCGGCTGCTGCAGACGTAGAAGAATAAGTATGGTTCAAGAAAGTTCATATCTGGACAGCCGTCTTTCTATTGGTATTTTTTTCTGCTATCTTTCTGTCTTGTTCCTTTTTCCAGTTTTCTTTTTCATTGTTTTTCGCTTTAACGTATACTATTTTCTATATTTCCTCCTGTTTTTCTTCCTTTCTCGCTTGCTTCTTCTTTCAATATTTATACTTTGTATGTGTGTTGTCCGATGTCCCTAGCCATAGTAGCAATATCTGTACATAAAGGCGCTCAAAGAACTAAATAAAAAAGAACAACGAATCCGATGTTTCAGCCGGTTTCTGAAGCACAGTTATGCCTAGTTCACACTGAAACATCCGCTTTCTACAGCGACCGAAATTCCCCTGCCGCCGAAACGCAGCGTCGTTCGCACTGGACGCGCCCCGCGCCGCCGAATATGCCATCTACTACGGGGCGAACGCGGGATGGATGCGCTGTCATCCGGTTGTTGTCGCGGCTTGCAAACGCCACTACGCTATCCGGTGGTGTATACTTTGACGATTCTCGTACACAAGAAGCAAGAAAAGACAGTACTGCTTACTTTGCTGGCAAGTGGCTGTCTTGTAATGCACGAAGAGCAGAAAAACCACCGACGCCAGCGGCGTTGGTGGGTTTGCTTTGCTCTGCAAGACCGCAACAAGCTCGGTCACGCCAACAGCAAGCTCGGTTACCTCTTTCACGAAATACGGAGGTGAAGTAGGCACAGAGTAGGTTAAACTCCCGTTGGTTTCAACGTTCAGTTACGTGCACTGCGGCATAACAAGTGAGTAGGGCTTGGCCGCCATTTTTCAAAATTCCTTGACTAGCGCTCCTATTGGTCCGCAGTGACCGGTTCGGCGGCAGACGCCGCAAAAATCGGTCCGAGAGCGATCGGCGCGGAGAGGGTCCTTCCGGCGGAACTCGCCGCCGCCGAACCGGATTCGGAGCACTTTCGGCGGCCGGAATGCTCAGTGTGAACGCGGCCTTACGGCGGAAAACTGAAAAACTTTGTTATAGGTGCGTAGTCCTTATAGTTATTGGCACAGTTTACGACACAACAATTCCTACGCGACATTTCGAAGCACAGCTCGAAACGGCTGCGCTCACGGGTCGGCTGCTGAACGGAGCACGCCAGCTGCTTTCGTTCACTCCCGCACCGCACCGCAGTGCCACCGATTCAGTGCACGTTTCCTTCTTCGTTGCCCCGCCGCGCTGGTCCAGTGGCTGAGGCACTCGGCTGCTGACCCGCAGGTCGCGGGATCGAATCCCGGCTGCATTTCCGATGGAGGCGGAAATGTGAGCCCGCGTGCTCAGATTTGGGAGCACGTTAAAGAATCCCAGGTGGTCGAAATTTCTGGAGCCCTCAACTACGGCGTCTCTCATAATCATATGCCCTACAAATCAATCAATAAAATCAGCCCTCTTCGTCGGCGATGTCACTGAAAACCGTGCCAAACAAAACGCCAAGCAAAGTGTACATTCGCTTGGAAATTGGCAGTCATTGCATGGTAAAGGCAATGTACAATGAGCAGCTCAAAAAGTCAAGAAATTGCGTTCAGACGCTCTGATTGAGCGTGATAGCATGCGACGGTTGAGTGGCGTATATTTCAAAGAGAGAAATGAAAAGGCGGCCTCCAGTGCGCTCTCGCATGGGTAGCAGGAACCAGCGCCTCTCGCAGCCACGTACATCCCCCTAGCGTGCTGCTCCTCGCAGGAGGTAAAGTGCGAAACAGGTACATTGAGGTGCACCTGTACAGCGATGTATTCTGTGCGCAACAAGTACTACAACCACTCCCACTAGAGTGGGGGGGGGGGGGTGTCTAACATTCCCCCTTCTTCTCTAACTACGAACGTGGTGCACACCTTGTCCTGTGTTTTCTCAGCATATGGCTTAGACACGAGCAGGTTACCCTCAGAAACGAATTAAAATTACGTTAGGCGTGACGTCTCCCTGCTGTAAGGCGACAAGTTGAGCTATTTGGTTAGTATTCATCTTGAACTTCGCTGCAGCGTTTTTCTTTTGTCCACGTTTAGTGTCGCACTGTAACGAACTTCAAGATGAATCCCTGCTTCCAGAAGGTTCGTGAAGAGAATGATCTAGAGGCAAGACAATATATACCGTATCATTGCATGTCGAATATGTGGTGTATAGTCCCTGAAATGCGACATGCGCAACTGTTCCGATTTTGGCGCTGTCGAATCACGTGACTACATCGATGAGTGTAGGCAACGTGCAGCCCAACGCCGGCTTGACGATAGTTATAGCGCGAGAACAAAACGACGACACAGAGACAAGAAGGGCACGAAAGGACACATGCTCTTCTTGTCTCTGTGTCGTCGTTTTGTTCTCGCGCTGTAACTGTCGTCATGTCATACCAACTAGCCCAAGCTGCCACGCTGGCTTGAAGTCAGAAAAATGACCGGCATGATGAAGTTCGAACGCAACAGTATATCGCACGAAATTTGTTCCTTTTATTTTGCCACTTATATGAAAGGTGACACCGTTGGCCGTATACCGTCACTGAAAATGCTCGAGTGGATCTTCCAACTTTTTGTCCCCCTGCACAGCAGAGAACGATATTTCGCCCTGGAAAGCCTTGTGCGCACGGACGTGGATGTGTTGGTCGTTACCTACGTGAACCTGCAAACGTAAATAAATAAATAAATAAATAAATAAACGGAAGCACAGAAAGGTGTTTAAAAGACTCAGCGGCGATTAAGTAAACGCCGCGAGACGCGTACACTTACGTCGTATACTAGTTTGCTGTTCTTAATTGTAAATATCATTAAGTTCAATTACAGTTACCTATACCATCCTATACGTAGTCATTTAGTTACATATATCTAGGGCTCCGCGTTTTCAGACTAAATCCGAAAATTTCGGATAAGCACAAGCCGATAACATTTGCGACAATGCGCGTTTATCCGGGCAGCTTCGATTTTAAAAGGGCATTGAAAGCTGTCAATCATCAATCGAAAAAACCGCACTTCCATCAGCAACAGCAACCTGATAGAGCATGGTTGCCTCTATTTCAACAAGCTTTAAAGTTGAAGGAAATGAGTGTGCGTTTAAGGGCACGTTATCTTTGCGTTGACGTATGTAGGTGTTATGTATTCAAGTATTTGTGCTTGTAAGTATGAGTTTGCACTTTCAGACCTTCCAGAGATCTAAAAACACTTTATGTGTACGCTTGTTTTCGTATTATGACATAAATTCATCTAAGAATTCGGAGTATAATAATAATAATAATAATAGGTCCTTCATTTTCCAGCAAGATGGTGGAGGCTGAAAGAAGAGGCTGAGAAGCAGCTCAACAAGCTGCTGCTCGTCCAGAAGCAGACTTGGGTAAGTTTACTGCAGTGCACATAAACAGCCTTATTCACATGGTAAATGAGAGAGAGGAAAAAATGAAATGTTGGAAAAACAGAATTTACAGCAACATTTTCACTGGAAATATAATAAAAATAAGACACTGCTACAACTCATAGTGCGAAATTATACACCAAATTTTGGAGAACTGGATAGTTACGAGAGAAAAAAATGTGATAAATGTCGCGTTTCCTCTAAAAAATAAATATATAAACCTCGGGAATCTTCCTCCAAATTTCCAGAAGAATAAACTCCAAAAACACAGAGCCCTACATATATCTACGTTGAGTACTAGTTTTATTGTCAAACATCTTTATTTGCACCTATTTGCTTTCATCTGCTTCAGTAACATTTAACCCATCTTACTTCAGTACAGATTATTTGCCTTACCTAGCCTCATATAACATTTTTCTATATCTATTCCCAACACCATCTCTTCGTCGCGACTCTTTATGCGACTTCACCGCGGTCGCACAAAGCCACCCCCCCCCCCCCCCCCCCCCCCCCCACAAACACACTTAGACACTCCTAATTCCAGCGCATTAATAACAATAGTACACTTGGCATCTGTTGCTTTTTTTTTTTTACTCTCCCTCAGTTCTCTTTCAACCCACTATTCCCCAACCCCAGTGTAGGGTAGCATACCGGATACTAGCATCTGGTTAACCTCCCTGCCTTCCTTTTTTCTCGTCTCTCTCTCTTGGCATCTGTTGTCGGGCCAGGTGGCATTTGTCACGATCACACGCGCGCGTCCGAACCACGTGAGATTGCTTGTATACAATATCAATGTCTCGTATTACCATCAAGCCTATCGAAAATTGACTTAATTGTGTATATATTAATATGCAAAATAGTCATCCTTCACACATGATGCCGTATGTAAACGGATCCTCCCTGTCGTCAGCTATCATGAAGCTTTACCAACTAAAAGCTCCCGTGACCCGCGTTTCGATTAGATCGGGTCGAAATGAAAAAGAAAACAAAAAAAAAATGGCACAGCAGACTAAACCCGGTACGTGTGACAGTTCCATGTCTTACAATCAAGTAAAGACTGAAAAGCTGTTTTTACAACGTAAGGAGATGTTGATTTTTCTCCCCCCCCCCCTTTTTTTTTTGCCTTTAATGCGTACATCCCCGCCTGTAAGTTGTTAGTTAACGAGCGTTCACTGATATGAAAAGTATCCATGCAGGGTCCAGCCGGCTAAAATCGCAACACATACACGCCCATCAACGCGGAAAAAATAGTTGCGGAGTGAGCGCGCCGGAGACGCCCATCGAGGGATACCAATCTCATGTGCCACCAAGCGGCGGTAACGAATGCAGACGAACAACGCATAAAAGCAAACTGTATAGTACATGGGACTTTTCTGAGTACTACCACAGGTACTACACATATATGTCAATGTGCTGGAACTGTCACGATTTGTAGGGCTCCCGGCCGCGTCGCAAAGCGTGCATGCGCGCCAAAACGCTCAAGTGGTACGTGACACCAACCTTAATAAAATAGTTGATGCCGTTCACCAGCTGCGTGCGATACTTCAGAGGCGTAAACTCTGGAAAGGACTTCTCCAGCTTCGCTTCCACTTCGGCGCGAACCTGCGGCCAGAATCAATGGCGTAAACAAACAATCACGCCCACCGATCGGCCGGGCCTCTACTTCCTACTTAACGAAAAGAAATGGAGTTTTTTTTACCTTTTCGCAGATCTCTTTGACTGTGTCATCGGCATCCTTGACTTGCTCAGAGAGTCCACCACAGAGAGGCATGATTGACTCGATTGCTTTTCGAGCTATACAAAGCGGAAACTAGGAAGCGGCGAGCTTTTAATCTGTGACAACTCACTGAAAGCGCGCGCTGCTACGATGACTCAGTTCTCGTGACTTGTACGTCACCCATACCCATTCTTCGGATGCTTGAGGAAAGCTGCCCAAAGTAACGTACGGTATAGTGCTGCCATCTCCAGCGCAATGTGTTAAGCGCTACGCTGGTGCGTGCTGCCGCGTGGTGGTTGCTAGTGAAAACTCAAAGCGTTCAACGAGATTAGACGCCAATAGATGGCACAACAACACCACACTTGAGGTAGTTCTAGCTACAATCAATAATTCCGTCTTATTATTTTTTATGGACAACTAAGCGCGCTGTATGAATGAACGGTACACACTGGGCATGCTTAACATTCACCAGAATCACTTACAGATTTAAATTTTGATGTTTGGAGTACATTTGCGCTCCATTTGTTCGTACTAACGTACCCACAGTGTCACAGGAATGCGCAACTCACTTCCTCACTAACTCACTCGTTGTTTCATCAATTCATGTTTTTGCCAGCCACCCTTGTTACCACACTTAACGTGTAATTTCGACGGAGAGAGACACTGCAAGTAGCGCCAGGCTTTTAGTGTGCAGAATTTACAAAACATATGAAAATTTGTTTACAGTTTTATATTTCAATGGCTAGACCAGATTTGCGCCATGGCCGCCATCTCAAATTGTTATTGCGTGCTTCATAGTCGTGCATGTTTTAAGTATGCATATCGGCACCTTTTTGTTACATGCAATGAAATTTTCTTGAGTTTCGTGCTTGATTTTTCGGGGTGAGAGCACATTCGTGGTTTTAAACACGCACAGAAACCACTCTGTAATTAGATTATATTTGATTGAGAACATCGTCAACGGGCACACAATTCCTGTTGTCGGCAAAAAGCTCACCTGTACACAGCTATCTGTGTCCTCTATATGCCTGCATCCTTCATCGTGAATTCGATTTGAAGCAAGATATGTATTTTTTTCACATGCGTCGCCACATCAGGTAGCCTGTATAGAACGCCGAATCGACACCTACACGTTCACTTCAACGCCTGTATTGATGGTACATGATCGCTTACTATAAAACAGCTATGGCATGTTGCAAATCTAATCTCGTTTTCGATAATTTGATGGGTGTTGGTGGGTGTGCATTATTTGTATAACCTATATGTGGTGCTTAGGCAAGCGTATCGGGTTCTTTGGGGAAACTTATATTAACCTAGAGATAGGAAGTCTAGCGAGGCTTAACCAGAAAGGAATGCGCGGTTTGCTACGCAGCTCAGGTGAATACAGAAAAAATTAAAGGAGGTGACGAGAAGCGAATAGGAAGAGAAAACGACGGAGTGTCAATCTTTCAACGTTTTTTTTTTTCCCTCTTACATGCTTTTATTACAAATAAAAGTTTCACGCATATACATAGCGTATCGTAAGTGGCACGAATCACTATCACAGCCTCTATAGCAAAGCCACTAACCGCAGTAACGAATAGCGCACTGTAGAAGCACTTAAAGAAGTTGTCCTTTGGAACACTCTGCTATAAGCTCTTTGTCCTGTCATCGGGTGAGGGCGTTATTTTCGATAAAATGCATTTAGCAGAGTTAGCCTTCCCCTGAACAGCTATGTGGGCAGATTGAAAGTAGGTGTTAAAATGTCTCTTCGTACGTATTAGTGGATTCTTTCTTTTCTTTCTTTCTTTCTTTCTTTCTTTCTTTCTTTCTTTCTTTCTTTCTTTCTTTCTTTCTTTCTTTCTTTCTTTCTTTCTTTCTTTCTTTCTTTCTTTCTTTCTTAGTCTTTTAAGACCTTGTAAATCTTAAATGTCAAGACCTTCGTTCATTGGAGCTGCTGTGTTTATAAAGTTAATGTAACAGACTTTTGTCTTGTCGCCTAGAAGATCTTGGCTCATACCCACAAGGGGGATTGGCCACACTGTACCTTACAGACTCGGTCAGTATATTGACTCCATTCCCGTCTTCACCTGGTCTTCGGTAGATGCAGTACGATGTAAGAAGCCGTCATTGTTTCCTCTTGCTAAACTAAGTTCTTAATTTTGTAATCCAGGTCAATAAATGACGTGCATGTTATGTCGTTTTCTGAAGAGTGAAGCTCTTTAAGCTATACGTTCTGCCTTGTCGTGAAAACAGGCGTAATTTACCATCATCATGAAACACGCGCGACGAATTCGTCTGCGAATAGCAGTAATGATAATTAAAGAAACTATAGTGGGCGAGTCTGTGAATGAATGTGAAGACGTGAATGAACATCACTTAACAACTATAGACGTATATAACTAGAATCTCGTAACATCATGCAATAGCTATGGTCACGTGACTAAATCATGCGCTCGCTTTTGAACCAGAACGTGGTTGCAAGTTTTAACGAAAGACCTACTGCAACGACGTTAACGTTACCTTAAGCTACCGCTCAGTAACCAAGTTGCAGCATTGACCTTTGTAGTGGGATGTTCGTCCTGTCGAATTATTCGAACCTTTTATCATACTACCTATTCGAGAGTGCAATATAATTATTGATTTGTTGTTATTCCATTTGAACTAAAAGCTTGAATATTCGCACACCCTACTTTCGTCACCTTGATAAATGTTACTCGCATTAATCTTTGGCCTCCTGCAATTATGAGCACATCTCTCGAACCTTGATGGCAAATCGTTTTTATAAATGGCCCATATACAAGATATAGGAAATGTTATATATTTTAAGTCGCAACGTTAGCTCAGATTTGACAACCCGTCCCACACCAACGTTTCCATCATCATTGCCCTCGCGGGAATAAACATTGTGCTTGCGGCCCGCAAGCTGTGGCGAGTTCGAGACCCCTGTTCCATATACGTGTAACGTACCGGTTCCTCTCACAAACGAAACCCGACTTCCAAAGCGATATGCTTTCGAGCTTCAATCGTTTTATCTGAAGATGAACTCATGGCCTCACAACTAAGAATGCTCAGTTGATGCTCCGGGCTGCGTAGTGTGCGGTATCCATTGTCTCACTGTTACAAAGCACGGAAACAAAAGACACGGCGCACGTAGTTTTCTAAATCAACATTTTATTCACACGAGGTCATCGTTGTTTGGTCGCAGTTCTCCGAAATAGTATAGGGACTGCGCGGGAGTGATTAAGTGACTAGCTTACGCGTTTACAGACGTAATGTCCTGGCTTTGCGCGCTTGTCAATCACGCCATGACTAGCCGCTTTCGTTGTATACATGTCGCGACGCAGGGTACCAATTCAGCGCGAGCCATTTTCGTTCCCCGTCTTTGGAGACAAACTTCGTGAGCACAGTCGGTGTCGGAACATGCTTGACCGGGTCTCAGGCAAAGTGCTCCACTTCGTCGTTGAGTGACTTGTTGTCCTGCACTGCGGCCAAGGTGACGTCGCCTTGAATACTCTTGTGGGCCCGGACGTGGACGTACTGGTCAGAGCCGACGCGAACCTGCGAGCAGAGTGAAAAAAATAAATAAATTAAACGATGCTCCGCTTCACAGACGCCAATGAAGTTAAGAAGCTGGTGGCGTTCCTATCTAATGCATTTCTATGTTTAGCAAGTCTTTCAGATGTGTTGTATCTGCTATTTATTAAAGACGCTTTGTTAGTCAGCAGAGCGACTTGTTGGTTCATTCTTAACGTAGCTTAACGTAAACACGAGAAACGGACGAGCGCTTGTTAGTTGCATCTGGACTATACCACTCTTATACGCAGGTTTACAAACGAGCCTTCGCTTAAGGTGCTTCTATATGTTGTATCACTGCTCTTTATTAAACACTCTTTGTTAAGCTTTGAGGTTGCAGTATAGCCACAACCTTTTATAACTACGGAATATCCCGTCAAAGTTGGGCGACCTGTGGCGTATAGCCAGGATAAGGGGTTTCCAACTACACCCTACCCCCGAAATTGTTCAAGTTTGCTTGCGTATATATACAAGCACACATACAAGCGCATGCACACACATACATAAGGTATAGTTGAAACCCCGCCCGCGAAAAAAATTTTTGGTCACGCCCCTGGGTTCGACTATATGGTGATGTGCCTGCCATTGGTTGGGTAACTATCGCCTTCTTCCTATTTACTTGAAGTTGTGGGTATGTTGGAATTTACGCAATTTACGTAGTCATAAACGTGAGCAGGGTTCCCCTTCAGTGAAGGGATGTGGAGAAGGTTTATCGCAGCGCCCCCCTTCGTTTATTAGGTAAATATGTATGGGACAAACTCCCCGTCCTAGCGGCCCCCTATCTTCCCTCATTATAGGTGCTTCTTCATTTCTGGTTGGGTTCATTTGAGTTCAAGAATTTTAGCGCATAAGCAACGCAAAGACGAAAATAGAGGAACGTGACACATACGCTTCGCATGATTATGTTTAAGAAATACAGAAATAAAGAAACTGACATTTCAATCCTTGCCCTTGTATTGTTTGTTGCATCGTATAGAGGTTACGGAAAAAGGCTGCTGAGATACACGTAATGTTTTTTGTAGAAACTTGCTATTTGAGGAAGCTATCAGTGTAGGCTAGACGGTCAAATATATATCCATGGCAGTACCTCAGTACCTCAAAACCACATCGTGTTTTTGTCACGTCAAACTACAGCATTCTTGAGACCTCTCGAAAACGCCGAAAAGTTGATTTCATCATGTCAACTCGAAACGAGCGTTTTTACGACCTCGGTTCGCTGACAACCGAAAAGATCTGTGAGTGCATAGATTTGATTTTCTCGAAAACGAAAATTGAAATCGGCGTAGAAAAAATCAAGCAGGAAGAAATTTATGTCCATGTAAATTTTATTGGAGGAAGAAGACGACGAAGCTGTTGCTGCTTGGCTAAGTAGCTCTGTCTGCTGTTATCGTTTATTTTTGTTTATATTACGGCTCAGCACTGCTCAAGACGTCGGACGACTCGAAAAGGTACCTGCCGTATCGGCGACCGACGGGTGCTGCGCAGCCCGCCGCGTCGAAAGGTGCTAGAAGAAACGAGACAAGCATCAGGGAGAGCGCCGCCATGACCTCCCAAGGTGTGACACAAGGTCAGAAGCACCAGCTGGTCTGCGCAAGCATACCTGACTGCAAGCGACAACACAGCGCTGAATCAGAGGACGAATCAACTGTCGTCGGGGACCACAACGGGGCGAACCTCACAGATCAAGACATGGACGAGGGTGGTTTCCGCCTTGTACGACATCGCAAAGACAGGACGGTGGGCATTCCTGTCTTAATCGCTCCAACATACGAAGGAGCTAACTTGAGGCAAGTGAATCCTATTCACCTATACTCGGAAATTGAAACGATTCTCGGTGGAGCCCCAGTTAAGAGCCGTTTCACAGCACAGGGAGCCCTGCTTTTGGATATAGAGACAGAACATCAAGCTAATATGCTTCTAGAGACAAACACTATCTGCGGCCTTGCCATATCTGCGCGTGTACCACACAGCTACATGAAAAATACCTGCATTATAAAAGGGGTCCCAAGATGGTACTCGGACGAAGAGCTGTTAACCTACCTGAGACCTCAGGGAGTATACCACGCAAGAAGGATCATACGACGAGTCCAAACCTCATCCACCGAATGGGAATCAAGGCGCACTGACTCTGTAGTTCTCACATTCGCTCCCAATTCGGAACGTCCAGAGAAAATCAACCTTGGCTTCACCAGACACGAGCTGGTAGACTACGTAGAGACGCCACCACGCTGTTTTAAATGTCAGCGTTTTGGACATGTTGCCAAGCACTGTCGTGGGGAACAAAGGTGTAAGCGCTGTGGGGGGCCTCATGACTTTAAGACGTGTACAAGTAAAGAAAACTTGTGTGTGCAAACTGTGGCGGCGACCACCCAGCTAGCTACGGCCGATGTCCAGCACGAACAGCTGCGCAGCGAAAAAATAAGACGTTTGTCCTCGGCCCGAAGACTGTGAACAAACCATCGCTCACAAAGAAGACTTCCGGCGCGCCACAACTTGGCGTTTCGGATAACGAGTGCGCAGGAAATTTTCCACGCCTAAATCCGACAAGAGCTGGTACTGAGTCAACGCAAGTGCTCAACGCTGGTGAGAAATGTATCACGAAAGAGTCCGCCAAGCGCACCTACGCTGATGCACTGAGCCCATCTCAAGTACCATCTGGAAGCCAACAGCAAGAAAACCTCGAGCACGTTATTCGCGCTCTGTTCACAGCACTGCGTTCACACGTCGCTAAGATGCCTGCGAGTTCAACGAAGGCTATGTTGGGAGCAGTCCTGGCTCTAGAGTCAGTGTTACTTTGCTCTGCTTCCACAAACACACAGTAGAATAATGGCGCTGTCTCGCCCACCTGGTCTATTTCGTCCTTCAAAAGTGCCCTTAATAATGCAATGGAACTGCGCCGGTCTTCTAAAACGCCTGTGCGAACTCAACCTTTTCCTGCGCGACATTCCAATACCGATTCTAGCCCTCTCCGAAGCCGGTCTACCGAATGCAAGGACGCTCCCAGGGTACATCCGACACGGCAACCCGAGCATAACGTCGTTTGCAAATGGAAGCGCAATGATATACATAAGGCGGGAAATACCTCACGTCACCCTACCAGTGCAAGACCTCTGTTCCAACTCACTGGAAGTCGCTGCTGTGCAAGTGTGTCTGGGAAACCGAAAACTGAGTGTGGTATCGGTGTACATAAGCCCACGAAAAAAAGGTCTCTATGGAGACTTTCCTAAAGGACCTCTGCACTCGATGTCCCGCTCCTCGAATAATCTGTGGTGATTTTAACGCGCACCATCCACTCTGGGGAGATAAGAGTGTAGATTTTCGAGGCAGGGAACTTCTAGCAGCTGCAGATGCTGCCGACTTATGTGTGGCGAACGATGGTAAACCTACATTTTTCAGGCCACCTGATTCATGGAGTGCAATAGACCTTGTACTTCACTCCACGGACCTTCTGGTATCATCGACCACGGCTCCAGACAAGATGGGCAGCGACCATTTCCCCATCTTCACCAATATCCTGGGATTTCGAACTGCTGGTCGGCAATTCTGCAATGTAACATGCTGGGACACCTACAGAGAAGTGTTGGACAAATCCACTGGTGAGCTGTTTGCAGATATGTTGCAAAGCAAGCGATCAGCAACTTCATTGCTGAAACTGCCTGACCATTTTCCTGCTCCAGACTTGAAATTGAAGAACCTCTGCGCAGCACGTAGACGAGCGGAGCGGAAAATAATGAGAACAAAAGGAAATCCGTCTGCGAAAACCGAATATAACAGGATAAACGCTGCAATTAGTCGCCATACAAAAAAATTAAGACGAAATCAATGGGCCGCTTTCTGTGAGAGTTTATCAACGTTTACGCCCTTGACAAAGATACGGGCAGTAATAAATAGTCTTTCTGGGAAGATCCGAACAAACAGGCCATTCGAAGCACTCGCTTTGAAACAAGGGATAGATTTGCAAACCCTTGCAGAGGATTTCGCAGACGTGTACATACCTGGTAGACCAGCAGGAGCTGCGATTCCTCTGTCACCCCAGTTTTTCCACACGATGGATACGCCATTCACCTTCCGAGAGCTGGATATGGCACTTAGCAAATTAAGAAGACGCTGTGCCGTGGGTCCCGATTTGATCAGCAATCAAATGCTGACAAATCTACCATATGAGCGAAAAAGGGCTCTCTTGGACATATTTAATCATGTCTGGAGCACGGGAGAGATCCCACTTGTTTGGAAGACAGCATGGGTGGTGCCAGTCCTAAAGTCCGGAAAGGATCCTGCGAGCCTCGCGTCATATCGACTGGTATCTCTAACATCATGCGTATCTAAGTTGATGGAAAGATTAATATGTACAAGATTAACTTGGTACCTTGAACAAGGAAGACGATGGCCACCGTGTATGACCGGATTTCGCCCACGACTGAGTGCCCAGGACAGTGTTTTGGACCTATTAAGCCACATCGAACACCACCGCGTCAGCGGACTCTCGACACTCGCCGTCTTCATGGACGTTGCCAAGGCATATGATTGTGTGCTTCAGGCAGGTATCGTGAACGGGCTCCAAGCCATGGGTGTGTCGGGAAATGCTCTTCGGTTCGTACATGAATTTCTCAGAGACCGCTGTGTCCGTGTTAAGCTTGGTAATGTAACGAGCGAAGAGAGACGCGTTTCCCTCGGCGTCCCACAAGGAAGTGTTCTATCTCTCTTGCTTTTTAACGCTGCCATGGCCAGGCTTCCCGACACTCTGCACTCAGCTCTGAAAGCAGTTAAAATATCCATCTACGCCGATGACATCTGCATTTGGATCTCAGGGTACCAGCACAAACGTTTGGCCCGGATAGCACAGAGCGCTATTTCAATCATTGAGCGTCACTTGTTGACACTTGGCCTATCTTTATCAGCGGAAAAGTCGGCCTTCATGCTCTTCCCGGGAGTGCGACGGAAGTCAACACGTCTGTCGCTGAATATTCGAGGCCACTCAATTCGTTGTGCAACAAGTGTTCGCTTCCTGGGCATTACCATCGACAACAAGCTATTATGGCGACGTGCGGTTGATGGTATAGTAACTGCATCAGTGCAAAGGATCAACGCTCTTCGTCGCATGGCAGGGGTTTGTTGGGGCAACAATCCTAGGTCCATGCTTAAATTGAATGATGCGCTTATAACAAGCCGCATTCTTTATCAGCTGCCCCTGATATCACCATCACCAAGCCAGTTCGAACGCCTAGAGGCAGTGCACAGAAAGGGTCTTCGCTTGGCGATGGGAGTCCCTCAGGCGGCTTCAAACACGAAGGTCACCAATGAAGCCGAGTCTCTTCCGCTCCGCCTTTTGGCGTCTCAGGCCTTATTGACGCAGCTGTCAAGACTGGGCGAGTCCTTCGCAGGCACGGCGCTTCTCCGGCGGCTAAGAGCAAGAACTGGCTCACATTTCAACGCGGCACTAAACACATTTCAATATTTAGGCTTGAAACTGCCTAAACGGCGCCCTATGGACCCGCCATGGTCTTTTGTGGATGTTGCGTGCAATTTCAGCGTACCCAATCTACCAGCGAAGCGCACCATTCCAGCCGCGGAAGCAAAATTTCTTGCGCTGGACCACTTGAGCACCATGTACCGTTGCCACCTACAAGTGTACACCGACGGATCAGTGTGCACACAGACTGATAGCTGCGCAGCGGCTTTCTGCATACCCAGCCTGGGCGTGTCATGGTCGGGCCGCCTGGATCGCGTGGTTTCGTCCACAACGGTAGAAAGCGCTGCAATTACGGCGGCTTTGCGAAAACTGCGATCCTTTTCTGCACAAGATGTTGTAGTGCTGACGGACTCCAAATCGGCGCTACAAAGACTGCATCGTGGCCTACCTCAAGAAAAGTTCACCAGGCAATCTCTGGCACTAATCAAACACCTAAATGGCAAGAGCTTTAATATAAAGTTCCAGTGGATCCCATCCCACGTTGGCATTGAGGGCAATGAAAAGGCTGATGCCCTTGCATGCGAAGCACGTACATCGTTTCCAAAAGTAAGAACTCCCAAGACTTACCAGAACAACAAAGATGTGATACGCAATCATTTCAAGGCGATCTACAGGTTTCCACACCAAGCATGTGTAATTCATGGACTTTCTCGTGAAGAAGCGACGCTGTTGTACCGCATTAGAACCGGCTCCGCATACACCCCGGCCTGGTCATTCAAGACTGGGAGATACGCTTCCCCGTTCTGTGCCTTCTGTGGTGACATCGGGGATATTGAACATTTCATTTGGCTTTGCCCACAGTTTGATGCGCAAAGAGCAGCGATGATCCGCACCTTGCGAAAAGGCTGTCATAGGCACCGGACAGTTGATGACATCATCTTTCCTGAAGGACCCGCGGCAACTAGGAGGAACGTGCAACGAACTTTGTTGGTCTTCCTGCGAGACACTGGGCTGTCTGACACGTGGTGACATTTTCCAAATTAAGGAGATGCTCAGGCGGAACAACTGCCGGCCATGCAGGCCAGGCTAACCCCGCCTGCTGCAACACCACCACCACCACCACCACCACCACCACCACCACCACCACCACCACCTGTCCATGTATATCAGTGTACGGGGCATATGATGAGCGAATCCGGCTAGTCAATGGGGAAACGTTCTTAGAAAGACAAATTTTGTGAATTTGCTCCGAATTTCGTTGTTTGCTTGTTTGTTTTTTATCCAGAGGCTAGAAGTGGTCATAATATTACGGTCTCTCTTCAGTTTTCATTCTTTTTGTCGCGTTGGAGTCCGTATGCACCGCAACTTACTTTACACGATACGAAATTTGGAAAACGGGAACGAAGATGGGCGTGCAAGGGAGCTCTTATATATGCTTACCTTGACAAAGTAGTTGGTGCCATTCACCACCTGGGTGCGGTAGTTGACAGGCGTGAACTCCGCGAAATTCTGGCCCAGCTTTTTCTCGACATCCGAGCGGACCTGTAACAGTGTTAAACAGAAATTGAGAGAGAGAAAGAGATAAGTAAGAAGAAAGACTCGGAAGTTAATCGGATAAGGTTGTCAGTTTGCTACAATATACATGGTAATAAAAAGGGGGTCATAAAAAAGCAAGAAAAAAAAGTATAAAGAGTCCATGATGATCGAGACTGAAAAAGAGAGAGAGGTGCAAAGAGAAACGAGAAAAAGAAATGCAGGGAGGTTAACTAAGCAAGGGTTCGATTGACTATAGCCTAGCGTAGAAGAAAGAAAGAAGAAAAGAAGGAAGAAGAGTACATGGTTCCTTTTTAAGGATACACCTTAACTCCCTTTCGTTTACAGGAGTGTTTGGCGAGATCATATGTAGAGGTCGAAGGAAAAAAAAAGTTATAATATCTATTTTCTTCTTTCTCAGCATGTATACAAGAGGCGATGGGGAAAGAAGTAGTTATAGATGATATAGAGACGAAATAGGTCGTAAACAAGTGAGAAACAGTTCATCGACCGTTGCCAATTGAACTGTGTATCACAGCGACTAAGTCTGAAAAAGCGTGGTGACTACGGCTGATTGAAAGTGAACGTAAAAAGCTACCGCATTCGTCAAAGTTTGCCGCGCACGTACGTCTAAGAAGTGTGCTCTACTAAATATAACAGTCCTTATCGTACGCTGATTTTATCAATATTAGCGTTTCGCAGCCGTGTTGACCGAAGAGATTAACGCTCTTAGCGCGTCCAGTGTTTGGCTACTCGATAAGGTTCGCGTTGACGACGTGGAGTGGTCGAGAGTGCTTTCACTTAGCACTTGATATTTTACTATTCTACGTTTACGTACATTTTCGTTTGTTGCGTGGCTCAGACAAAAGTGTACGCTTTTCAATTACGGAAACACGAGCAAAAGCCGTTTGCGTACTCCGTAGTCATTCTTACTTTTTTTTTCTTTCCTTAACGCTACTTGCTGGGGTGGCTTAGCTTTAAGTTGTTGCAATGCTGAGCACGAGGGTGCGGGTTCCATTCCCAGTCGAAGCAGCAAAATCGATAGATGTTAGTGAAGAAGAAACGAATCTCTGTGTGCCAGAACCCGAGTGCACGTTAAAAAAGTCCGGGTAATCAACATTAATCCGGAGTCTTGAACTTTATGGGGTGCCTTCTAATGGCACTGTGGCTATGTCACGTAAAATCCAGTAATTCAATTTTGTTTCCTATGTGCTGCCCTATGTATAGAGGCTGAAAGAAAAGAACAGGTTATGTTCTTTGGAGCTTGATTGATTGGTGGGGTTTAACGTCCCAAAACCACTATTTGATTATGAGAGACGCCGTAGTGGAGGGCTCCGGAAATTTTGACCACCTGGGGTTCTTTAAAGTGCACCCAAATCTGATTACACGGGCCTACAACATTTCCGCCTCCATCGGAAATGCAGCCGCCACAGCCGGGATTTGATCCCGCGACCTGCGGGTCAGCAGCCGAGTACCTTAGCCACTAGAGCACCGTGGCAGGGCTTGTTTGGAGCTTGTATAGGGACAACATGCCTCATACAAAATGTTCGATGTGCATGCATGCTTGCTGGAATTCGAGAAGACAGACATGCTAACGATTATGGCAGCTATACTTGAATGAAAGGGAACCTGAGACGAGTTTATCTAGAAACACGGAAGTCGGGCAATGGTTTTGTATTTCGCGACGGAAGAATAATAACAGTACTTCTAATGTGAGTGACGTCAATTCATTAGCGTAACGTGCGATCCAAATGCGTATCAAAACCAATAAACAAGTATACAAATGACGTATGCTTTTGTTTCCTCTCCAGTGTTTCGAGCTAAGTAGTAGAATATTAAACTCAGTGCGTCTCAATTCGCCCCTGATTGTGTTAGAAACAACGCGTAAGTTAGTTGAACGAACAAGCTAAATGTTATTTCTCTCCTGCTTTGCAGTCACTCCCACAGTCCACACCAGTAGGCCCAGCTCTAAACTAGATCAGCCCATATTGTGCTACAGGCTCGACCCGCTGTAATTGTGTCCCTTAAATCGATCTTTAATTCGGTGACTATGCTATGCCTAACCTTACCTACGCTAACCCGACGTTCTGCCATTACCGAAACTGGTTTCTCTTAACAGAAAGCGCGCGATGTGCGCCACCTGTGCGCATGCACGCGGGTTAATGGGACATCGTTAACGATATGCCAAAGTATTTCGCTTTACCTACTTCCTAGAAGAGGCGGCGAATTCCGCGCACGTCCAGATACTTAAGCGCATGGTGGGTGGGAATAGACATCGTTAGAAGGGTAACGCTGTGCAAAACAATATTCAACTTGAAATCCTGCTTCCTGCGGGCACTTAGCGGAAAGCGACGAAGACAGCTTTGTATAATACCTTATCGCAGATTTCCTGCACGGTCGCATCGGCAGGCTTCAGTTCCTGCGACAGACCGCCGACTCGTGGGGATGCCATCGTTTCCTCCTCGATTGTGTGGCGCGCGCTCCAGGGACAGGCAAGTAGGCAGAGTTCACCGCTCCTTCGGCACTACTACGAAAGTCGGACGCGCGTCCCGCCTTTTATCGTCTCGAGTGCGACTCGTAGAGGGGGGCGTGCGCGTGGTCACACAACAATGGAGTCCCTCCTGACGCCTGTTCGGGCACCTATGACTCGCGGTCGAACTGCGGTATCGGCTCCGAGCCACTGTTTGATTTACCGATACGGACATTGCGCACCTCCCGGGCTCGCACCGCGTGCTTCACCGATAACGACGTGGCTGATAAGGCCCGAAACGTGAGGCCAGTCTGGTACAAAACTGGCCCCTCTTGGTAATGCCTGTTTGCCGACGAGCGCCGAGGAAGATAGGAAGGATAATCGTAAAAATCGGCGATGCAAGAAGAGGAAACACAATGGAAGTTTTCGCGTTGTTCTGTTTGTCTGGAGTGGTGTAGTCACGTGTGGCAATTAGCTCACGTGCGCTGCCTCACTGTGTTTGCAGCGTGACCTTAACAGACGGGAAAGAGCATGCATCGTCAGATTTTGTATAGTTAGGCGTTGGAGCCTAATATATGGTCCGATTTGAGGTGCACATACGTAATGAAAGAGGCAGTAAATAAGTGGTTGCTAGTGGACTTCGTCGCGATAAACTTTGTGGGTGACGTATGCGCCTGGTAAAGACGGCCCGAGTCAATCGTTTCCGGCGCACTGCGCCTATGGTAACTGAGGACAAACACAACCGTCATGCTTTTCCCTTATCTTCATTCGTTGGGAGAATGGTGGATCAGTGCATTTAATATAAAAGCACAAGGTTCAGCGAGGAAGCGCAATTCTAGGCGTGCTTGACGTAATCAGCTGATAAGTTGCAGCTTTGACAGTGGCGCTGTCACGATCACGAGGGTTAGAGAGTTTTTTTTGATGCCGTAATGACGGCATTTAATGATAGTATGTAACGTTAGTAATTATCCTATACTGCGAAGGAAATTTTTAATGCGAAGTTATGCAATCGATGATAGAATGATGGCGATTCAGATACTGCTATTGTCGACATACATGTTCCCTCATGATCACTTTCTGCTTCTGTTCCTAAAAAAAAAAATTTAGTGAGATATGTGCCGATAGCCTAGTCACGTGGCTCTACCAGATACCTGTGCTCTACACGAATCCGATACCCACGCAATCGCAGGCTGCTTTAGTTCGTAGGCGCTCATAAAGGTGTGCATTTCCGCTTTATTTGAGAAGCAAGGGGGCACTTTCTTTCGAGCAGTGTACGTGCAGCTTACAAAGAAACGGGGGAATATAAAAGAGAATGAATTCATCAAAGTGCAATGTAGCGTCGTGGTGAAGTCGGATGTAGAACAGTGCAAAACAGATTTCTTATTCAGTGGAGTTGTGAAGAGAAAAAATTCATTTACAGAGTGGCGGATAAATCGGCTTGAATGAGCTCGCTCTGGCCTGCTACTCTACACAGGGACGGTAAATAGGGAAACAAAAGAGTAATAAATGATGGCGGTAAGCTAATGAGTTGAAGATAGAGTTTCATCACGTTCTACGACCGAGGCCGTGTTGGCTTCGACTCTAGAAGGCTACGACCACTCCTATAACCACATTTGTACTGTTGACATCAGGCCGGCGACCTAACACAAACGTTATCGGTTAATGATCTGCCATGAAACCGTGCGATCAGTGAGATCAGTTTTTGACGTTCGCGTGCGTACGCTGGAAAGGTATGAACTATAGGTTCAAGTGTGCCTGGCGATTGACACTGAGCACAATTTGAACTTCTGTCAGTGCAGCCGATCACGCGAGCATCACGCATTGTGAAGGGCTAACGAAGGCGAATCCAGTGGAGCGGAGGTGCGATGTTTCGCATTAGTATGCGAGGCATGCGGAACTTCATTTCCAGTTCCTATTTACGCAGTAGCCTGTGCAGCCGTTCTGCTTTGTTTCAGTGTACTAATGTGGATTTGCGCACCGCGCGCCGAAGCAAGGCGTTAGTGTTATCGTGAAAACGTACTTTGCACACTTCCGAGGCATTATGTAAGGATATTCTAGTTTTAGCGTCAGCCTCTTCATTCCTGATTACGTCACAAGAAGCAGGTATTCACAGGAATGTGAGATGATGGCCATGTTTCGATAACGAACGTCGAGAAGCCCTGAGCTTTTTGTTATGCGTGCAGAGTCGATTTAAAATTGTCGTAATCATGAAACGGCACGTATATACTCTATTGGCACGTACCCTGTCGACTTCGTGCTGAAAACAATTCCGTTTGCTCCAACAAACCATGTTATATCTGTTGTCCTAAAGAAATTTCAGCGCAATCCAACAAACGACGGAGATAAAGCTGATCAATGGACCATTTCTATATTCCTCTGCTACTTGGTAAGGTTTCGGTAACAGCCGGGAGAACTGGTATTGCCATAAGCAGAGCCCCCGAGACCAGGATGTGTATGTGATATATATATATATATATATATATATATATATATATATATATATATATATATATATATATATATATATATATATATATATATATATATATATATATATATATATATATATATATATATATATATATATATATATATATATATATATATATATATATATATATACTGTCAAGACGAAGAAAGACGCTGGGGCTCGGGCGTGTGGGCGGCTAGGGGAAGGTAGAGGAAGAAAAATCAGAATAAGAACAGCTGGCCCAGGATCGGGTGTTGTCTCTTGTTCTCTGTCTAGTACATTACAATGGCACAGTCGACGAAGAAGAAGTCTTACGTCCCGGCTTCGTCATCCAGGACAGCCGCGATAAGCGCCGCTTGAGGACGGCGTCAAGGCCTCCTCGGTAGCTGTTCACCTGCCGCCACTGCCACCACCATTCGGGGACGGCGTCAAGGCCTCCTCGGCGGCTGCGGTACACGTTACCGGTACCATTTCGCAAGGGACGCCGTCCACGCATCCTTGGCTATAGATTCTGGTGTCAGCGCAAGCTGACAAGTGAACCCTCTGCGGGAAGCCACCGGTACGTGTCTTCGTTGTTCGTCGGCAGTGCGGGCTTCTCCATCCAGGAACGCCGTTCACGCTTCTTTGGCGATGTAGTCAACAACCCGGCCGCCGCTTCAACAGCTCATCGGACCATCAGTGGATGGTGTCCATGCTTCCTCTGTGGTACCAGGGCATCACCCAATGGACACTATGCTACCACTTCGCAGCCGTAATACGCATAGGCTCCTGTCCTTTGGGAATGCTGTTCAAGCTTCCCACGGCCTGCATTCCCTGTCCGGTACTCTTCCAACATACGAGCCGCCAAGAAACGCTGTGCTTGCTTCCTTGGACGTGCGTGTCACCACCGTGAGTACTACTAGAACCACATACTTCACGCACACGAACCAAAGTGGTTCAGAAGCCTCGTGCGACAGTGCCGTGGAGCTGCGGCGTACCATCGCACTGCTCCGCGCCGAGACTAACAAACTGACAGCGTTGATCGCCGAGCGAGCTCCTACAATGTTGCCAGCATTGTGTGACATTAACGCAGTGTTGGATGTAGCTGCCTCATACGACCTTGAGACAAGCGCACGGGAGCAACACAGGGAGCTTTGGTATTCTCTGATCGAGCTCTCACACCAGCTCAACTGCTTCGCGTCGGTAATCTCTGCGTTGCCACCTGCCACCTCACAATCACCAGCCGTCTGCGAACTACCGGAATTTTTCGGGGTCCGGAACGACGCCGACAGCTGGGTGGCAACCGTCAACGCTTAGTAATGCGCGAGGCCTGGACAGAAAATCAGAAATGGTATGTGGCTATTGACCGTCTTCGGGAAGGTGCAGCGGCATGGCACCGGTATGAAGGTTGGAAGCAGCAGTCATGGGCGGAGTGGAGCTTCAAGCTCATAGCTGCTTTCAGTCTGATTCCCTGTGCCACCTGCCCATGCAACTCGACCTTCTCTCAGGACGGAACTCCGGAAAAGCCCGACCTAGAGGATGCAATTCGAGCCCCTACCATCCTGTCATCTATCGGTGACCAAGATGTAAGGAACAATCACAATCGTGTAACTCTGCCTTGCACAGGCATTTCTGCTGTCATGGAGCAGCGGTCCGATGGTGAGCCTGTGTCCGGTAGGTCTCTCGCGGCAAGTTTTGCAAAACGCCCTGCGACAGGCCCCAACGAACGCCATCCGGAGCCGTCAGACCATTCGGTAGACGCTCAGGCACCAGCCTCCATCTTACTGGACATTCTACCGCGTCATCAAATGCACGTGCCTGTGCATTTCACCATGCTCATCCTTGACCAGACGGAAGCGGGTCTGCACGCTTTAAATGATTCAGTAACTGACCATGAGAGCATTTCCGCCTTGCAAAAAGACGCCTCTCGAGAAACGAAGTATATCGAGGAGTTTCCTGCTGCTGACCCTGACCAAAGTGACCACAATTCTTCTCTGCAGGACGTGAACTCTGCATCGGTATTAGACCCGGGAATACCACCACCAGACCTTCCTCGGGAGATACTGTCCTCGCGCTCGTTGTCGTTTGAGGACATGGAGGCGCTCACATCTATCGTACCAGACACAACTGAACCCCACCAGACCATGATCGTCGGAAACGAAATGCACTCCTTACCGCTTCACAAAGCAGGCCTTTCCGAAGATGCGAACAAGATAAGCCATTACCTGACACAGATATGTTTGCAGACGACTCATACACTCATTTTCAAAGATGCACATACTCTCAGCCGCACAGACACTTGGCTCCCAAGGGATGTTTCCTTTGAGAAAATCCAAACACCTAGCCAGGCTGAGGCCACTGCCATTGAGAACTTGTCGAGGACCAGCCCTCGTGCTGTTCCCTCCCAGGACACCAAGTCTGCACGCGACAGTTCGCCAGAAGCCACCAGCTGGACAACTTCAGAGAGTTCTGCTGTGGTATTGATGCCCAACCATGAGCTGCGTCGCAACTCGCTTCGAGAAATGGCACAAACGTCCACACGGCTGCCTCACAGAGCGTCCCGCTGCAGTTCAGTCCACCAACGGCAGTGGGACAAACACCAGCATTACCAGGCTACTCTGCGACCTTGCCGGAACAGTCAGGGCCGTCCGCCTGAGTGGTATTGTACGAGTTGTCAGGAAACTTTGTACCATGGACGAGTTCAACCGCAGTGACAAAGCCGATTCCGCCCACCAGAATACACACTGACAGATCTTCAAGCAGAGGCGCACCGTGGCGTAGACCAACCGGCTCGAGGCAGCGAGTGTGCCCAACGGAGACGCTTCCCCCAGACCGTCACTCCATGTTGCACTGTGGTTCGGGACGACCACCACGATGCAGCCAAGCCCACCCAGCAGAAACTTTGCCGCCAGCTCCGCGCGCGCGCAGTCATGGCCGAGTGTCAAGACGAAGAAAGACGCTGGGGCTCAGGCACGTAGGCAGCTAGGGGAAGGTAGAGGAAGAAAAAGCAGAATAAGAACAGCTGGCCCAGGATCGGGCGTTGTGTCTTGTTCTCTGTCTAGTACATTACAATATATATATATATATATATATATATATATATATATATATATATATATATATATATATATATATATATATATATATATATATATATATATATATATATATAGACACGATCGCGAAGGCGCACGACCATCTTTCCTATCTTCTCTTTCTTTCTGGGTGTCGCTGTCCCTGCGCCACGCTCTCTCCTTCCCCCTCTCTATCTCTATACCTTTAATCCTATTCTTTTAATCCCTCCTTACCCCCGTCCCTCGTGAGCTACTGTTGAAGTGTCGCACTCTCATGCAGATAGTTGCGAGGCTCACTTTTGTGTTCTTTTCTCTTTTTAAGATATGTGTGCCATGGGGGCCATTGTCTTTTTAAGGTGTATATATATATATATATATATATATATATATATATATATATATATATATATATATATATGTGTGTGTGTGTGTGTGTGTGTGTGTGTGGAAACAGTAAAGTTAGTTGTTAAAGAGCAGTAAAACAAAAATATTTCCAAATTCAACCAATGCGCAGTGCAAACGAGTAGACTAACTGACATTGTGCGCCATCTGCTGCGAATAATGAATAGCTGTCCCAATCGTCCACTTTGTTTAGTCCAACAATTAGGGTAGGGGTAGTGAAGATACCTCAAATATTGGTCATATCCTCACTGAACTTGACGTACATTTTCACAATACCGATGTTCAGAATTACTGAAATTCTGAAATAGTGTGATTTGATGACATGTGGGAAAACGCCCCAAAATTACCATATGATTATGAGACACGCCGTAGTGGAGGGCTCCGAAAATTTCGACCACCTGTGGTTCTTTAACGTTCACCCATATCTGAGCACATGGGCCTATATACAGCACATGAAATAGTGTTTCTGATGTACGGTGATGCTTCAACACATAGTGACCTTTCGGCGTGCCTCAGGCAAAACATACTTGAAACCAGTCCCGTCTATGTAGCTCTCCAGAAGCAAGTGTGATTAATCAAAATAGGCGAGAAAAATAATGCAAATACCATTTATCAAAGACACGAAAGCTCAATGCTTGGAAAGGCGCGGGCCACTGGCGAATGGTAGACCCCTTTAGTATACGGTATACACGGCACGGTATTACCAGAGTCCTTCAATACTTTTCTGGTCACGAAACTTCTCCGTAACGCTATGGGAGAGCTTCATATGGGGATCAAAGCTCCCGCGCGGTGGCGCTACGAGTCTGGTGAAGGCGGCTTGGACGGCGGCGGCCGCATTTGCAGCGTTTGCAGTGCGTTGGAGCGTGAGCTTACTGGTTTGTTTGTTGTGTGGTATAGCTGTCTACACTCATCACGGACGGCAAACTATGTGAACTACCATGCCTCTGACGTGCTGCGTACCTGGTTGCCGCTCTGGCTATCGGAGTTGTACAGAAAAAGCTTCGCTGTTCTGCCTCCCAAGCGACCGCGAACAACGCGACAGGTGGAAGCGAGCCATTCCACGACAGGAGACGGGCGCTCTCAACTTCGAGTCGAAGGCCGTTCGTGTGTGCGAGAAACATTTCGACACCACGGACATTATTCGAGCCGATGAGTTCAGAATAAGTGGACAATCTGTGCTTCTGCAGCGCGAGAAGCCTAAGCTCCGCGTCGGTGCCATACCCCGGATATTTGAAAACCTGCCGGCGTATCTTACGAAGCCCAAGCCACGGTCGCGCTCACAGCGAGAAAATCCGCCTGCAAAACGTCGTCGCGTTTCGTCGCCGAACAACGATGGCACTGCAGCTTCTGTGAGCTCCAGCACAGAGCCCTGCGATCCTGAAGCAGCCGGAGATGATGGTAAGCCTCCATTCGCGTTGCCTTGTTTTCTTGTTTCACTATGTTGAGAGCCTGTATTGCCTGTGTGCTGCGTGATGTCGCATTATATTGATCCATATTTCTTCGTTTGACAGGTGGAGTGATAAGCACTGGAAGCTGCACAGAGATGGCATGCCAGACAGAGAGAAATTTCTGCTCCATCTCAGAGCTCCATGCAGTTAAAGACCAGCTTCGAAGCACTAAGCAGCAACTTCGTTTGTGCCAAGTGAAGATTGCGAAATTGACAGTGCAAGCGAATAGGAGCAGAAGATCGCACCAAGATGTTCAGAAGCTTTCGGCTCGCGAGAAGCTCATTTTTGACCACTGGCTCATGAAAGCCAACGCGAAGTCTGCAACAGCTGCGCGGCAAGTTCCAAATACCCCATCACACACGTAACATTGCTATTGGATTGCCCCTTTTGCGTTTGAAAATGTTATCTCAAGGTGTAGCCTTCATTTATTCATCATGTATTTGTATCTGTTGTACCGCAAAACAATATGCTATTGAGGCAGACATTGGTTTGGCCGTTTTGTGTAGTGTTATTTCTAATTTCGGGAAAAATTGCAGGTTTGTTTGGACAAATATATTTTCTTCAGTTTTTATAACACCATTCTCATTATTTTTTTGCTTTGCATGAATAGTTTCCAACACGCTCATTGTGGAAAACAAATTTGCAATTCATTCTCTCCAGGTACAAAAAAGAGTGGATTTATGACTGCTTGCTGCTAAAGATAAAGTCCACAGCAGTCTACACTTTTCTTCATGAAAATGAATTTTTGCCCCTTCCAAATCCCCGCACCCTCTATGGCTACCCCAGAAATCGGAAAGCTGATTTTGGCTTCGACAGCACTTTGTTCACGGTTCTGTGTGAAAAGCTAGAAGCAGTTCCAGAAAGAGAGCGTCGAGGTAAGAAGCAGTACTCATTTTTATAATTGTATTATATTCAGCAGCGCAATTGAGACAAGATGTTAACCTACCCAAAACTTTCCAGGAGTGCTCATGTTCGATGAAATGAGCGTCAGAAAAAGCGTCCACATTCGCGAGTCGGACATGGCACTGCTGGGCAAGGTGGATTTCGCCGAACACACACGACCAGGTGACCATGGCAAAGACGGCGACCACGTGCTGGTCTTTCTGTTTCGGCCTTCTCTGGGAGGGTGGTCACAAACTGTGGGCACATTTTGTGCTTCTGGTGCTGCCCCAGGATCAATCGTGGCGAAGCTCCTTTTGCAGTGCATTGTTCACCTTACAAACGCTGGTGTTGTTGTTGACGCAGTGACCTGCGACAACTCCACATCAAACCAATCAGCCTTGAGATCTCTGGGTACGTCTTTTCAAATTTTATTTAGCTGTGGTTAGTGATGTAGTAGAAAAACAAGTGTACTATTAAACTGTTTTTCTCTCAAGGTGTCAACGGGGACATGCACAAGCTTCAAACGTGTTTTGAACACCCGTGTGAGCCCTCAAAGCAAGTCCACGTTGTAATTGATCCACCGCACTTATTTAAGTGCATCAGAAACAACTTGCTCAAAGTGGGCAAGTTTTTGGTAAGTAAAAAAAAGTTGCATGTGAATGCCTTGACCTGTGCATAAACTATTCAGTTTAAAAAAAAAATTTGTCACTTGTCCTTATGTTGCCGCTCCCTCAAGGACAGGAGGTGTTCCACTGTCACTACAAGGACTTACTGGACTATGAAGAAGAACAGGCTGGACTCCGGGCTGTACCGAAGTTAACGAAAGCCCATATTTTCCCCAATGCGTTCCAAAAGATGAGCGTGAAGTTGGCTGTCCAGGCAAGTCATGCACGCAGCTATGTTCAGTGCAAAGTGTATTTCAAAAACATCTGCTCACACGTTTTGGGAAGTAAACTTAAAATCCTTTTTTTCCACACATTTTACAGCTGTTCAGTGAGAGTACTGCTTCGGCCATGGAGTTTTATAGCGAGCAGGAAGACTGCAAGAAGCTCCATGGGTCGGCTGCAACATCGCAATTCACAAGAACATTGAACAAGCTGTTCGACTGCCTGAACTCTCGGAGGCCAGACCATGTTCGATTCAACGAAGCGCAACACATTGCTGTGAGATTATTACATGTGTTATGAAGTGTTTTTCGTGTACTATAGATGAAGCATAATTTTATTCCAGGTGTTGAAGGACAGCATTGCATGGCTGGACAACTGGGAGAAATACATCAAGACATTACCGACCCAGAGGCAAGTCTGCTTTCTGAGTAAGCAGACATGTGGAGCCCTCAGACTGACACTGCATAGCTCAGTTGCACTCATCGAGAGCTTGCTGTTGTCTGGGTTTCGTTACGTTCTCGTTGGGAACTTCGGACAAGATCCTCTAGAGGTAAACATGATGACTTTTATGTGTATAAATGTGCTATGAATTTCTCATTGTTGTGATAAATTGATTTTTTCTTTCTAGAGGTTTTTCGGCATCGTCAGGCATGTTGCTGGTGACGGAGGGCAGCCGACTGTGCAACATTTTTTGTTCATCTATCGGATGCTCTCTGTAAACAACCTAGTTCGGCCGCCAAAACGGGCCTCGGTCGAGGGAGATGGACCCCAGCTGTTGCTCAAGCTCCAGGGCCTCTTTGACAAGGAAAAACCTGCCTCCAGTCAGGTAACGTGCCCCTTGCTTTTATTTATTAGCTCTAGTTTCTTTTTTTCAGGAGCAGTTTCACTACACAAATGACCAAATAACCAAATGAAACATAATGTGTTTTTGCATTTACGAATCTCAACTTATACATTGCAAGATTTGAAACTTGGAATGTATTTTGCAGATTGACATGTTGGCGGTCCTCTTTGATGACGTTCTTGAGGAGCCGGGAGAGGCAGTGAACAATGCATCCGTGCCTGACGTTACGCTCTCCACCAAAGAGTGTATTCTTGATTATCTTGCCGGTTACGTGGTAAAGAAGTTTTCAACGATAAGCTGCACTGACTGCGTGGGAACACTCAAGAGCCAGACACGAGAGCCAACTGACCTAATCCAGAAGAAGTCAAGAGGATTCCTGCAAGTGCCCTCATCCCAGCTTCTCAGCCTGTTGCGCATTGTGGAAGGACATGTTGAAGAACTGACTGTGGACACAGTTGCATGTGCCGATGTGTATGCGAACATTGTTGACCAAGTTTTGCTCGACAGCCGCATTGCTTCTGCTGGTGTGCGCTGTAGGTTGCACTATGTGGGTACCACAGCAGAGGTTGTTCATTTTTTCTTGAGGTGCCGCCTGCACTTTTACACCAGGGAAAAAAACAAGCTGACACGAGCGACGCGGCGAGCAAACTGCCCAGCAAATGGTGGCAACAAGCCCCATGGGTAGCAGATGTTCTGTTTGTCATGCTATGTAAAGCCCAACTGTTGTGTTTTGTGTTTGCTAGTGACAAAAAAACACTTGCACATTTGTGTTCCTAGTTGCTTGTGTGACGTTGTTTATTTCCTTTATCCGCCATGCTATTGCCGTAAACTTGTATGAATAAACACTTGCACCACAGCCGCGGCGCGTTTTCTAGTCATTTGCATGCGCTTGGCAGCTGCCTGCGACGATCAGCAAGTGGCCAGCAGGTTACTGTCATCTGTGTGGCGGAACCAAAATCCACGGCGGCGACATTTTGATTATCCAATCAGGTATTTCGAATTTGCAAAGCGGAGCATGGCTAGCTTTGCCTGTATTTCTTTTTTAATTTTTTTTAGTGTCCCCGCCGCGGTGGCTCAGGGGCTAGGGCGCTGTGCTGATGATGATGAGCCCAAGGACGCGGGTTCCCAGCCGCTTTTCTGATGAAGGCGAAAAGAGAAAATGCCTGTGTTTTAGAGATTCCCGCGCATGTTAAAGATACCTGGGTGGTTAAAATTATTCCGGAGAGCTACACCAGAGTCCTTCAATGCTTGAAAGACTCTGGCTACACTACGGCGCGCGCCCGATTGCCTGCATAGCGTCAGCGCGTTAAACCTCATAAGCAAGTAATCAATTAACTTGTCGTTTTGGTGGGACGAGTGTGTCAGACACTGACCATACGAGTTTTTCTGTTGACACCCTATACCTATGTTGACAGCCGGGAAAGTCGCTCAAGTGTGTAGCATTTACTCCTACGCGCGCTCATTATGCTGCTTCCATTTCGTGAGCGTTTTTCTTCATCATGTTGATGCTCACTTTCCAAACCTAGGTTATTTTTGTACATTATTAGCGCGCTATAAAATCGCGCAGACACAGCGCTAACCCAACGTGCTGTACGTTTGCACACCTATTTGCTAAGCGCAGCATGTCGCCCAGGGCTGTATATACCGATTTAAATCTGGTGCTAGTTAACTCAAATGCAGGAAACTGCAAAGACTACTCAAAAATCGAAAACGCCAGATGTCCTCCTTCTCAAAGCGAGAACGTAGCGGCCGTGACTACCGCAACGAACGAACGCTGCAACATATACGACTCAGTAACACGCGTGGCCTTGCCTCTATTTCACAGCTAAGCTAAGCGTCAACTGAATCAAAAACACGCACACTTCGCTCGCGTCGCTCGCGTTTTTACAGGTCGCGTTTTTACAGGTGGAAATGAAGAGCAGATGAAATTAGGCGCATTGCCGACGGAGAAACAGCCGGCCCGCAAGCGTCGCCGGCCGCCGGCGAAGCCTTCACGCTAACAGGGGCGATCCTAGCGGCAGCTTTTGTCCCTGAATGAAACTTCGGCCGGAGTTTCGTGACCAGAAAAGCATTGAAGGACTCTGGTATTACCAAACTAGCTAAGGCACCCTAATATATCAAATTACGTGTGTGGCTTTTAGGATTTTCGAAAAAAAAATAGTTATGCTCTGAATAGCCACGCCACACTACGTTTCCATTAAACCTGCTCAAGTTAATTACAAAGCTGATTAACAAGATTTTTTTGCTAATTACTCATTTCAGTGCAACTTGAAGTGTGGCAATGCTTTCCATAACGGCGTTGAGCTTGTTAGGAAAAATGAAAGGGGCCTGACTGTCATAGCATTTTCATCAAAAATATTGATTTGTCTAAAAACGCGCAGCATTTATTTGTTACATATAATGCGCTCCACAATAAAAAAAGGCAGTGTGCTTTACAGATACACCTAAAATAATTTAATTCATGTTCATTATTAGATCATAACTTATTTTCATTGCGTATGACAGATGAATGCTTAGCGGCACCCGTTTGTGAGTCCACGCGAAGGAATCACCGAGGCTAGTTTGCTGGTGTTTGACCTTAGCGCTCATAATACTTGATCAAAACTTGCAGCGAAGTTCACAAGAAAATGTTCTGTTGAAATGTTATTAATGTCTGTGACAATAAATGTTTCTGAACACATGCTACGCTTAGTTTAGGAGCATCAATTTTTGTCGACACGGCCTCATCAAGTGTGAGGTCCACGGGACGACTTGACGCGCTCCCATAGTATAGAGTATACCAAGTACACTAAATCATTACCAACTTTCATCTAAACACCTCTACTGTAATCGGGAGAGCCTATAGGTCTGTCATATATAGTAAAGCGTTCGCAATTTATTCTTGACGCAGCTTCACAAAGCTCCCCCGTGGTTCTCTAAGAAAAGAAGACTGGAAAAACTACACCATCTCCCAGTATAGAACCACTCGCGAGGCCCCGTAACAAACTCTAGTTATACGCTGGCGGTTGTAGTGTGTTTGAAGATCAGCAATAAGCAACCGGAATTTTCGCAATAGATTCATTACGAGCTGAGAGAACCGGTAATTTTGAGCGGAACGAAACGAGGATGAGAGGAGGCCAGCTCGAAACCTTTGCCGCTCGCCCCGCGTAGCGTCCGAGCGAATGGTCACGTGCGCATGATGTCCTTGTTTCTGCGGTATAGACCATGTTTGTGAACGCAGGTAGGCCGACGTCGACATTATGGGTAAAATAATAGCGACGTCAGCACGTAACTCCCGCCATAAGCACTGAGGGCTGTGACGTGCGCCAACAAAACGACGTTGTGAGACGTCATAAGCGTTGTGAAAGCCATAAGCGCTGAGGGCTGCGATGTTGGCCAGCAAGCAAAACTAAGTTGAGAGACGCCACTCATATCCATCCGCGACGCAGCTCATCGACATACCGTTTTTTTTTCTTATTGCTTGACTCAGAACACCACATGCACCATTGAAAACCAAAGCAGAAACTGTGGTAGGCCGGGCGTCTTTTGCCTACCAAGACAGCGCCACGGCTTTTTCGTGACGCAAGTCCGGTGGGATTATCCTATAATTCCTCGGTGCGTGCTCGTTTAAAAACACTGGTTTAGACACGGTATAACCATAGTGCCTAGAATATAGTACAGTATAACAGGTGAGCGTATTGAGAGCTCGAACGCGTGGGACCGTTAATTTTGTTTCGAGGGCTGGCGTCTGCTCGATGCGCTAACCGTGGAGACACGAACGCATGCGAAACGCGGGCACATTAGCACTGCATATTGTTGCAATTCCCTAAGAAAAATGAAACATACGCGCGCATTCTTTTTAAATGCGAAACATTTCTTTGCGAACTTCAGCGACTTTCAGGGTATCTATCTATCTATCTATCTATCTATCTATCTATCTATCTATCTATCTATCTATCTATCTATCTATCTATCTATCTATCTATCTATCTATCTATCTATCTATCTATCTATCTATCTATCTATCTATCTATCTATCTATCTATCTATCTATCTGTCTATCTATCTATCTATCTATCTATCTATCTATCTATCTATCTATCTATCTATCTATCTATCTATCTATCTATCTATCTATCTATCTATCTATCTATCTATCTATCTAGTCGCCCATGACTTTTAGCTTTCCTGGCCGTTACGATAATGGTATCGATACCAAACTTGGTATGGTACAACATGACTGTGTGAAGAATATATTTGACTAGTCATAACATGAAAATCATGACACGTATGTCATGAATGTCATCACTTATATTTTATGGTCCTGCAGCTCTTGCGGTGGTTTTGTTCACAAGGCATGTTGCAAAACTGGTATGGTATGACGTGATTGCATGCCGAACACAAGCGACCCTCCCTAACATGAAAATTATGACATGCGTGTCATGTAACAACATGACTACATGCCAAGCTCATGATACACTCGCGGCTGTTTCGCTAGCTTCACATATACCAAGTTTGGTGTTACGGTACGTGAATGGATGGCGAAGGCATGTGATTATTGCAAACATGATAATCATGAGATGCGTGTCATGTAACAACATGACGATATACTACACTCATGGTGTGGTCACGGCCGTTTCGCTAGCTTCCCATTTGCCAAATTTTGTATTACGTGACTTCAATGGATCATGAAGGTATGTGACTGATGCAAACATGATAATTATGAGATGCGTGTCATGTGAGAACATGACTACATAACACAGTCAAGGCGCCAATACATTTCGATGTAACGCGGTGCGCGTGCTCGGCCGCGTTCATTTCATCGGGTCACGCCGGCGTTACCACGCCAGGCACCGCTCCTGCCATATACTCGCAGGCCCGCACCGCGCTGCGTTGCTTTGTCGCAGGCGCGTTTCAGCGCGTCGGGCGTCCCTCTGTCACGAAAAGAGGGAGACGCAGTGTTGACTGGGTAATGCATCAGCACGAAATGCAGAATGCCGCAATTCGCGCCGGTTGCCGGTCGGGCCGCGCCAACGGACGCTGGTGGCTCCGGTTGTGCCTGATGTCAGACTATAGAGTGCTCGCGCTTTGCTAACGTATAGCGTCACTGTGCCCAGCGTGCGCGCGTGTCAGCGCTACATTGGAGTATATTGGGCCCTTCATGACGCGCTTGCGGCCGTTTTGCTAGCTCCACAAATACGAAGTTTCGGGTTACGTGACGTCAATGGATGGCGAAAATATATGACTGGTGCAAACATGATAATGCTGACAAGCGCGTCATTTAAGAAAATGACAACATACCACGCTCATTGCGTGCTCACGGCTGTTTCGCTAGCTCCACATATACTAAATTTGGTATTACGTGACGTGAATAGATGACGAAGGTGAACGACACATCCAAACTTGATAATCATTCACATAAAAACAGTGCCAACAACGAGGGACAAGAAAAGAAGGAGACAGACAGCGGCACTGACTTACAACAATATTTATTTACTGGAACCGCGTAATATATACTTGAGCATGCAGTATCTGACAAATAACAGAAATGACAAATCAAAGAAAACAGAATTCACATAACAACCGCGTAATCATCGTGATTACGCGCCGCGAACATCACGTGTGCCAACGTTCCGAAGAAAATCCATTTCTTTTTGTGATAAACCAATCGAACGCCTGCTGACACATGCACTGCCCAGCCTTTCTATTTCTGCAGCCTCATAAACTTCTCGTATCATCTGGTCCCGATGACGCCTAATGACAGTGCAATACAGAAAGTCGGGCACACAACCGCAGTCTCGGCAATGAATGCCAATGTGGCCCGATACTGTAGAAGAGACGTTGTATGCGTGCTCTTTCAGTCACTCATTTAAACACCTGCCTGTTTGGCCGATGTACCACTTGCCGCATGTTGCTTAACATCATGACACGTAAGTCATGTACAGCATCATTTACCTCAACCTCGTAACATTGTGCTGATTTTAGAGTGACATATCAACCTGCCTTATTGATGCTTCGCATATCATCGATTCCCACTGAACGTGGGATCTACCTTTTTTTTTTTGCGCCTCACTAAATATCTAAAATTTTATTCATCTATTCAAGCAACAAATTATACATGCTACACACGACGTGTGAAATAATTTTTGCCCTGTCACGTGGTACTGTTGGCGACGTCAGAGCACAGCTGTCTGCGCAGAGAACCGACGTCAAAGCCCCACCGTCTGCGTAGGGCGATTCCTACGTCTACGTCATGCCCTCGTTCCCTGGACACGCGCCCGCGAAAGGAAGGGTTAGCAGCGTTCATCTTGAAGTTTCAGTCATTTCCACGGCGCGTAGCGTTTCAAATTTTGGCAGACGTGACCGTGAATGCCCCATGTATGCATTGCGGTCGTCAGTTCAAAATTATAAAACATAGTGAGTGGCACTTAAGCCGTGCCTAACAAGAAACGAATGAGAGTTAAGAACTTAGTGTGGTTAAAAAAAAAGTGTTTAACGATTTTGAGTACTTCGTACTCGACTATGGGAGAGCAGTGAGTCATCCCTTAAGTAGATGATCACAATGATCTGACCCATATGTGGACGATAATACGACGGAACGTGGCTGTGTTTAGAAGAAATTGTAAACGCTTTAGAGCGCTGTACGCACTATACTATGGGAGAGCCCTAAGCGGTTTGGAGAATCATCAAGAACAAGAGCAGCAGCTTCTCTCATATGTGTGTTTAGAAAGAATGGTGAATAATTTAGAGTACCAAACTATGCTAGAGCAGTGAGCCGTCCCCATTACACGTAGTATGGGTTTACAAAAAGTGGTTAAAGATTTAGAGTACTCGGTACTCTACTATAGAGCTGAAAGCCATCCCAAAGGCGTGGGTGACACGTAGACACCTTGCACGGCCTGTGTTTAGAAAAGGGGGTTAACGATTTAAAGTAAACATGGTACTCTACTTTGGGAGGGTTGAAAGCCGACCCTTGGCATGGGGACCGCAGTTCGTGCATACTAGATGAGTGGTGCTGAAACCGCCGTGTAGCACTTATGGAAGCATATTAGGCCCCTGTAAACGGGCTAATTTGTCCTGCTTACCGCATTGAATATGAATGCAACTTTTTACCACAAAAAAATTTGGTAGATAGAAGAAAGTGCTAAAAAGTTGTTTTATTACAAACTGCGCACAACGTTTATTTTTGTTTACAACAGAGTTGTCAACTCCGCGTATAATAGACGGATTTCGGCTTCTTTTTTCACCGAGTCACTTGTAGAATTTTACGGTTGCTTGTCGCGTTTTCTTTAAAGGGGGGGGGGGGGTGGTCTTATTTGTATTTTGGTTATTTTAGTGATCGTTACGTTCACAAATGCGCGTTTCTCACTCCCTAATGGCGTCTTTGTCGCTATTAAGTAGTTGAGTGCATAGGTGCGGGGAGTTCTCCATCAAGGGGGGGAGGGGGGCGAATGTTCGAAGCAGCGCCACTCCGTCCTACTAAGGCAATGTATGGAGAGATTTAGCGTTTTCCTCTTTTTATAAGTTGCTAGGAAAAAATGTCAGCCCCCCTCCCCCCTCCTCCCACCCGAGTGCATGACTGTGGTAGCCTAGTGAAGTCGAACATACTTTGGTCAAATCATCAAGTAACGTTGATCATGCGCTGGCAAACGTGCCTTCAACCGAATGAGAACTATTGGCCGCGATGGCCTCCACTAGAGAGGCTAGCGCTGCGATCATTTTGATGTCACACATAGGGTGTGTAGTTGTGCAATACGGCATCTATGCTTCCGCAACACCACTTGCATCGTCCCCCATGGCTGCACCGGTTCTTAGTTGCGATTTTACTGTGCAAATTAGACACGAGAGTGCCACGGGGGAACCGATTGGTAGTTTGCTTGCCCGCGTTATCAGGTATTGCCACTTCTTTAAGCATTGAGCTTCAAAACAAAGGGAAGCACGCACGGTGTCAACAGCAAAAGCGCAGGAAATGCGGTGTTCTAGCAGACAAAGTCAACCCGGCATCTATATAAGTGACGTCATCGCGTAGGTGCCGCCATGCTGTGTCCTCCAGGCCAATACCGCGAGGAAAATGTTAAGATGTAGCTAGGTGTTCTGTCCACAGTTGCGCATGTTTTCACTGTACAAAAGCATTAGATGATTGTTGAAACTCTCTTTTCGTATTTGAGAGACAATCCTTATAATTAATTGTATTTTGAAAAATGAGAAAATTCATTTTTTACCGCTTTTCTTGCGCTGCTTCTGTGGTGAGTATTCGCTTGTTTGCTGGGTATAATTTGGCAACCATGCCCTACAGGCACATGTGAAGCCTTTCACGAGAGGCGGATAGTGATTCACACAATGAAATCTACCCTCCCCATGCTCTCTTACGCAACAGGTCGTTTGCCTAATTAGTCTGAGGCTGATAAGGGCTGTCGATTGCTGATAAGAGCACACGTGAAACCACGTGCGGCTTTCGTTTCTATGTTTACCGACATCTGCTGATGGGTATCATATGATGTACGCTGAAGCCTATAGGCAAACATTTAGTTTTTTTTTGTATAGTTGCTTAACAATTCTTCCTGGTGAGTGGTCGACATGTGACTCAGTGTCATTCAACGTAGATGAAGTTGACTCAGTGTATCGTAGCTGTTTTTTTTGTTTTTTGAGATACGGGCTTTTGACTGCTGACCCTAAGGTCGCGGGGTCGAATCCCAGCCGCGGCGGCTGCATTTTGATGGAGACGATGTGCTGGAGGCCAGTGTACATAGACTTAGGTGCACGTGAAAGACCACAGGTGGTCCAAATTTCGAGAGCCTTCCGTACGGTGTCTCACATAACCACGTCCTAGTTTCTTAGAAGTCAAACCACAACAACTAATGATATTGTTGCGGTGATGATGAATGCGAGTGTCCATGGATCTGGCAGATCACCGCTCGTGCCAACTTCGTTCTCCTCTTCTACCAGGCGTTCCCTCAGTATCGTAGCGATTCCACCTTTGTAGACGATGCCCACCAGGCAATAGAACTGTTTGCATTTTGTTCGAAGAGGTCGAGTTGCAAACCGCAGGGTAGTATGACAGGTTCAGTAGAATAATTTAACACTCATAAGGCCGATCGCCCATCACTGATGGAAAGAACGCAATGTGGAGCGAGCACATTTTTTTTTTGGCGCCAGTGAGAGGAACGGGCTCCACAAGAACATCAAAAGTGCCGGCATCTGAGGCAGAGGCGTCAACGCGAACGTTCTTCATCGACTTGGGCGGCAAGACAACATCCTCAACGATGGTGATGGATCTTTGACAACGCTCGGGAGCGTCAGTAAACGCCGATAGCATAATATCGCCGGCACCGCAATCTACAGTAGCCCCGAACTCGCCTAGAAAATCAATCCCCAAGATGATGTCATGTGTGGAGCTGGCCAGGACAGCGAATTCTGCCTCGAACACCTAATTGTCGCGCAAAGTAACACTAACAACACACACACCGATCGGGCACAGCGTCTCCCTGCTCGCTGCACGAAATGATGCACAACTGTCCCAGCGAAACATCACTTTATGTCCTAGCCGCAATTTGAAGTTAAGACTCATCACTGAAACAGCTGGTCCAGTATCTATTAAAGTCATCGTAGGCATCCCATCAATAAGCACGGGGACATTATTTTGAATAAAAAAATTGGATGGATGTATAGGTGGATGTAGTGAAAAATGTTCGGCGACCTCACCTCCATTGGCCGCACCACCTATAGTTTCCCTGAGGTGGGGAGGTGGCGCGTCGACCTGGGTATGGTGAATGAAGCCGGCGTGCTGCGGGGGGCGTCAAGCTTCGCGCGGAGGAAGGCGAGTCGTTGCGGAAATTTCAGTGGAAATTGCGTCCCACATGTGTCTCACTGCGGATGGTTTGCTGGAAGCCGTCCTCAACGCACGCGTCCCGCATCGTGCGCGTATCACCGCGCCAGCTGTTTTGTCGAGCAGAAGCTGATGGTCCCTCGTAGTAGCGCTGATGAGGGCGACGCCTCTGACCGCATAATCGAGCCGCTTGTCCACGTAAACCGCAGTTATAGCACACACGGGCCTCACGCACGTCGCCAAACCTTCCACGAGGCGTCTTGTACACATGATCGTGCCACGAAGGCACCATTGCAGGTGGTTGGCTGGAGGCGTTCTGGAAACCACGGCGAAGATGAAGGTTGTCGGTTGAAGGCTCCGGTGGTCTTGATTGGGACACATCATATAGCGTGTAATATATGCGTGTAATATATACATATAGCGTGTAAAGTAGTGTGTGCTTCCATCAATGGAAGCACACATTACTTCGTATGGCGGGAAGGCGCCGCTAGCCTGTGCCCTCGGCGGGGTGACCGCATCACGTCGTCCAAGTTCTTCGCGTACGCACTGTCTGATCATTGAGACAAGCCCCAGGATGATGTTGGAGCGACGTCGACACTTGCAACGGTCGTTGGCAAGTCTATCAAACTTGGGAGTGATGTGCCTAGCCTTCAGTGTCTCAAACATGCGGCAGTGTTAGATTACGTCCGCTACAGACGCCAATGCGTCCTTGCCTATGAGGAAATTGTAGACATCCTCAGGAATCTTGTTCTTGTTGCCCTTCACTTGTGTCTCATACCCACTTTGGGGGATCGGCCAATAATTGAGTGGTCTTGTAAAGTATTGTTCGATTTTAGGGTAAGGGAACTTACAAACTGAATATGTTACAAATTTTAGAAGAAAATTTTGATGATCACTGATCTGTACTTACTACAAAGTTTTTGTATTAGTAATAGCTTAATAACATAAATCAAAACCTAGCTTAAAAAGAATAAAAAGCGAGAACTTATGCGTATGTCGACGCAAAATAATAATTTTAGCTTGTTAGTCTTTTCGTTTCCTTAAGATAATTCCACACTGCCTCGCAAACTTCCGCACTGGTGAACCCAGAAATAGAAGGTCCAAAGGACAGAATTACGGACATGGATAAATTCCTTCCAATAGCACGTAAAGGAATTTATAACTATGATCTACGAGCTGTAAGTAATTGCCTACATGTCAAAAAGTAATGATCCATTGTTTCTGGCTCGCCACAGAAAGCGCACATTGGAGAAAGAGCCTGACCAGACCTGTGTTGGTAGAAATTTAGTTTGGGCATCCTATAGCGCAGCCTCGTAATTGCGACTTCTAGGTTACGTGTGTCACAAGAGGATCGGCGCCAGGGATATAATAAGTGTCGATATTCAAACCAATTCGTGAGTGATGTACCTGTGGAGCTTTCCATAATAGAACACCTGTGAAATCGCGCAGCCGTTACATAAGCGAATGGTGAAAAACATGGTAAAATTGGCCCACTCATTGCTGACTTCGCTAAAGAATCGGCCATTTCGTTTAAGAGCAACTCCTTATGGCCCGGCACCCTAACTAATATACCTTTTCTCAAATGGGGGGGGGGGGGGTATACTGCACGAAAAGTCTTTACTATGTGCAATTCAGCACCAACAGAAAGTGCAGTGCAAAGAGACAGAAAATCTGTAATTATAACAGCCGATGAAATTTCCGCCTTTAGCTTTTGTAAGTTGAGTACCACTGCTAGAAACTCAGCCACAAAAACGGGTATGAAATCAGGTAGTCGGAGCGAATAGGACCAATCTAAGTTCGTGTTGAATATACCAACCGCTGACTTTTCGTCACTCTGTGATGCATCTGTAGCAATAATTACACTTGCTTTGATGCTCTAGTGTTCGTGCAATAAACTATCTAGAGTGTGATGGGGGAGCAACTTTGCATTTTTTAGAAAAAAATGTCGTCAAATTGAATATCCACATGGGGTGAATTATCGCTAGTCAGCCTTACCTCGCCGATACGTACATTCAGCGGGTCCAGTAAACGTTGTACAAATATAATTTGTGGGGTGTGAAACCATGCCCATCTAACCCCAAATATAATTCCGGAGAGGATATGAATACTGTCTGCGACGGCTGGAGTGGTCACTCATAAATTCTTAAAAACGTCGGAACGGTCAAGATACAAAACCTGCACGAAACAGAAGAAACTCTTGATTCTAGGTATAAAACGCAGTTGGAAACTGTTTTAGGGTTACGATTCTTTTTCTGAAAGAATGAGAGGCCGGGTTTTGTAGGCTGGAGCACCAGAGAAAAGCACGAAGTCAAATTCCAGAATAGAATGAACATACATTCGATATATCATTACTAGTGTATCTCTTCTCATGCCTCTTTGGTAGTTGCTTATCCTACGTAATATGCCGGCGGCTTGTGTAACCTTTCCAGCTATGTATTCAATGTGTTGGCACCAGTTTAGAGATGCATTATAAATTACCACAAGATATTTAATAGGTTCCACCTGTGGTATGTCCTCAGAATGGTAACATAATGCGATGTGTACGGGATATTTCAAGGGGAAGACAAGAATAGCACATTTACTCGGATTTAGTAAAAGGTGATTGTCATCAAGCCAGTTCTCCCGTGTGTTAAGATAAGACTACAGGCCGTCGTATAACATCTGATTGGTGTCTGCCGTGCAAAGAAGGCGATATCGTCTGCGTAAACAAAAATAGTTGTTATGTCCTGGTTACGTGAAATTGTGCTCATTAGCACATTAATTAACACCGGGGACAGCACTGAGCCTTGCGTTACTTCTCTCGTTTGAATGCATAGCCGATTAAAAGCCGCCTTTAAATCAATAGTACTCCCTGTCCAAGAGGAATTTGTGAATCCATGTTACTATATATGCCATAAAATTGAGGGATTGCAGTCGATCTATCATAACACCATGCTCTACAGTATCGTATGCTTTAGCGATATCCAAAGTAACTAAAGCTGCATATTTGTTGTCCCATCGGGTTAACTGTATACGACTTTTTAAATCAACATGAGCATTCCATATGGAACACCCATCCCTGAACCCGATTTGACAGGTGCTTATAATTGAACTTTTGTCAATAAATCTATTGATTCGAGTATAGATAATTCTTTCAAACAATTTACCAGATTTGACCTCAAGGCAACGGGCCTTATGTTGTCCAATATGTACCTGCCATCTTGTTTCTTCAGCAACAGTATAATTTTAGCTAGCTTCCGTTCTTGCGGTATCCATGAGTTCTTCAACAAATAGTTCACAATATCTAAATGAAGATGAGGCGATTCTTGATGTAGAACTCTTAACATCGAATTTGTAATTCCATCTGGTCCAGGGGCAGTAATTGGTAAACAAAGTACAGTTTCAGTCAATTCTGATATGGAAATTTTTGTGAATTCATGCATAGATACCTGCCTGTTGCGAATGGTCGAGAGATCTGCTCTAAAGCGACGTTCTAAACCTTGTGCTATCTCTTCCAGAGAGGCGGTCATCACTTGCGGCGTCAAAATACATAATTCTAAAGTTAAAGGTGTTGGCAGTACCTTCCTTCACCGCAGATACGCAAACAGAGCACGCTTATTGTTTGATTTGGAAAGATAATCGAAATGTCGACTGTCATTCTTCTTTCGCACGTTTAACAGCTCGCTTAAATACGCCGGCAAAAAAAAAACTGATAGCTTTTCCAATTTGTTGGGAATTGATTATGCAGAAGCTTCTTCCAAGCGGCGTTCCCTCTTCTGTGATCGCGCGTACATTCATCAGTCCACCAGCGAGAGGATGGCTGTTTACACAACGGAATAACGAACTCTGAATTTTTTCCGACATCCCTCTAGGACGGAGCCGATCTTTGGTGTAATTTTCTTACCATTGTCATTCTGAAGTTTTGCGATGGCCGAACGCAGACAGGTTTGAAATTCATTATGGTTGACATATACTCGATGTTGTTGCTCTAAAGTTGTCATCGGATATACAATGTCAAAAACTACCGGAAGATTGTCGCGGTTAGTTGCTTATCAACCGCGGACTATAACAAAACATTAATCTCACTGGTACAAAAAGTCAAATCTAACACTTATTGAGTCTGACCTCGAACAAATGTTTCGGGTCCTTTATTTATACACGAAAAAATTTGGTCAATGGTCCACTCCCACAGCCGTCTACCACAGAGGTCTGTCTTTCTTCCCCTAAACAAATGATGAGAATTAAAGTCAGCTGTGAGCGCCATTTCCTTTTAAGAGGCTGTCAAAGCGCCGCTAAGGTAACTTGTACTTTGTACACCAGAGGGGAAATGACAATTTATAATTGAAAAAGGGTGATATCCTGAAAGGCACAAATCTAATCTTATTATTTCACAATCAAAGTCCGACATCCTAAAGCAATTTTTGCTTTATGACATAATCTACTTGATACTAGTATCTATAAACCACCACTACGTGTTTGGCGGTCTCATCGAAAAGAACGAAATCCTGTAAAATAATAATTTTTAGTAGCTGTAAGCCAAGTTTCTTGTAGAATTATAATATCGAGATCAAGTCGGTTAGAGAGGTAATGCAAGTCGGTTGAGGCTGAGAATATAGAACGGCAGTTCCACTGAAGTACCTTTAGTTGACCCATGGTGCTGAGCGCACCGCAGAGGCCCATGTCTTGTCCTTCTTAGTATCTTTTCTCGCAATCAACAACTCATTTTTTTTTAGTTTTTGACTTTAAGTCCGCAGAGATAGGCGATCGTATACGTTTGTTAGCTTGGATCTCAATTTCCATATCCGTAGCATTACTTGTGCTTGGCTGAGGCGTACAATAGTCTGGCTGCACCTGTGAAACAGGTTGCTGAGCATTATGAACACATTCAGACAATTTATCCAGCACAATGCTGTGTAGTTGAGTGGCATCAATGGTGTCTGATTGTTGAGGAACTGTTGCAGCCTGAGCTTGCACTCCTTGCATCCTCTGAGTTGAAAGGATTTGCGTTAAACAGCCACTGAGGTTAGATATTAACTTAGTGATTGCCTTAGCCATTGCCTTTTCGACGGCAGATTCAATGGCTTATAAAATCTTGGGGTCTAGACTAGACATTTGTCGTACTGCTGCATCAGAATAGCCGAAGGCCCTGTCTTTAACTATATCAATAGCTTCCCTGCGCGAAGAGCGGCGGCGGTCTATAATCTCTAGGATTTGTATTTCCTAAGGGCGAGCAGAGCATTCGGAATGATCTGCGGGGTGACTCCATTCACAAAGGCAGCACTTTTCTGATGTTGCTGAGCATTCGCTTATATAGTGGCTTTCGCCGCAGACGTGGCAACGAAGATTTGACTTTCATCCTCTCGTACTATGGCCGAATCTCCAGCAGTTTTTACATTGTATATACTGAATGGGAAGCGAGGGGCTCCACGCGAAAGATAAGAGGTCATAGCTTTATTTTTGACGGGCAAGTTGCGCCCACAAGTGTAGCAATGACGGATTCGGTTGGTGTCCTCTGTTTATTGATCAGGCGACTGCAACGGTAAACGGAACTTACGCCTGCTCCTGAAAGCCTGTCTAGGGGTCTCTTCTGGACTCAGAAATCCCTTTGAGGAGTTGCCCAACCTTATCACCTTTCATGCGTGGGTCTACAGTCTTGTACAATGTCAGAATCTCTTCGATATAAGTTGTGAATGTTTCACCGGGGACTTGAGCACGCTGCGTCAGTTTGCTTGCTGATACGCTTACTGCAGTTAACAATAGATGGAGGGCGCGTCGGTTTCACTAGTAAATTTCTGTTTGCAGTCTGCCTGAACGGTGGGTCGGATGCATTCACTACACATCCCATTTTCGCCACGTTTCGCTCGTGGCTACGTTGTCGCGCTCACCCATAGCGTTCGTTGTCGTATGCTTATCTCGACAAGCAACCATTGCGTGTGACAGCTTGCGCACCTTTCGAGTTTCAATTCGCCGCTGCTCCTGAAAAGAAAACACGCGTATAAAAAATTGCCCGCAGCTTCCCTCGGGGGAACACTGAGGAGGATGCGGAGCATATAATTGGTTAACGGGGTGTTAAAGTGCGACTTACTTGGGTCGATGGCTAAATTGGTTAACGTGGTTGGGGAATGGGGTGTTAAATTGCGACTTACTTGGGTCGATGGCTAAATTGGTTAACGTGGTTGTAGGAGGGGGTGTTAAATGAGTGAACACGTACACACGTATGCGAAAGGGCGGCGCTGGTCGAAGGGACGTCGATCATTGTGTTTGTGGATTCGTTGGAATTCATTTCACCGCGACCTTGGACGTCGACGCGCCGTACAAACCAACCGACGAGCGGCAACTGAGCGAGCGAGCGCCGACCTTGAGTATATATACAGCTCGACGGCGCATGCACTGTCAGCTGTTGAATGTTCTCGAAGCGCGACGCCACATGCGCGTCCACTGGAGAATCAGGAGAATTGTAGATGTCGAACGCGGTGTGTAGAGGAGGAAGGGTGCACAGATGGTGGAGGAGTGAAGCGCGCGCGGTGTGTAGAGGAGGAAGGGATGCACAGATGGTGGAAGAGTGGGCGACGGCGCGACGGCGCATGCGCGCGCGTCAGCTGTCGAATGTTCGAGAAGCGGTGCGGACGGCGCGGACGGCGCACTACAAGGCGCGAGTATAAGATGCTTCCGCATCTAAAAGTAAAGCAAACATACGCTCTAGGCGTTTGGAAAAGTTGCACAATAAATAAATATGAAATGCGGTGGCATTGTTCATGTTCCGATTAATTAATTTTCAAACAGCGTGAATTTGTTCTCGCAATCAGGACTGTGCCTTTCGTGCGTGCGTGATGAACTACACGATTATATTTCACACGTCTAATTTTGTGACATGTACAAATGTTCATAACAGATGCCGGGGTGGTGTGACGGCTCCAACACACGCAATGTGCAACTGTAGCAATCTCCGCGCCTCTTGCAAGCCGTTGCTCAAAAGCTAGCATGGAGATTATATTCAGTAAGTGTTGCAGCGTACTTAACTGTAGTGGGTGAGACCGGGTACGGCTACCACGTCAGCCCTCGTTTCGCTGTTCACTCGAACATTGAGCGTATGCAAACATGGGTTTTTTTTAACCCCCATTTGCGGCATTTAAGTTCAATATATATATCTGGAAGCAAGAAAAAAGGCGCAATGTGGCAAAAACTAGTGCCCTAAGATCATAAACATGAGACGAGATACGCCGTAGATGTTGTTGCCTTATTCGCTGTTGCCTTCGTCGTTTTTAGAGGACCCGTGGCGAGTAGTAGTATTTACGTGATTTCTGTGGCACGTACCCTTTTATGATGATGAATGTTTGTTGTTCGATGCAGAAACTATAGCGCCAGTCTCGTTTACGCGTGTCTTTCTTTTGCGTTTGCTCCGCTGCAACTCCGCTAAGATTCACAAGTTATAGTTTTCGGGATCAACTCGGAAGGAAGAAAAAAACATTGCCGGAGAGCTTCGCTGTTAAAAATAGGCGTAACTTAGCAAGCATATTGCCGCTTTCAGGTTAAATCAAACTGATCTTGAACGATAAGCCCATAAATTATCGTTGCCTTTTAGCATAAAACTCGCGCTCGAGGCCATAGAGTTTCCATAAGTTAACTAGAGGGCACTCTGGTGCTACGATCACTCGGCCACACGGGAAAGATGTAGTACGGAAATTCGATTAGTATTCGTGCTTGCGGGTTTCGCGCGCATTTATAAGGGGCGAAGCTCCTTATAGCGGCACCTGTTCATCACTCGCAGCCGTTGTAGTGTGTAACAAGTATAACATTTTGACCTCCAAGGTGGTGCCGGTGAGAGATTTCTGTGCATTGTTGAACAATAAAAAATAGTGCTCAATGTACATGCCAATGGCTGCTAATAGGGAATGAGAGACAGGAGCGTTCGGCTTTTAGAAAACGCGCACGCTGCGATTCCCATAAGCAGCCATTGGCATGTACATTGAGTACTATCTGACAGGAAAAGGTTGCTACGTTATACTCGCTGGGCGTAACCTCCTTGGTTTTCGAAAGGTTTAGCGAGCGTCAGGCCGCAGTGCCATGAATGCAGTGAACTAGTATATACCATGAACTCGAGGTGGTTAAAGCTGGGAAGTAGATCCGAAGCGCAAACCGTAAGAAAGTGTGCGGCTGCCACCTCTCGTTTAGTCCTTGCAATGTCCGCTGGATAACGGTGCTTCTATATGGGGAATATATGATGAAAAGATGCGAGATGGTGGTGTTTGGAGTGTTGAATAGATGGACGAACGGACACACAGACAGATGCATGGATGGATGCATGAACGGACGCAGGGGCGGATGCATGGACGAACGCAGGGACGGACGCTCGAACAGACGCACGCACGGACGGGTGAATTGGCGCATGGACAGTAACACAGACGGACGCATGGACGGACGGAAGCAAGAACGAATGGACGGACGAATGCTTCGCCCCACTCTCCATCATTCACTCCGTGGATATGCTGCCAATTTTTTATGACTTTGTTTACCGCTGTGTTTTGGTTTCGTCTTAAATAAAACAGCGGACCATTGCGAAGTTCGTGACCAAATTTTCATTGGCGAACCGAGAAGTTTAAGGCAGTGAGGTGCAACTGCTGAACATTTGCTGATTGTCGTTTCGTGATAAGGCAGCTCTAAGCTACGCGAAGCAAATCGAAGCCGGAAGTACGAAGATTAGACAAGTCCGTGTACTACGCATCATTCCCATGCTGGCTGAAGCACCGTGCGTTGCAGCTCCCATAGACACTAGCGCCAGAGTTCACTCTAGCTTATTTATAGAGAACTCCACGCTCGAGGCAAACTTTTAGCCCCTGTTGTATCAGTATCATTTCCCACTGTCGTTTTCGTTTTTCTTGCTGATATAAGCTCTATTAGAGACCGAAAATGCTGCTGCGCAATCCATATTTGATTGGTTCGGTAGTCACTCATTTAGTCGTGTCTTGAAGTAGGTTAGCCCCGCCGGGGCGGTCTATTGGTACACGGCTGCTGACCCGCAAGTCGCGGGATCGAATCCCGGCTGCGGAGGCTGCATTTACGATGGAGGCGGAAATGTTGTACGCCCGTGTGCTCAGATTTGGGTGCACATTAAAGAATTAACCCCAAGAGGTCGAAATTTCCGGAGCCCTCCACTACGGCGTGCCTCATAATCATGTGGTGGTTTTGGGACGTTGAACCCCACATATCAATCAATCAATCAGTCGAAGTAGGTTATTCGGAGAGAGTGTCACTTACGAGAGCCCGTGCTTGAAAAGCAAGCTGTCGGGGTGAATTCGATAAGTAGTTCGATAAGTTCGGCGAGCGTGGGGGTGTGTTCGTATGTTTCTGCGCGTGAGTGTGGGCCCTCCAGTTACAGATAGGGACGATCAATCGAATGGATGAACTGGAATGCCCGTCCTCGACCTCAATAGCACGTTCTCCGAGGGCATTGTAATCGGACATTCCTGACTTTCAGCTTTTTTTTTATGTGGGATAATGGGCACTGTCTTTTTTTAGTATTAGTGAGTGGGGTGGTGCCCCGCGGCATTCCTCGCGATATTTTGCAAGTGTGCGCGTATATTTATCTTTTTTTTTACTTACGGTTCGTGAACCGAGTCAAAGTGAACAACGTAAAAACACATTGGGCACCCAATTGTGATATAACGGCTTTATTATCTGCATTCTCGCAACCAAACACATTTCCGCAGCACTATACCGATTTGGGTACGTACTCTTACCGATTGTCAGTTCGCATATCGAATCTGCCAGCTTTTACTTTATTTATTATTTATGGTTGTAGATGCGCACTATTATATAGCGATGGTTACCTTCCCCTTAAGTGGCTATTAGGTATTCGTCACGAATTAAATACACAGCGTAACTAGTTGGAAAGAAGGTCCTGCTGTTATTACGTTATTCGCTAACCTTGCAGTCGGTATATAATACCGAAAAAGGAGTGCATTGAAGCTGAGAGCGAGCATTTGTACCTAGTCAGTGTTGACATCAGAAATACGAGTTAGTTTGATGTTACAGCCTCAAGTGTTATCAAATTATCTCTAACTTACTGTTCTTTTTCTTTTCCTGAAATTCGGAGAAATATGTATTATTCGAATAATTAATGCCGAGCCATGCCTTTTATGCACATAGTTTTTTAACCTATTTATGCATTGTGCATTTGGTTTAGCCCACCTGCTGTTTCTTACAAAGAGAGAGAGAGAGAGAGAGAGAGGAGGGTACACCAACCTCATCAAGCCGTTATGTGGATTTTGTTTGTGTTCCTACTATCTGTACTATGTAGATGCGAAAAAAATTCAAGTTCAGATAAAGTTCATGTTCAAAAGAGGTCATCACTGAACTCCTTCGGCGTTAGGAATCGGGCAGCCTGCTCACAGTGGCGATATATGCCAGAGTTACCACAATGATTGCGGTTGTTTCCTCTGAATAACAGAACTAAAAACGCGTAACTTGAGAAATAAAAACTTGCGGGAACACTGATTAAAATGGCTACGCAAGGACCACACTAGTGGTGGCTTCGCAATGAAATGCCGGAGCTCAAGACAAAAGCCGAAAGCAGATAGGTGTCTGCGTAAGACGCACAAAACGTATGCATCATGGAGACTGAAGTACTGGCTACTGCTAATCCATACGTCGTTCTCTTTGCTTCCTGTTTCTTGCTTACTTACATTTTTTGTCGAGTACTCAGCCTTCTGGAAATCGGAAGGGAATTAACGTATCGATATTAAATGGTACCTTTTCTTCAAGAAATCAGTTTAGGCTATTGCTTAAAGGTGTGGTGCAACAAAATTTGTGTCTTGCGTATTTTCTTTTGCTACAAGCGTTTCTTATATATAGCTCCAGGACGCACGATACACGCACCAACAATCACGTATCTTCACTAAACATATTTTAATGTCACCTTATTTACGCGGACAACTTTTGGTTTTGGTTTCTCGGCGCCCAAATGGGCAATGACGTAATATTGTAGGTGACTTGTTCACGTGACCACACAAGGCTGTGACGCACGTCGTGCAGAGTACCATCTTCTCTGGCACGCACGTGCCATGCAAGCACCGCGAAAACAAATGCACTGGCAGTTGTGATGGCTAGCTGTAGCAGCCGCGAGCCATCTAGCAACTGACACTTTGCCGGTACGTACGTAACGGAGGTCCGGAGCACGTTCACGTCACTACTGATTTGCTGTGACGTCATTACAGCTCTCGTTGCCCTTCCTGTAGAGTACGTCAGTGTTGAACGCGCTAGCGATGGGTCTTAATCTGGAGAATGAGCATTTAGGCAGAAACTTTGGAAGCCAATTAAATATGTATCTTAAACGTTTGCTGTGTGCGACACTTCGTCTGGACTCTAGAGTGTCCTTGGATACGGAGGAAACCCATAACAGGCTTGCTATGGCGTCGAAATTTGATGGCACCTCCCATGACTCACATTTTTATTGTTTCGCTGCAGGGCAATACATCTTGCAGTGTTTACAGAATGTGGCTCTATGCAGAACGCAACACTAGAGCCTTGATTCTTATAGTTAGAATAATGCGATGTGTGACCCTCTATGTCAACCAACCAAAAAATATATTTTTATCAACGTTCCTGCTTATGTAACAACCTATTGTTTATAATATATTACACAATTGTTTTAGCTTTTACATTTGGTTCTGCTTAATTACCTGCCAACGCCTTGCAAACCGTAGAGGGTTTTACCATTTCGTTTACCATCAATCAATTAACGAACTAATAATCGTTCCGCCTGTGCAAAGAATTAACGTGAATACCGAGACAGATAAAGAGATATATTGCTTCGTACATTTACGTTACGAAGATCTTCAGTTTCATTGCTAACCTCACTTTTTTCCTTACTAATGTTTTATGGGTTCTCTTGACACTGTACAATTGTGTTCAGTATTCGCTGACTGCGACAAGGAGATTATTGAACCTGTTTTCTTGTTCTCTTACTTAATTTTATACTCATTAGGGTGACTATATATGTACTTGAATTGTACAAACATTCTTGCCTCCCCTTACACCCGTTCCCCCATTAGTATTGAGTATGCACTATTTTCATTGAAATCACCGTTGTAATCATCATCATCGGCACCGCGCTTACCTTGTCTCGTGTGTTCACCGTTCGCGCTGTAGAAGACGACGTTATTTTGCTGCTACCGTGGCGTGTACATGGTTTTCTGCAAGGACTCACAACTGTCCCCAGTGCACCGTCCGGGATGAGGCACAGCGCGACTTCCGTTCTCCTGTTTGCCACGCTGGCCGGTACGTCACTTCCTACGTGAGCAGTCGCACGAGTGTCACCTTTCCAGCCTTCCCATGGTGTTTGCAAGCTTCGTAGCGTTTAACATGAACAGAAGTTGAGCGCGTTTTGGTTTTCACTAGCACGAAAGCTCAAGAAGATACGAACAGCTGACCTAATGATATTGGATGACCCAGGCGTAACGTCGTCAGTAGATAGGCAGATAAAAGCAAACGTGTTTGTTTTTAGTATGGCACTTGGTTGATGGGGAACCTAAAAGAAAAAAAAAGAACAGAATGTGGAAGAAAGTAATAGATGATATGTGGCGTTTAACGTCCCCAAAACGCCGTATGATTATGAGAGACGCCGTAACGGAGGGCTCCGGAAATTTCGACCGCCCGGGGTTCTTTAAGGTGCACCCAAATATGGGCACACGGGCCTACAGCGATCTCGCCTCCATCGAAAATGCAGCCGCCGCAGCCGATATTTGATCTCGCCACCTGCGGGTCAGTAGCCGAGTATCTTAGACACTAGACTACCGTGGTGGGGCGAATGAATAATTAAAAGCATGTCATTAGAGTATGAAAAGATTGTGACGCCTTTTCAGATGATCAAAACGGGTCATTGAAAGCTAGCCATCTTTTATATAAAAATCTAGGAACAAGCTGGCTAGAAAGAGAGACGGAATGGTCCTTGCACAAACAATTTAATGACCTTTCGTCTTAAAGCTCTTGGAATGATTTTCTCGTAATATATTGTACGAGAAAAAACACGCAGGTATAAGATCCCAGAAGAAAGTATTATCTCATGTTTATACCTCACCAAGCGTGCATTGCAGTGCTCTTGCACCGTCGAGCTTCTAGAAGACGATACTGGTGTCGCAGCAACCGAAAATACCTTTTGCTGTACACTGTACGACCATCTTTGAAGCAGGTTCGTGATCTCCGCATTAATACCAAGATAATTTCGATATACTAAGCTGCAGGCTACGAACGAGGAGCTCAGTTTGTTGTTTAACGCAGCAAGCGCTGTTACAGCGATGCGGCGCGTGCCGACCCAAAAAATTACATTCCTGCCACAACGCATCTGTCGCAGCCGAGGCTGTAAGGAGTGAGCTTCCAGCGACCATACTCGACGATGCCATTCGACACAGGTCTCCGTTCTACATGTTCTCAAAGCCCGAGGAAAGCCGGCCATCGTGCGTCTTCGGCTCGGTGAGTGAATGCGTCGTGACTAATCACGATTTCGCCGATGTTATGTGTCGAAGCTGCCTGAGGCTGATGTTTTTAGGAAATGCGAGAAAGTTAAACTGCGTGGTTACAAGCTTGCAGTGTGCTATATTCAATAGAGTACACAGTGTTTTCAATTAGTAATGGGGAAAAAGGCCATATCTTATTTTAGTGACCCCCCCCCCCCCTCATTTTCCGTAAAAGCCAACACGCTTCGCAACGGATGAAAAAAAAAATATATACAACGAGAATTAAGTGATGACGTGTTTTTCTCAATGACTTGCCCTTGATACCTTGATTTATGGTAGTATAAATTGGAAGTGAACATTTTTTTTTTGGAATTAAACATCAAGTGCCTTGGACCGCCATTATCTTCAAAAATTTGCATGGGGCCTGATCTATAAAGAATGAACAGTAGAGACCGACTGAAAAAAAATCAAATCAAATTAAATATTTATTGGCAACTAGGGGTCGCTTATGCGGAAAGCGGCTATAAAACCACTTGAACATGCCCATAGGCCCACGTAACACGGCAACAGTTTTGAAACTTGGGCTTTTAGGAAACAAGCTGCTGTGATACCAAGAAAAAAGAACAGAAAAAAGTTAGAAGGATGAATATGAGGTGAACTTGGTAACCCCCTCTCCGCCCCCCCCCCCCCCTTTTCGCGCACATGTTTACGGCCACAACAACTCCCCAATCTGTGATCTCCCCGACTGGTCGTTAGGCACATTTTTGAAACATTTGTGTCGCTTGCTAAGCGCCCCATAAGTCACATCTTTCAGAAGCATGGAACCAAAAACTGATCGACAGTTCACTGACTATCTCGGCATGTATTGGTGACAGAACCATTGAAGACCATTTCCGAAGACAACAACAATGTACTTTTTGAGCACCTTCGAAACAGGATTTAAGAACGTTGTATTTGGATTATATGCTTCCTTGTATTGCCATGGCATTTTTGAATGCCATGGATGTCTGCTGGGCCCATTGGTGCAGCATTTTGTAAACGTACGAGCCCGGAAAGGAATGAACAAGACAGACGAGGTCAGGTTTTGTCCATTTCCTATTTCACCCCACTTTATTTCGCTCGAACTCGCGCTGAATTTGGAATACTTCTTAATAGATCATTGATTATCACGATGAATTTTATATTGTAACTATTGGCACGTCGTTCAATTAACTCCACACGCAGCGTATGTGGAGTTTCGTAACTTGTATGAATGAGGAATTCGGCGTATAATGGTAGCATCATCATTAATGGGACACCATATATAGAGTTGATATCCACAGTCCATGGTGCGTGATCTCCCTAAAGTACACAGGTGTTCGTAGGGTCTTGTGTGGAGATGAGCTTTGTCCAACCACATATGAGGCACATGTTGTAGTTATGTTCAAGTGATGACCACATGATAGAACTGTACGCTGCGACTTTAATTTGAATGCCCGGCCCAGGAAGGGTTAATAGAGATGCCAATGTACAATATTTTATGCTATTCTTTCTCACTCTTTTAAGAACCACTCTGCATCACCGCTGAGAGTGAATACAACTGGTCGACTTGCACAACTCCGCCATCTTCTGAGCAAGGAGAACTTTCAAGGGTACATCGTGCCATCCGAGGATGCCCACAAGGTAATGCCGTTTAAGTAATAATGTAGAATGGTTAATTTGATTAGTGGTTAGCGGAATGGGAAAGCAGTCTCATGTTATTATTTTAACACCCACCTCCACGTGACTTCTCTTTCCTCTACTTGTAAATTGTCATTCTTCTTCATAGTACAGAGGCAAAAGAGGTGTATACATGCCGTCTCGCGCCACCTTGAATACACCTTTAGAGACATGCCGTGCCGAAAGGCGATGACGCAACAGCGATGCTGTGACTACCGCAGCATGTGCGCATTTTCGCCGCTATAAATAATCACAGCATATTCACGGAGTGCATGATCGTGAGTGGGACGAAGCGTCCGTCCGTTTACTTGTTCTTGCTTCCATCCGTTCATGCGTCAGTCTGTGCATCCATCCGCCCGTCCGTCCATCCATGCATCCGCCCGTCCATCCATCCGTGCGTCTGTCCGTCCAACTATCTATCTGTCCGCCCATCTAGTGAACACTCCAAGTACCACCATTTCGCATATTTTAAGAGTATTCGAATACACTTTACAAGCGACCCCAAACCATCCACCGCCGTCGGCGGCGTCCGCAGTCTTCTCTCTATCTTTAAAAGAAAGAGGACTTGGCGGGCCGCAGCGCGACGCTCTACCGAATAAGCCACGGACGCGACGCTGATAGTCCCCCTCCCCCTTCGCTCGCTCCTCCGCTCTCCTCGCTCGCTGCAGCTGCGCGCGCACCCCTCTCTCGCGCGCGCCCGCCTTCTCTCTCAGTCTCCCGTCGAGAGCGGGTCGTGCGATGGATGTCCCGGAGGCAACGCTACCATCAACAACGAGTGCAGTACAACCGAATGCCAGCACTGCACGGGGTGATGCTATGAGGGGGAGTAAAGTTAAAATCCATTGGCATTCACCAGTGAGTTAACGTAAACTCCCCCGTGTGATCAAATTGCGATTCCCAGGAACCATTACACCATAAAGGCACCATAGTGTGATTAATAAATATAATAGTGCGAATTAATAAATACCCCTCATAGCATCACCCCGTGTATTCGCACTTAACCATGTTCACCCTCGGGGAAATGCTTGGGAGTTTTTCATCACATATTCAGCATATCGTAGTACCACCATTCAGCAGACATTTCAAGGACAAAACGTGAGGTGGCACTCGCGCACTTTGTTACGGCCTGCACTTCGTGTCTACTTCCCACCTTTCACCGACTTAGTTCATGGTTGTATACTAGTTCCCTATATTCATGGCACTGCGACCCAATTCTCGCTTAACATTGCTTACACCAAAACGATTACGCACAGCGAGTAAAACGTGACAACTATATAGTGCCCAAAGTGCGTCCTTCTGATGCTAGTTATTTTTTTACTATGCATCAAATTCAAGGCAAATTTTATTGGAGTCTAAGTCACCAATACTCGTTTTTGTAAGTCATTTATACAGAAACAATGATCTTTTTATGTATGATTAACGTGCGCGGGTTTCCTCCTCAGTTGAAAAGGGTTCGCGCGTGCCGCTCCTTTCGTCTGGCCATGAGGTGGCTACCTACTACTACTACTACTACTACTACTACTACTACTACTACTACTACTACTACTACTACTACTACTACTACTACTACTACTACCACATACATCGTAGACGCACGACCCACGGCTTAGGGAGCTTCGCCCCCTAAAATGACAGAAGAACACAGTGGATGCGGTCGCACCGGGCACGCCCGTCATGGAGTCTGGAACATCGCTCAAACTGCCTGCCGCAGACGCACAACGAGAGAACGATGACCCGTCGGCATTAGATGCTGTGGAAGCCCATGCGTCTTGAGAAAGACGAAGCTTTACTACGACCATAACGTGAAAAGGTGTCATAACTAACCTCGCCTTGAACGACAACACGCTGTAATCGAAGCTGCTTTGCTGCTATGCTCTTCACCCATCAGCCGTTGACGTAGTTGTGGCCGCCGAGCGACTTGCACACCTTCGTTTATTGCAGCGTGACATGACTTGGTCGAAAGCACCAAATAGTTCACCGTGCGTCACGGAAGGCAGCAAATCGACGTTCTGCGTAGCATCCTTACAGATGTGCAGTTCGTATGGGTCTATACAATCGCACATTTCTATTTTTGCTCTGTAATGTACATGGGTTGGTCTGCCAAGCTTTTCGAAATACGACGGGCAACGTTCGTGCACGTTTCCTTACGTTATATCGCCAGAACGACGCCGACAACCTCCGACACGGCTGTAAGCTGCACTCGCAGCCTGACTGCCTCAATGTTGACGAACATGGCGGTTGCTCCTTTTGCTATCCGGAAATGACGTCACGTGCAGTCCATGTATAGTTGTTCCAAAGCAATCCGCGCTATAACTAACATTGCGTACTCATGGAGAAGCCCGTGTTCAGGTCGTATAAACATCAAATTCACGCATATCACATTAAAAAGAATACATACTAGTCCAATGAACACACCATGCTTCGCTTTAATCTATAGTTCCGATGGAGTTCGTGACATACAGAGAATGTGTCATTAAAAGTCACCTAAAAGGGGTCATGAGACAACTTGGCGAGAAAACACATGCTTCTTGCCACGATGTAGGACGTGGCTTGGCACCTGGCTTGGTGAGAAAACGTGTGCGCTTCTTGCCACGTGTTAGCGCTGTGCTCCGTAGTCTGCTAACGCTACACAGTGAGCGACGACACTAGCACGCAGGAATCGCAATAGGAGGGGGGGGGGGGGGGGTAGGAAAATGCTTTTATTTAAGCTACAGATGCTAGAAAGCCCTTATCAACCCTGGGCAGGTTGACATCCCTAGTCCGGTACAACATACTCGAAGCAGCCACTCGAGCCCGTTGGGCAAGGGTGTGCTACCTATAGTCGTTTACAACCTAATAAAAATTGGCAGATCCCACGTAAAGTGGGAATCGATGATATGCGAAGCACGAAAAAGAAATGTTCATATGTCCCTGTTCAAATGTTTATAATTCACTATTCAAGTGTCCAAATGTTCATATGTCACGTCGTGGAGGTAAATGATGACTTCCGTATGATTATCATGTTTGCAAGTGTCGTTTATCTTCGTCATCTATTCACGTCACATGATACCAAATTTAGTATATGTGGAGCAAGCGAAACCACCGCGAGCACGCTATCACCGTAGTAAGTTGTCATGTTCATACTTGTCACGCGTGTCAGCATTCTCATGTGTCCACCAGCCATATATTTCGTCATCTACAGACGTCACGGAACATCAAATTTGGTATATGTGGAGCTAGCTAAACGGCCGCGAGCGCGTCATCAAGGGCCCAATATACTTTAATGTAGCGTTGACGCCTATGCACGCTGACACAGCGACGCTATACGTTAGCAAAACGCGAGCACTTGTTAGTCTGACGCCAGACGCGACCAGCGTCCGTCAGCGCGGCCTGATGGTAACCGGCGTGAAATGCGACATGCTGCATTTCGCGCTAATGCGTTACCCAGACAACACAGCATCACCCTCTTTTCGCGACGCAGGGACGCTGGATGCGCTGAAACGCGCATGCGTCAAAGCAACGCAGCGCAGCGTGCGCCTGCGATTGTATGGCAGGACCGGCGCCTTGCGTGGCAACGCCGGCGTGACGCGACGAAATGAACGCTGGCGAGCACGCGCACCGCGTCACGTCTAAATGTATTTGCGCCTTGACTGGGGCATGCAGTAATGTTCTCACATGACACGCATCTCATGATTATCATGTTTACACCAGTCACATACCTTCGTCATCCATTGGCGTCACGTAATACCAAACTTGACATACGAGAAGCTAGCGAAACGGCTGTGAGCGGATCATCTGTGTGGCATGTAGTCATGTTCTTACATGACATGCATGCCGTGATTATCATGTTTGTATGTGTCATTTACCTATGCCGTCCGTTCGCGTCACGTAATACCGAGTTTTGGCACTTTTGAGGCTAGCGAAACGGCCGCCAGCGCATCATGAGCGTGGCATGTAGTCATGCTGTTACATGACACGCATCCCATGATTATAATGTTCGCATCAGTCACATACCTTTGTCATCCATTCACGTACCGTAATACCAAATTTGGTATATGTGACGCTAGCGAAATGGCCATGAGCGCATCATGAGCGTGGCACGTAGTCATGTTGCTACATGACACGCATGTCATTATTTTCATTTTAGGGTCGTTCGCTTGTGTTTGCCATGCGATCATGCCATACTATACCAGTTTCACGACATGCCATGGGAACGAAACCACCGCAAACGCTGCAGGACCATAAAATTTTAATCATGACATTCATGACATATATGTCATGATTTTCATGTTATGACTAGTTAAATATGGTCGTTCTACAGTCATCTTATGCCATACCAAGTTTGGTATCAATACCGTTATCGAAAGGGCTAGGAGAGCTAAAAGTCGTAGGTGGCTAGATAGATAGATAGATAGATAGATAGATAGATAGATAGATAGATAGATAGATAGATAGATAGATAGATAGATAGATAGATAGTGACGCTCAATGTCGCCGAAATTCGCTAAGAAATGCTTCGCATTTAAAAAGTTGTTAATGGTTTAGAATACTTGGTACTCTACTAATATGACAGAGAATGAACGTCCTGTCGGCCTCGCACTTGATGAGGCCCTGTCGACAAAAATTAGTCGTAGCTACTTTTCGACAATGGCAATCAGAGTGCGTTGAAAAAAAAAATGGTAGCATATCCACGGGGTGAATGATGGAGAGTGGGGCGAAGCATCCGTCCGTCTATTAGTTCTTGCTTCCGTCCGTCCATGCGTTCGTCTGTGTGACCGTCCGTGTGTGCGCCTGTTCGTGCGTCCGCACGTCCATCCATTTGTCAGTCCCTGTGTTCGTCCATGCATCCGCCCCTGTGTCCGTCCATGCGCCCATCCGTCCATGCAGCCATTCGTGCGTCCGTCCATGCATCTGTCTGCGTGTCCGTTCGTCCATCTAGTCAACACTGCAAGTACCTCCATCTCGCATGTTTTCATCATATATGCGTCCGTCTGGGTGACCGTCCGGGAGTCTATCTGCCCGTCCGCGCGTGCGTCTATTCGTGCGTGCGTCCATGCACCTGTCTGTGTGTCCGTTCGTCCATCTAGTCAACACTCCTAAGTGCCACCATCTCGAATTTTTTCATCATATATTCCGCATATAGAACACCGCCATCCAGTGGACATTCTAAGGACTAAACGGGAGGTGGCACACGCACACTTTTTTACGGCTTGCGCTTCATGTCTACTTCCAACCCTTAACCACCTCGAGTTCATGGTATGTACCAGTTCACTGTATTCATGGCACTGCAGCGCAACGCTAACTAAACCTTTCTAAAGCCAAGGAGGTTACGCCCAGCGAGTATAACGTAGCAACCTTTTCCTGTCAGATAGTGTTGAATGTACATGTAAATGGGTGCTAATGGGGAATGAGAGAGAGGAGAATTCGGCTTTTTGTTAACGCGCACGCAGCGAATTATTTTTGATTGTTCAACAACGCACAGGAGAAATCTCCGACCGGCACCACCTTGCAGGTCAAAGCGTAAGGTGGTGCCGGTCGCAGACCGTGGTCACAGACCGAACATAAGAGACATAAGTGCCGGTCGCAGACCGTGGTCACAGACCGAACATAAGAGACACCACGGTCACAGACCGTGGTGTCTCTTATGTTAGTTGTCTGAAGTTTTACGCGCCTAGAAGTTTTATATGGATTACCAACTAGCCCAATCCCACACCAACTAGCCCAATCCCACACTTTACCAAAGCGTAAGACATGTTACGTACTACGACGAGGGACGAACGGGAGCCTCTTTGAGGAGCTTCGCCCCTAAAAAAAATGCCCCAACCTCCCCGAAGAGAATCGCGAGGAAATGTGAATGCATTTCTTGCTCCGAGAGAGGGTACCGTTGCCATCAGGAATTCGCCTTCATCGACTTCTGCCATCGCCTTGAGAGGCACCCAGCCAGCGAACAGTCGAGAGTGAGGAGCGAACGGACGGTAGAGTGGGGCGCCAGCGTTCTCGTCTCGGCGTTGGGGTTGCACAGCGGCGTCTCGAGCACACATTGCCGGGATTCCTTGCAGGGCGCCCAGCCAGTGAACGGTCGAGAGTGAGGCACGAGCGGACGGTAGCAACGCCGACTAAATTGACGGTAGAGTGAGGTGAAGGGAGGAGAGAGGGCGAACGTTGAGAAGCGGAGTGGCGAAGAACTGCACCTATCCTTTCTTACACCACACGCTCCGGCTGCTCGGGGCGAGGATAAGCGCTCGCGCCCGCAGCTGTTGCTATGGAGAGGGATTGCTATGGGAGAGTGCGTTGTCCGAGCACTTGACGGTACACTGACAACGCCGGTTGCCCGACATAGCCCGACTAAAAAATGCACTCGCCTTAAAAAAGTTAACGATTTAGAGTACTTGGTACTCTATTTTGGGAGAGCAAAGAGTGGTCCAGTGGGCCTCACATTTCACGAGGACGTGTCCACGAAACTTTTACTTAGCGTACTACCCACCACACCAAGCGACATTGAAAGATAAGTTCAGGACATCTTTTGGTAGGTTGTTTTGAAAAAAAGTGGTTGATGATTGAGAGTACTAGGTACTAGTATAGAGAGGTGAGAGCCGTCCCCTGGGCCTCAGACTTAGCCAGGGTAATTGTGAGTTTAGAAAGAGTGATTAATGATTTAGAGTACTCTGTACTATACCGAGGGAGAGCTGAAAGCCGTCCCAAGAAAATAAGCCAACCCAGTATATGCATTAATAGCGAGAACGTACTCCGGGGTGCAATAGAAACTACGAAGCACAACTCCCTCGCGGAGATCATTATGGTGCCACTGGTTTTCCGTCATAGAACGTTGACTTTCTGCACAAGAGAGAGAGAGAGAGAGAGAGAAAAAACTTTATTTGCGCATAACGCGGAGCATTCCAAATGGTCGGGCCCCTATTCCAGGGCTCCACTGGCCCTAGCAATCATCTCTACCCATTGGACCAGCCAGCGCTGATCAACAATGGCTGAGCTGGACAGCAGTGCCTCCCTTTGTTCCTCTGTGTTGTTCATGTTGTGGTGTTCTTCATTGTGATGCGTACACTCCCACGTGATGTGAAACAGAGTTGGTGTGGCCCCACACCACGGACATATATCTCTGTATGCTGTGGGGTAGAATACATGTAGCCTATGTAAGTTCGTGTATGTGTTTGTTTGGATTCTGCGTAATGCCACCGATTCCATTGCTGTGAGTTTCTTATGTGGCGCTGGATACACTTTTCTATTGTCCCTGTAATACTGAAGAAGTGCACCAAAGTTTGGGTCTAGGGGTGTTGGATCCTCTATTGCAGTGTGCAAGGAAGCTCGGTAATTTGTGAAGCCTCGAGCCGCCTCATCCGCAAACTGGTTTCCGGTGACGCCCTCGTGCCCTGGTGCCCAGATAATGGTTTGGGTGTATTCAATTGGGAAGTCCTTGTGAGCTTTGGTTAGAATTTGGAAGGCCTTCATACATATTCTACCTTTTTCGTAATTTCTACATGCAGCCTTCGAGTCTGTGATTATTGTCATTGGGGCTTTTCGCTCCCTGCCCTCCTTGATTGCCAGCGTGATCGCTATCTCCTCCGCTTCTGTGATAGAGGCTTGGGCTATGGAGGCACAACTTGTGACGTTTCCTTTTCGGTCTGTGACCACGGCCACCATGTTTTTTGCATTTGTCTGATATGGTGCAGCGTCAGTAAATCTCGCCGTATTCAGATATTTTGTCTGTTTATCTATGTAAACGGCTCTTGCTTTACGTCTTTCAGCATGTAAAACTGGGTCCATGTTCTTCGGTAGGGGGCATATTTTGTACCAGGCTCTGACTGAGCACGACAATTCCTTAGCTCTTTCATGTGCCTGTACTTGTTCGCCGAGGCCGATCCTCTGAAGAAGTTTTCTGCTGGTTGGCGTCTGTAGCAGGCGGTTAATCTGGGTGGTTACTTGTGCCTCAGCCAACTCATCAAATGTATTGTGAAGTCCGAGCGCTAATAGCTTCGCAGTTGAAGTGCTTTGTGGTAGTCGCAGAGCCGCTTTATATGCCATCCTTATTATTTTGTCTGCTTTTTCTTTCTCCTCTCTATTCATGTTGTGGTAGGGTAGCGAGTATGTTAGTCTGCTGATGACTAAGCTCTTTATCAAATGAAGCACGTCTTGTTCTTTCAGTCCAGCACGATTGTTCGTTATTCGAACTATCATACGAACAATTTGTTGAGCTGTTCGTTTAAGCATATTTAGTGTGTGGAGACATCGCTGATTGGACTGTAACCACATCCCTAAGATTCAAACAGTTGTTTTCTCTGGTATAATATTGCCGTCTAGCTTGACCTCGAGGCGGAGGCTCGGGTCTGTCCTTTGTTTTTTACTCTTGGAGAACCGAATGAGTTCCGATTTGTCTGCTGGGCACTGAAGCCCTGTTCCTTTAGTGTAATCTTCGATGGTTTTAGCTGCCAGTTGAAGCCGCTCTTCTTTTTCCGTCAAGCTACCCTTGGTTGTCCATACAGTGATGTCATCCGCATAGAAGGAGTGTCGTATGTCGGGAATACCTTCCAGTTTTTTGGCTAGACCAATCATGACTATGTTGAAAAGCGTAGGCGAGATCACAGCGCCTTGTGGTGTGCCTTTGCTCGGTGGGTGGAAGACATTGGATTCGTCTTCTCCTAATCTGATAACAACGGTTCCTTTAGTAAGGAAGTTCTGTACATATTTGTACGTCCTTTGACCGCAGTTTGTCGCTGCTAGCCCATCTAATATGGCCTTATGGCTTACGTTGTCAAAAGCGCCTTTTATGTCAATGGCCATGACAATGTTTTCTCCTGCTTTTGGAACATTTGTTAGTACTTCCTCCTTTAAAAGCAGAAGGATGTCCTGTGTCGAAAGGTTCGAGCGGAAAGCAAACATGGTGTTTGGCAACAAGTTATTTTGTTCAAGGTGCCGTTGAAGTCTGGTATTTATTAATCTCTCAAACACCTTGCCTAAGCACGAGGTAAGAGAGATTGGCCTGAGGTTTTCTATTGCCAATTTCTTTCCTGGTTTGGGTATCATAATTATTACAGCATGCTTCCATTGCTGAGGTATAGTGCCATTCACCCAGTGTTTGTTAATGAAATTTAGAAGCGCTGTTATGGCTTCTTCATTCATAGTTGCGAATCATGGCGTTGGTGATTTGGTCCGCCCCAGGCGCTGTGTTGCGTTTCATGCTGACGATTGCCGCTCTGACCTCGGCATGCGTGAAAGGTGCATCCAGTTCTGAGTTTGAGAGCCCAGTGTATTTAGCCTGGTAAGGGGCTGTGATGGCTCGGGCGCCGAAGCACTTATTATAGATTTCTTGAAGCAGGTCATCTCGTGTGCCTGGATATGTGTGCAATAATCTTTCTAGATATTTTTGTCCTTCGCGTTTACTTTTCAGAGGGTCAATCATGGCTCTTAGGATATTCCACGTCTTTGCTGTTCCTAGGGTTCCATTTAGTGAATCGCAAAATTGTTCCCAGTTGGCTGTCGCGAGTTGATTAGCGTACTGTTCGGCTTGCTGCGTTATTTCTTCAATTTTCGCTTTGAGTTTCTTATTTCGCTTTTGCCTTTCCCATCTTTTAGTGAGGTTTCTTCTTGCTTCCCACAGGTGGAGAAGGTGAGCGTCTACTTCAGGGGTATCATCTGTTCTGGCGACAGTTTTGGTGTACATTTGCTTTTCATTTCGAATTACTTTGCACCACTCGTCCAAGTCGTCTATGGCGGTCACGTGCGCTTTTAGCGCTTTTCTATATGCGTGCCAGTCTGTAATTTTGGTTGTGCCGATGTGTTTGCGGATTCGGCCGGTGCGAATTGTGGTGCTTAGTATGTAATGATCACTGCCCAGGTTTTCAAGGGTGTTGTACCATTCCATGCTGTGGCAGTTTTGTACTATCGTCAAGTCCGGACTTGTGTCCATGGATACGCTGTTGCCTATCCTCGTTGGTATTGCAGGGTCAGTTAACAGAGTCATTTCCAGTTTCTCTATTTGTCTTGCGATATTCTTGCCTTTGGTGTCTTGCATCTTATATCCCCAGCTTGCATGCCTGGCATTAAAGTCCCCAACTATGATTAATGGATTCCCTTTCGCCAGTTTTGCTGTCTCTTGAAAGAGCTTGTCGAACGTTGCTCTCTTTTGTCTTGGGGGACTATAGATATTAAGTAGGAAGGCGCTCTTTACATGACTCCCTTTGTAGGTTATTTCTGTTATGATATGCGGGATATCCGCCTCTTCAATGGGCTGATGACATATTGCTGTAATTGAGTTATCGACTAATGTAGCAACTTTCCATTCTGCGTCCCCGGTACTATAAGTTTCGTAGCCCCGTAATTTTGGTTGTGTTCCGGCTTCCTGGACTGCTATGACAGCAGGTGGCTTTTGTTTCGACGCCACCAGCTGCAACAGTTGCCCTCTTTTCCGCCGGAAACCGCTTCCTGCACAATTTGCGCGAAAATTTTGACATAACTCTCCGTGTAACGCAATGTTTTCAGTAGGAACTTTCGAAATTTTAATTGTTATTGCACAGTATCTGTGTTTGCAGTTAAATATTACTCATGGTTGCAACGTAAACCACGTAGCACGACTCTCTCTATAGATGATTGGCTCGTGAGCCACAATTTTGGGGGGCGGCACTTGTATGTTTATTTGTATTTTGACTTTTTATGCTTAGGTTCTAACCGACAACAGTTCGCGTGTTTCAGCATGCATGCTCAAGACCATGACACCCACTGACGTAACTTCACCTCCTCATGCCACCCCTCCCAGCGTATCTTCTAGCAAGTTCGTCGGGAAGATATACAAGAGAAAAGGCGCTTGAAGCGTGCAACAAACCTCTGCAACTCAGTTTTTCACTGACAGTTCGAGAATTTTTTTTTTCCGGCACTCTGTTCTTGAGGCAATAAACTCCGATGCTGAGGTCATGCTAAAGTTAGTTGGTGGAGTGGTTCATGATTGCTTTCATATTTGAGTGTGTGCAACATGCTTAGTTCTTTTATCGGCTTGTTTCCTCAAAAGCGATTCACTATTGAGTCTCGACAGCCGCACTTGAGAGAGTGAACAAGTACAAATGATGTCAAGGAAGGCGCTATTTTTTTAAACTTCTGGTTCATCCATATTACGACCTCAAAGAGTCTTCCCGCTGGTTTTTAATTCTTGGTTTTCGTTTCTGTACATGACACAGCTAATCAGATGATTTCCGACTTCGATGCGGTTGTTGCAGTTCGAAGTTACCAGAAAAATGTGCAAGTATCCTCAACAAACACCAGTAGCCATTCTGAAGGATTTCGACGGCTTCCAGTCGTCGCTGTCATTTATGTTGTACTTTCGAGTTGCACCGAGCTAACAGGCGTGCGCATGGTTCCCATTAAGTAGAGAGGGGGGGGGGAGACCCAGGTTTATCCCAATTTTCTCCTTTTTCTCGTTGATCGAGATGGAAAGACAACATGCTTCTCACAATGGCCTGCCTTTGGGTCCCTTTGTTTTCGGGAGTAAAGATAGGAAGTGGAGAGTTCTTAGAATCCAACAGTGCCATCGACCACTATTACCTCCAAGAGCCCACACCTTGCATTACCGTCAAGGGCCCGCACCGGCCATAGCCTTGCTCTTTCAACAGTGACAGGGCAGATCCGAGCTACAGTCAAAGTGTGTGGAATAATTCCCTCCCCCTTATAGTCGGTTACAACTAAGGAGGTTTAAAAAAATTTAAACCTCCTTGGTTACAGCCATATAGAGTTCCCTAAAATTAACTATAGGGGACTTTGGCGCTGAGATCGTTCAGCGACCATGAAAATGAAGGGTATAGTACGCGAATTTGCCTAGTCCGCCTAGTATAGTACGCGAATTTGCCTAGTCTTCGTACTTTTGGGTGGCAAATCACAGCTGTGGCTTCGCTAATTGCTGAGTTTCAGTTTTGTTTCCAAGGAAAGGACGAACCCTTTTAAACTTCGCGACCCGATTTGAAACAGTAAACCTAAAAGATTACGGTAGTGAAGCGCAACCGCTGAGGATTTGCTTATTTTTGTTTTTTGAGAAAACAGTCCTAAGCCACACGCACACATACGGAGCCACAAGAACGAAGGCAAATCCGTGTACTATCCATCATTCCCATGCTCGCTGAAGTGCAGTGCGTTGCAGCTCCCACAGATACTAGCGCCAGAGTTCCCACAAGTGTATATTTAGGTAACTCTATGGTTATAACCAAGGAGGCTTAAAACCCTTGGTTTATAACCCATAATAAAAATCTAAATACAAATAAAACTATGAGCTAAATACAAATAAAAGTACGAACCCCCGAAACTGCGGCTCACCAGCCATTCCTCTGTGCGAGTCATTCTACGTGTTTGTTTTTTTTTTGCAACCATAAATACTTTTTTGCTGATAACACAAATAGTACGCGCAATAATAGTTAAGAGTTCGACGTACTTACGTTTGAGACGGAGTGATGTTGAAATATGTGCGGCAATTGAGCAAGAAGTCAACTTTTTTTTATCGAGAACTAGCGGCCCAACATGTATCTTTATAAACAAAACACCGATCTAAGATGCGCGAACGATATTCGACCACCATCACGCAAGTGAATCAATGGAATGTAATACTCCCGAATGGTGAAAACGTACGTCCAAGTATGAGGCCCATGGGACGGCTTTACGCCCTCACATTGCAGACTACCTAGTATACTAAATTGTCACCCACTTTTTCTAAACACGCACTCAAGCAGTATATGGCTGGTTCTGGGACGTCTTTCTGCCTTCCCAGATATAGTTAGGTACCGGATATTCTCATTCATGAACATATTTCTACAGACACGTAAATTTTCTCGGGGTAGGAGAGGAGCGGTTGTAGTGAAGTTCACATTTATTCTTAGGCTGTAATTTCAAGATTGCTAGCTCTGTACCCCGAAAAACTTTCGGTCACCTCATTTACCAGCTCCTAAAGTCCAAACTGAAAGCACGTTTACATTTTTTATTCAAGAGTAAGAAAAGTCTCTCTTTATTTCTTGATAGAAGGAACGTGCGTGAACTTTAAGGGAATCCCTTAAAATTTTTTGTAGCTCAAAAGAACATTTATTTGAATATATTTTGCCCAATAAAGAAGGGAAAGCGTAGAAAATGAGCTGACTATTTTCTAAAGCTCTTCTTGCTCACCGATGTTATTAAGCCACATTGGTGGACAAAATCAGATGTCATCAAGGGCCTGTGTTTGTAAAGCATGAAAAGGTTCCATGAGAGGCACGCTACCCACCTGAGTCCCCCATCGCCGCCCCTGTCTGACCATGCGCACGCTGATGATTGAGCTGCCTACATAGCTTTATGTGACTTGAAGTACAACTCGCCTAAAGTGATAATAACCCTATGATGTCGACAAGTGAGTCACTCTATATTTTACGTTTCTGTTCAGAGTGAATTCGTGCCACCGCATTACAAGAGGAGAGAGTACCTCACCGGCTTCTCTGGGGAAACGGGTAAGTTTCATACTTCTGCTTTAACGGTACTTATAAGTAGCTCAGTCAAAAACAGCACAATTTTAGTTGTACAAATCGTCAGCTTCTAAATAAGCGACACCTATGGACATCAGTGGGATCATTTTGAAGTGGTCTTTACCATGTCACACTGCGTGAAAGGGTCAGATCTTGTGGAGACGTTGACTCCAGCGACATTCCCTGTTCAAATGTTTCTTTTATGCACAACCAAACGCCTTTAGGGCCAAACCTCATAAGCGCGAAAATGCACGCGACAGCGACGAGCGACGCTATGAGCGACGAAACAGGGCGTTTGCGCGACGTGTCGCGTGCTCGTTTTCGCGCGATCGCTCGGTTCTTCAGATTTGGAAACCGTCGCTCATCGCCCGGAAGTGCTGGGCTCAAGCAGCCAATAGCGAAATACCGGAAAAGACAAAGACTACATAGGTGCACGTGACCCCGCCCGAGTCACGTATGCGCAACAAGAAATAACGCAATGTTTATTACGCATGTGCATATAAAAAGTGCTGCAAGGCAATAATAAACACTTTCCGTTTCATTACACAACAATATATCTCATTTTTAAATTGCATACCACTCGCTACGCGGTTTTCTTGGTGCAAGTAGACGGCCTCATGCCAGCAACAGTGGAATTCGCTCGCCGAAGCCGTCGCGTGAATGAGGTTTGCCTGCGCTAGCGACTGATCGCGCGAAGCCGATCTACGTCGCGTCGCTTGTCGTTGTCGCGTGCATTTTCGCGCTTATGAGGTTTGGCCTTATAGCGAAATACCCGCGCCATGCAGCCTCGTTACTCAAAAAAAAAAAAATACAGCCGGGCCTAACGCTCTCTAGATATCCTGAGTGTGAGGAATTTGTCATTGTGAAAGCCATCTCATTTGTATAGTCGTTCGGCTGTATTCGCACAGATCAGTCAATATATGCGTACATTCACGTGAAGATTGTTACGAGCTTCGAAAAGAAAGAAATATACGCTCTCCGTCAGTGTAGAGCAAGGTACTTGTTGGGCGATTTGTATCAGGCCAAATGGAGGCATGTAGAATGTCATAAATAGGACAGAAACTAATAAATAAGAGCATGGGCGCTTAATGAACGGGCTATTATTTAGAATATAAACACAGTGCATCTTATTACAGAGAGCTGCTTCATTTCTTATAACTCGCTCTTAACCAGGTACTGCGGTGGTGCTGATGGACTTTGCCGCCCTGTGGGTGGAGAGTCGGTACATTCTTCAGGCCGAGGAAGAGCTGGACTGCAACTGGGTCCTCATGAACGGCGGCCAGCCAGACGTGCCGGTCATCGACGAGTGGCTCAAGAGCAACCTGCGCGGAAGCTCACGGGTTGGCGTCGACTCGCGCGTCGTGCCTTTCCAGGAGGCAAGTGCCTGCCCGTGCTAAATAAACTATTGTTTACTTTTCTTTTGTTTGCGGGGCTAATGCATATGCCAAAGTGGGGAACCCTTATTAAGAGAGACGGTGCTGAGCATATGGCCCCAGTCGTGTAGCCACTTAGGTGCTCGGCTGCTGACCCAAAGGTAGCGGGTTCGATTTCTGCTGTGGCGATCGCATTTCGAAGGAGACGCAATGCAAGGGTGTAGTGTGCGATGTCAGCGCATCTTGAAGAACACCAGATGGTGTACATTTTCTGGAGCCCCCCAGGACGGCGTCCCTCCTTATCATATCGTGGTACTTTGGGAAGTAAGACTTCACTTAGACAGAGAGACAACAAGATCACATTTTCAGAAATATATCTAACACCGTACGCGCGCGATTTATTAGGTACAGGCCATGTAGAAGCCACACGGTGTCTTGTTGCGGTAAAAGCCTAAATTGTTACGATTTAGAAGATGTATAATCACAGCAGAGAAAGCTGAAGGTTTGTTCAGTGAAGTGTTGTTAATTTTAACTTTCTTGATGCTTTATGCAGTACCGCAAGATGGAAGAGAATCTCCACCCCTTCGGCATTGAGCTGGTGGGCGAGCCACGCCATCTCGTGGACGAGATATGGACACCCATGGAAGGCAGGCCTTACGAGTCTAACAGCAGCATTGTTGTTCACAGCGTGGAGTTTGCCGGTGCGTGGTCGCTGCAACATGTTCTCTATGCGACTGCTACCCAAATTACGAACATTTATTCTTTGTTTCTCATTGAATTTTCATCCAGGGTTCTGTTCAGTTCGCGAGAACATTGGCAGTATTCAGCGAAGCAAACATGTTTAGCACTATGCTGCGACTGCCCTTAATGTCGATTACAGTTTACGGGCACCATAAGTATGTTAACATTTAAAGCTTGATTGTAAAGTTGAGAATGTCTTATGTGCCTGCTTATTTCGTCTTTCAGGTGAGAGCTGGCAGGACAAGGTTCGCAAAGTGCGCGAATTCCTGAAGAAATCTGGTATCGACGCCATTCTAATAACGGACCTCGGGGAAATTGCGTGTAAGGAAGAATGATCGTAGCAATGATCGTTTTGATGTTTTCTTTGCACGGTTTGGAACGATAAAAACTGAAAGTAAGGCTAATTGATTTTGACTTTAGTACCAATTACCAGTAAAAAAAATTGTGAACAAAAAAAAAGGTGGTCACAAGACGGTCGATAGTTCACACAGGTTACAGGAACGAATTAAAAAGAGATTAGCGGGGCCCATTCAGTAAGAAACTGTTACTGTGGAAGCTGCAAGTAGAGCTAGTTGGTTGTGACTTAAGTAGACATTAGCAGCGATCATACTGTGTGCATCGTTCTCCGTATTTGTTTTATTTTCGCTGACAGTAAAAGGGTTGGGACGCTCATGTATTGCATTGTCGACCTGCAGGGCTGTACAATATGCGCGGCAACGACGTTCCTTACACTCCCGTCTTCGAAGCTTTCGTTTTCCTGTCTCAAGATGAACAAAGGTAAGCCCTGTATTACATGACTCATTGTGCAGGTTTAATCAGTATTTTCGCTATGTGCTCCTCCCCTTCAGGTTGTACGTCAGCGCACGAAAGTTGACGTCTGAGGTCCGCAACTACCTCATCATGGAAGACTGCAACAACTGGGCCTGTGTGCAGGTAGGCAACTAACTAACTAACTAACTAACTAACTAACTAACTAACTAACTAACTAACTAACTAACTAACTAACTAACTAACTAACTAACTAACTAACTAACTAACTAACTAACTAACTAACTAACTAACTAACTAACCAACTAACTAACTAACTAACTAACTAACTAACTAACTAACTAACGAACTAACTAACTAACTAACTAACTAACTAAATTAGTCAGTCAATCAATCAATCAACTTATTGGTTGCTTCCGTAGGCCGATCAATACTCACTGTCATGGATAACGTTCTTGAGAGGGCAGTGTGATCAAATATAAGGCAGTCCGTAAAACCTGCAGTAGATCACTTTTTAGCAATCAGTCGCTGAGTGAGGCCATAACATCCGTGTTTTGTTTTTTCTAGTGGAGAGACTACAAGCTTGTTTACAACGAGATGAACATCAATGGGAACGCAGTGAACAGACTGCTGGTCTCGCCCTTCTGCAGTTACGCAATATGCGGCCACATTGACGTTGTAAGTAGCCCTGCGCGTGCTTCTTGCTATTGAAGTGCACCTTTAGCGGTCTACAGATGCGCTTTGAATGCGGTACTTGTAAAAAAAATATAAGTTGACAGAAATGTGCGCTCCGGCCATACATTTTTTCCTGCAGGACAAGCTGGTCGTCAGTGAGGCACCAATAAAGATGATGATGACTGTGAAGAACAACATCGAACTGCGGGGACTGCGGAATGCTCACGTATGTTCGACAATGTTGAATTTATTTAAAACTAACACCAAGTGCAACGCCTTTTTGCTTCCGAAGAGGCTTTAGAACAGCAGCTGGTACGAATGATGTCTACAAATTTATATAAAAGTTGCACTGTATACGACCAATACACCGTCAAAATGTAATAATAATATTTAACATGTCGATTCAACTTTCCTAATAATTTCATTCTTTCTTGCAGTTGAAAGACTCTATTGTGTTTGTGACCCTGCTGGCTCATATGGAGAGGGACTACTTGACCAAAAAGCCATGGACAGAAGCACGGGTCGTCTACGAGCTGGAGCGGTTAAGAAGGTATACAACCTCCAATCGAATACGAACTGAGCTTGAAGCCCTTCCGTGTTATTTTTAATATACAGTTTACTTTAGAAAAATAGTCAGCTGGATTGCCACTTTAGGAACAGTAACATTGATCCACCCATAAAGCGTAGAGAATAGATGTAAGTTATTTTCAGATTGTTTATTGATACGAGTACAAGAATGTGACATGTGTTCAGTATACAAAAGGAGGTCCCAAGTCAAAGACTGTATCGGGACCTTCTGTTAAGGGCACATTCTGGTAAAACGGTGTTAGAGGCAATGTAAACATTAGTCATATATAGAAAAAAGGGAGGTATATAGACAAAAAGGAGGTTTCGTCATCTCGCATCTCCTTGTCTCGCCTATTTGAAGTGTCTTTATGAATTAGGTGGTTAGAGCGATGACGACTTGCTAGTTTTTAGAAGAGTAAGCACGTTACTCGAAAGCTGCATTCTCTAGTTAAGCAGGATGGAAAGCTTTATTTTTTGTGGGAATCGATGAATGCGCTTAGAATGACGGTTCGATGAGGGTATACAATGAGGAGATCTACGGTACGCGGTGTTCGATGTAAAGTTCCCATGTTATCTGTGTAAGTACGTGAAGGCCGTGCCTCGATCGTTATTGCACAATAAAATTATATTGCTTCTGTTGCATTGTAGCACATGCATGGTTACAGTCGCCGCTTGAGAATCGTCAGCTGACTTAGAACATTGCGTTATTAGGAAGTGTTAGAGTGCAGCGTTAGGTTGCGCCTCAATATGTGAGTTTCGCGAATAAAGCTGGAACGTGCAATTTCGCTTGCCGACCCCAATCGAAAGTCCCTGACACGTCGCGATCGAGGCGTGCCGCACGGTCGCCATCTATCGGGGAAAGCACGAACAACGAGCGTTCTCTCGCCACCGCCCTTTTTTCAAGATTACAAAACACCGACAAGGCCGTCGTTTACGCCCGCTACATGCACTTACGCGAGCCACGCAGTACATCGTTTGTTCAGAGCATGCGCAGTGAGGCTCACCAGCATGGGCGAGGCATGCGCAGTGGGGGGGGGGGGGGCAAAGTCAGCTCCACGCATTGACACAACAGAAAGGGGGGCAAAGTCCTCCCCCCCCTCAAAGGGAAACCTTGCGTACGCATATACTCACGTGAACGGTGACCCTTATGCCATAGAGTTTTCCACAATACTTACTAGACGTAACTCTGGCGCTGAGGTCATTCGGTCACCTTTGTTTATTGTTGGGTTTGGGCATGTTTGTTTAGGAAAAAAAAAACAGACGGTTGTAAACTTCGGGGCCCTATTTGAATTGGCAAGCTTGAAATGATGTAGCCCTGTCACACGGGCACCAGCAAACTTCCTTGAACTCCGTGTATGTAAAACTCTGTTGGGAAGTTAGACGGTGATGGAGTTGTGGCAGTGTCGCACGGCAGTGACAAAGTTGTAACAGTTGCCGCGAAGGGCTCAGTCGGCGCTGTTATGATTTTCGCAGAAGTATTCTAATTTCACCTCTAGTTGCTCTTTTGTGAATATTCGTTGAGTGGTTCTTACAACCAAAAGTTATTAAGTAAGTCGGAAGGAAAAAAAAAAACGTTAAGATTTGTTCTATATGAAAAAGCATTCGCTAAATGTGGTGATGCCGACAGTTACGCTGGCCACCTTGTAGCTAACAATATGGATGTTTACAAGATGCGAAAACGCAGCTTATGAATGCGTCCTGCAAAGAAAGAACGTGTAATTTGGCGAAATTGTATTATTATTTTGACTGCTGAAATCTGGCGCTCAAAGAATTTTTTTTCTGACGTTCTTTTTCTGCCCATGGTGACTGAAACACCATGCGTTGCAGTTCACATCGAATAGCACTAGATTTCCCTCTATTGCGTATCATAAGAGAACTCCATGCGTCTTGCATAGAGGTGACACCTTTCGTACAACTTCAAAACTTTATAGTGGCGTATACCGGGTGTTTTATGTAAAACAAACCAAAAAGTTAAAAAAAACAACAAAATCTGGGTAATTGCAGTAACTGAAACCAGCGACATAAGGTTTGCCGTCACCTGGCACTAGCTTGAAGGATGTCTTATACTGAACTTAATTAGTTAGCTATAAGGATCAACAGGACAAAAACTTAAGATCCACTTTCATGTCAAGTGTGTTTTTTTTGTTACGTTAGAGAGGGCATGCATTACAAGAAGACCAATCTAATTTCCCGTGGTAATACTCGTGCTGCGTGATTTTTTTTCTGTTTCAAAAAATCGCGTAAAATATGAAAAGAAAGCATTCACTGCTGACATGCGCTATCGTATTACAGTGTTCTCAACTGTGCTTCGAACGGAACGACCACGGCTCGCTCTCTGCTTTAATGAGAATATTACAAATATTGCATAAGTAACTAATAAGGCGCAATATAAAAGCAGCCTAACAATTGTCAGGTAAAGGCAAACGATATATTTGTTTCATTTAGTTGTTACTGATCCCTTAAAAGAGAAATCATTCGTTCTTGTTGCGTGAAACGCCCTGTATACTCTAAAATGCTGAATGGTTCACGAAATGGCAACCCTATTGAGATTTTGCCACGATGCCGAGCTGGTGGTATTCATACGGGGTGGTGAGGTTGAAGGCAACAGTCAACAGGTTCAAGAAATAAACTTTTATTTTTTTTGGCGAACTTGTGCCTGGGAAAAAAAAACGTCATATTAAACGAGCGATACGTGCTATGTTTGTTTAGAAAAAGTATTTAATGATTCAGAATACTTGCTACTCTACTATTGGAGGGCATAAAGTAGCCCCGGTAAACTAACTGCAACAATGAAGGCGGCCAACACAGCATCGGCCATCGACGATTTGATCAACGGTGCAATGCGCAGTGTTAAATACAGTAGCCACCGAACCCTCCAGCGCTATCGCTATAGTTCTCGCGTAATTTCTCGAATAAACTTGACTGTTCACGTCTCGCGTGTAATCATAACAGAAAGGGCTCAGACGGTCACGAGGCTTCTAAAACATTGCAGCGCGTTCAGCGCCGAGCGTCGCTGAGAACCCCTTTGTGGGGGAAACACGAATATATAAAACAATGCAAGAAGCACCCGTGACAACACTTTTCGGGGATACGAACCACTGCTGCGCGGCTCGTAGTTCATTCGTATTGTTGGCACGTCAAACCTTGCAGAATTTACTGATGTGTTTGGATTCAATGCGGTGCGGTGCAGCCACCAACAGCACTACCGGGGCGAGAGCTTCGGCAGTGTTGCGGCAGTGGGACCCAACGCCGCAGTTCCGAACCACCACTACCGCAACGGGTCCGGCATGTACATCAGCAACACCAGCCTGGTACTCATTGACTCCGGGGCGCAGTACCTGTAAGCATGTTTGTCATATCTTATTTAGACCGTCCGACCTAAAAACAATATAGCACATTTCATTCACACGGCGTCTCAGGTTTGAAAAAGAATCATCTACTGCTCAAACACAGTTTTGAGAGAAGTAAGACTAATCACTGACGGTTACGGTACTGCCTAACGCGAATAATTGCCGCAGCTGTTTATGTGTTTCGATTTTGCGATAAGTAGAGGTGCGACTGCATCCCTAACCAGGAGACCACGGAAGCCGCCGCATACAGGCTTCCGCTCTTGAAGCGTTTTATTTCCACAACCGGTGGACACCCTATACCCTCACTTTTCGTGATTCAGGTGACTAGTATATAGGGAGACACCCGTGACCGATGTCATAGATTTTTAGATGCGGAGCAGCTCTTTGGCTAGCCTGTGTAAGGGCCGTTCGCGCGCGCTATACCCACACAGCCGCAGCGCACGTGCTGCGGCCCCTGCCGCACGCAAGCGCGGCACAAATCAGCCAATTGGCGACGCTCTTTTACTCTCCGCTTGGGTGCGGCAAGTGTGCCGGCACGTGAGTTGCGGCTGTGTGGCTAGCGCATGGAACGGCCAACGCTGTCCCTCTGCGCGAACGCGCTGTGCGCCGCAGGTGTTGGCGTGGTGCCAAGTAGGTCACGCCGTTGCTGCACGTCGACGTCATGCTCTCTTCGCAGAGCGCGCTGATGTCACTATCTCCTTCGCCTGCCGCGCTCTCGCCACGGCACCAGCAGCTGCCGCCTCGTCCATTCTCCCGCGACACCTGCCGCGACCGCCGCTCGCTACTTCATGCACAATAAACCTGACGTGCACCTAACGTACGCGTCAAAACATGTCTGTACGTGTCACCTACGCCAGCCATCGCTTCAAGCGAATCTTCCAGTGCTCACCGCAGTACCCGCATTAGCGCTGCTCAACCCGTGACGCCACCCGTGCGCAACCTTTAGGAATTGATTCAAGCACTTCCCATTGTAAAAGGAGAAATGCGTCCTGCGTGGATAGACCAATGTGGAATCCCAACATTGTAGGTGCCAAGGGTCCTTCCTTTTTCATGTAGGCATGCAACCTTGCGTGCTCTACTCTTTCAAAGAGTTTCCCCATGCACGATGTGAGCGATTAAGCCTCTGTGCCTCTTGGGACAGCCCTTTTTTCGTATTTGAGTATTGTTATTATTCTCCATGCCTTCCAATCATCGGGAACTATTTCTTTTGACTGGTAGTGTTTGTTGAAGTAGTTAGAAAGAGAGAGAGAGATAGTTTTCCGATCCATGCCAGGGCTGAGTTCGGTTTAGATGCTGGAGCAGTTGCGAAGACGTCGCTGCTTGTTAGGGGCGTCTAATTTTGTGTTTTCAATTTCCGTGTATTTTATTGTACTTCCCGCAGTCTGGTTGCTGCCGATGTGTCTGTCTTTGAGAGCTTGTATCGGCTCTTCGTCAGTATCCAGAAAGTCATACGAGATTTTTTGTATTGTTCTATTCACTGTTGATCTGTATTTGCCAGGTTCCAGAATGTTTGTAAAAAATGCCGACATTTTTCCAGTACTTGGGGTACCCTGCAAAGAACTGCGAAATTCGATCCTTTCCTCAGCTGCCAGCTTATGTGCATATTTTCTTGAGGAGGCTTCTGTTTACGTGCTCTTCCGTCCACCGCTTTAGCCGAGTACGCAAGATCTCCCGTAGCTGTAGCAGGTGACGATGTGCTGCTGGTGTTTCCGCCGTTCATGGTATTCATTCAGAGCTTTTCTCGGGCACTTCACGTATATATTCAGCCCAATTCTTTATGCAATCGGGTACTTGATCTGGGAGGTCATGCTGCTGAAAGCTTTCCCAGTTCGTCAGCACGGTCGCTCCTATACTACCTTGCGTCTGGGTGTAGCTAAGTAGCAAGGAAAATAGTACAATTAAAGATACTAGATAATGAAGAACAAGTAAAAGATTGAGCTGCTTATGTTTAGTTTGATGCGTAACTTTTGTCCCTTCTCAGTGACGGTACCACGGATATTGCGAGGACCATACATTTGGGAACGCCGACTGACTTTGAAAAAGTAAGACCATTGTTTAAATGTGTATCCGCCAAGTTTAAACTTTGCAGCTGCTTAGCACCAATTTCTCACCATTTTGACAGTTTTGTATGGTCTGTTCGTGTACGGATACACAGTTACGAAAAAAGTCGTAGCCTGAATTCAGTCAACGAAAGATACAAGAGCATGACGTCACACCTCGCATTAAAAGAAAATAGCGGTACTTCTCCAGTCGCAGAATTCTCCTTGCAATGCATTTATTTCAGTTTTACAAGTAATCATGGTATCGAATACAGATAAGATCAATCAATCAGTCAATCAATGTATTTATTCCACGATGAACTTTGAAAATAGATGCAAAGACATAAATGCAGATTGTACAGACTTACCAGGCCATTGCAAACGTAATGAGGCAGTAGTCACAAGAAATAACCACTAGCATAAAACTTAAAGGAATGTACTGCAAAACCATGCTGTCAACAGTGACGAATAATTTGTCCATTCTTTAGGTTATGCAGTGGTTTACACAATTACGAACAGGTATAACAATTGTAAGTATGATGATCACAAAGCTATAGCAAATGACCAAATATGCAGATAATACTGACAAAGAACAAATTTCCTACAAAACATCATGAATACACAATATATAATATGCTGTACAGTGTTTACAAAGATTTGCAGTACGACGTTTTTATGATGTTTTTTTCTTCTTCGCTTCTTGCTCGCAAACCACTAAATACAGGAGGTCTACACGAGAGTGCTCATCGGCATGATCGACTTGTTCCTGACAATTTTTCCCGAAGGAACCAAAGGTTGGTCGTGTCTTTCTTCTACATGCGATCTTTCTCGCTAGAACTCGGGCGTTAAATTAGCAGTGTAATTTTTGCAGATGGTGCCTTGGACGTGGTGGCCAGGCGGTCCCTGTGGAGCGTAGGCCTAAACTTTCTGCATGGCGTCAGCCATGGGCTAGGATCTTACATGCTGGCTCACGAACGTATGTTCCGTTCTTATAGCGCCCCAAAAGGTTTATTTCCTTGAGGTTTTTATGGCTACGCAGGACGTACTTGAAGTGGTAACCACAGAGGCCAGATGTGCCTTTGACTTCAGCTGATGAGTTCTCTGCTATTGTACGTTAATGTATTTTTAACGTTTCACACACAAGCAATCCCTTCGGCAGTAGCTGCATCGCACGCAAGCAGAAGAAAATCGACTTCCGTACAAGCTTTGACAAACAAAGAATGTAGCTACCATGGCAGGAGTTAGGCATAGAATATCTGTGGAATATGTGAAGATTCCACTGGAACTGTGGATAATAAAAATATTGGCAGATCCCACGTACCCGGGAATCGACGTTATGCAAAGCATGCGGAGGCAAGCTGTCCGTGTTGCAAATTTTTTATTGAGTGACACGTAATGCAATGACGCTAAATATATGTACAAATGTTGCACGCACACATATATGTTGAAGAGCTGCTGATATTTATATAACCAGTTGTTTGCGTTTGCGCAACGATGCCAACATGCGTATTAGCAACACCAGAAGCTGGTATGAAGCGCTGATGCTCGCGAAGATGCCGGCCCTTGGCACTGTTACATAAATCAACTTCAGCGCATGAAAACTAACCACGATTGACGTTAACCCGACGTGACGGCTGTATCAAAGAAGGTCATATGTAATGTTTATTCAATTGGGTAGGCAGTACTGCAACCACTACTGACGTTTGAGGAAGATTGGCGTCTATTTGAAAAGTATAGTTCCGAGATCTGGCGTAGGTTTGTGGTAAAATGCTTCATTGCCACGCGTAATGCTTGGGTTCATTTTCAGCTGGGACCCTGTCATTTATTCTTTGTACTCGTCGCATGGGCGCTACCGATGTCGGGTGTTTCTTAAAGCTCGTGCGTTAAAAATGCCCATGTGTGTTTTCGTCGTTCCTGGGTAGATACCATGTGTCAATCACATGTGGCACATACTCGCATACCAGCGGCACATACCCGCCCGTGGGTATGTGCCGCTGTCTGGCGGGAAGAGTTTGACGAGGTACGCGACGGTATTGTGACATTATTCATGTGTTGACCAGCGCGTCATATTCGTCGAACCATATCTTACCTTCCCATGCTAATTTTAGTTTCCAGCAAGTTAAGGGGGTGACTACGAGAGCACCCAAACGTAAGCGGCCGGACAGACAGACAGACAGACAGACAGACAGACAGACAGACAGACAGACAGACAGACAGACAGACAGACAGACAGACAGACAGACAGACAGACAGGACAGGACAGGACAGGACAGGACAGGACAGGACAGGACAGATAGATAGATAGATAGATAGATAGATAGATAGATAGATAGATAGACAGACAGACAGACAGACAGACAGACAGACAGACAGACAGACAGACAGACAGACAGACAGACAGACAGACAGACAGACAGACAGACAGACAGACAGACAGACAGACAGATAGATAGATAGATAGATAGATAGATAGATAGATAGATAGATAGATAGATAGATAGATAGATAGATAGATAGATAGATAGATAGATAGATAGATAGATAGATAGATAGATAGATACGCTCAGAGTCGCCGAAGTTCGCCAAGAAATGCTTCGCATTTAATATTCGCAATATTATCGTAGACCTAACCTGACCACTACTCTTGAGGTCACCGAAAGTGAGATATTTGTTGCATCTGAATTAAAATGTAGGCAACAAAAATAAGTGCATGCGCACAAATGTATATTTGGGTGAATCTGACTGTATCCTGTAACCAACTTTCAACAAGTCGATTCCTTAACGAGTACTAGAGCAGCATTTACCGGAAACAGATGTCACTTTTTCATGCGGCGCTTCTGTGTTCAGAGGCTACTTGGCTTTTCCAAGTAGAGTCAGGGCCTAGTTGTTCATTGTGTTGTTTGAGCGTTGGCACAATAACAATCTTAAAGCACAACATTCCTTTTCTTATTTTTCAGATCCACCATTGATATCTCCGTTCAGTAAAGGATATCCCCTCTTGGCAGGAATGGTCCTGTCGAATGGTACGTCGCACTAAACATTTTTCAAATTATTATTTTCCTATTCACTCGCAGGACAGTGGAGTAGTCAGTTGTCTTATTTGCACGAAATGGTGAATTTTTTTTCAGGCCTCCCGTTGCTCGAAACAAGGTTGTTTCTGTATACTTGCGACATGATTTCTATGATTTTCTGAAAAAAATTATTGAAATTGCGGAGGCTCCTTAGGTGATCAACCCTACTTTTCGCTGGCTATCAATTATCACCATAGCGTGCGTAAAAATCATGATGGAAGCTTACTTTGAACTACTAAATGTCTGCAAATCGGAATGTGGTAGAAGCTCGAACAAATTTAACCGGATTATGTGCCGTACCTTGAATATATCATGCACTAACCTTTGAATGCACATACCATAATTATCATTATAGTGCAAGAGAGCCAATCAGCAATTGCATATAAAAGGAAATGCACATATATGAACTAATGCTTTAGAAGGATTTCTTTTTCTAGATGGCATCTCCAGAATTGTTGTTAAAATTGAAATGTATGAATATCTGTCACTTTTCATTCAGTTAATAGTATTTGCATGGCTTGGCATTCAATAAGCTTTGATATTCGCACATTTTTCTTTATTTGTGTCTTTCAATAAAAATGTTATAATACATTATTGTGATAAAGTAAGTCTTGCTGACAGCTCTCGAAGCCTAGGTTGTTCTTTCAACGATGTTTTATGTATTTAAAATAGTATTTCTGTGGCTGCTTCTTCGATAATATTTTTCACGTGTATACATCACTGCCCCTTGTTTGATTTAATGACTGGGATGGAACACAGCACTTGGGCAATAAACAGCTTTTTTTTTTTCAACCCTGACCTTTAGCCCTACATATGTGATAAATGTACACTACACTACACTGCACTCTGTAACTGATTGATATATATTACAGTGGGAGCACTATTTGCTCTCTCTTATATCACCAGTGTTCTAGAAGCTATTTTCATGTAGAACTGAAGAAATACCATATTTAAACATTGTCGTTATTAGCCAGCAGAAGACAGAATGAGTTTCCACCTGAAGGTTGGTGGAAATTTAAAACCTAAAAGCAAGCACCACATATAGCTCTGTTAATTCAAGTATAGTTTGTTTTGTATATGCCAGTCACTTAATTGGAGGGTGTGATTGTGGAGGAAAGGTTTTGTGTCTATTTTTGTTCATGAGATGCGGTTACACAAATGACAGGATATGGTAAGCTTTCTGCCAGGTGCTTTCACAGAATTATTTGGTTATCAATAAATAAGAATGTGTTTACAATACGCAACTTCTTTTTATGTTATCGCGTCGCTTGCGTGATAAGCTTACGACATTTTGATTTTTATTGATTGAATGTAAGTTTTATTACATGTAATTAGATGTAACGGCTAGAAATCTGGAGGTGAGGCAGTACGCCTTCGAGAAAAACATGTACGCACAGCTGCCACCATCAACAAATCAATGCCTAGGTTGTCCTAAAAGCCGAATACAAATTTCTCTCCGAAGGCACAGAGAAACCGTAAACTGCACTATAGCAGTTACAGAGGTTAATTGTTCCAACAAAAATGAGCACCTCACATCCCTTGGGAAAAAAAAATAAAGCCGCTAGCCATTCCTGGCTGCTTCTGCGGTCTTTTCGCATCGCTTGCTCTACTTACAATTGCTTTTCAGAGCCCGGTTACTACGAGGAAGAGCGGCTTGGAGTTCGTCTTGAAACGACGATGCAGATCACGCCGTTTAACACTACTGTAAGTCTCACGAAATGTGAATCGCACACGCTTGTTGGACTAGACGTTCGTGCACTGAGCATAAGTGAATGAGGTTTACTAATTGGCGTGACGATCTCCGAAAAAAGAAGCGTGGTTAAAAGCTTTGAGACGTGGAACGAGACGGAGAACTTGATTAAAAGCTGTCCGTCGCGTTGGAGAAGTGGTTAGGGTGCTCGGATGACGACGTGAAGGTCGAGGGTTCGACACCGGCCGCGGCGGTCGCAGTTCGATATAGTCGAAATGGTTGAGGACCGTGTACTGTGCGATGGCAGTACACGTTAAAGAACATCAGACAGTCGAAATTTCCGGAGCCCTTCACTACGGCGTCTCTCACAATCGTATCTCGGTTTTTGAACGGAAAATCACACATATGATTATTATTATTATTATTATTATTATTATTATTATTATTATTACTTAAATAAAAGCTTCGGGGGCCACAATCTGATGAACACAGAGTGTTAAAGTTTATTTCTTAATATAAGCCAACTGCAGAACAGTATGACAGATAAATTTTAGTCATATAGCTTTGTCGGCACAAATTCGTTCCGTAGAAGTGAACTCCCTTTTTTTTATTATTTACGTGTGTCAGCACGCTTCGTAATCTCAATACGAACGTTAGTTAAATGTTAGCACACAATACTTTGTTCTTGTAGTTGTCGCGATTATCAAGATACGGCTTGCACAAAAGTAGTCTTTGTGTTCCCATAAGCTGTGCCGCTGAGCTGACGCAACGGGCTCTGCGACATGCTCTCCTGACATGCTTCAGAATAACAGGCGTTCCAAAATATAAATAAATCACGTTTTCATGTAGCTGCTGTGATGTTTAGTCTTATTGCAAATGGGTGCCTAAGAAATTAGATGCCACGATTTGCGTGGCACGCCTCCTTAACACGACATACCCCAGACTCTCCCACATGGCGTATCAAAATTTCGAATTGACACCGTGGTGTACATTAAAACACACTACGTTGTAGGACTTTCGGAGCCCTCCAATAGAACTTACCTCGTCGTGCTTTTGGCATACAAAGCACCAGAAATGATTAGCATAATTTTCATATTCTGGCAAGGGTTCTGTCGAATACGGCTGGTAAACACCAGAATACACTTTTTTTTATTATTTGGAGCGCAGTTTTCAGCTTCTATATCTTCTTAGTATGCTAAATTGCAAACGGAGTGCGGTGATGTCGATAGTAAGGGCTTGACATGGATCTAGGTTGCAGTGTAATTAACACCCTCGTGATGGATGTCGAGCGGCATACTGGACGGCCAATTTCGGACCACCTCCTGTAACACAATTTAAAGTGACTTTTTTGTTATTGTACAATAATTTGTCGTCGTTTTCTCCGGTCGGTAGGTTTTAGTTTTCATGGTGGGGATTGATTGATTTTTCGGTGAGAATGATCAGTCAAGAAAGAAATTAACTCGGCGTAAAGTATATGCATTGAAAAACGTACACTATCTCTCGAATCTTTTTTTTTTTATTTTTCTATGAGAATGATCAGTCAGTTAACGCAGCGGAAAGTATAAGCATTGAAAAAGGCACGCTATCTCTCGAATCTTTTTTTTTTCGATGAGAATGATCAGTTAAGAAAGAAATTAACTCAGCGGAAAGTATATGCATTGAAAAACGTACGCTATCTCTCGAATCCCTTCACACTTGAACAAGAATCGTCGTGGAATGCCACTTAGCAGCCTTGCTGTATGATCGCCTAAAATGAGAATGGCCCCTCGTCTCCGATGGCTTAGTGGCAGATACAAACAACTGACCTATAGCTACGTGTCGTGGGAATTCGGCAGAATGCGTGACATATTGTTACTTACAAGGGCGATGTTAAACGCCAGCGTTGGTAGATTGTCCACCTTAAGTGGATTAATTTATCGAGTCTTTTAGCACGCTCACAGAACGATGGTGTTTGTCTGCACTCTTTCACACGTCTGGGCAATGTGAAATCGCACAATAGCTTAAAGGCAACAACACCCTGTACAAATATGGAATGCTAATAAGACATTACCGGCTGTCCAATAAAACAATCGGTCGTTGGCGAACGCCGGGAGTCGTATGCCGAGTATCGTGGTGTATACGAAGCACCGCAGAGTGCATGGCGTGATGTAATACGTTATTACGCGTTCTTTTCTCTTCGTGAAACGGCAGCGGCCGTGTATAGAGGCCGTATTACAACAGCAGCAAGCAGTTGTGCTGCTGCTACTGCTGCTCAGGTTTTGCGGCACGGCTTGGTATAAGATCGTGCACCCTTTTCGTCTTAGCAATGCGTCATCAGGGGCCGTTTACCATCCATCTCAATCATGCGCTAACGAGGCTAACGATCTCATCAAACGCTCCGCGCGCGAGTGGACAACGCCGTGGCACTGTTCGCAGCGATAAGTGGACGGGTCCCGGTCTGGAGACGAACATTGCTGTGCGCATGCGCGCGCGTATATACATTTCAGTTTGTGTGTCCCCCTTCCCCCTTCCAGTACAGGTTCATGTCCCAGAAGTTTTGCAAGTTTGAACCCATCACGTTCGTGCCTTTCCAAGCGGGCCTGATCAAGTGGGAGCTGCTGAGCAAGGCACAGGTCAGTGGCATTCCTCCCTCCTGGAGAGATCAATCTATAGTGCGTCGTAACGCTGCTCCCTCTCTCATTTCCCTTCTTTGTCCCTTTTCATGTAATACGCCTTCTTTACTGTTTGTTTTGTGCCTGGTGTTTGCAATGTTTGTTTTCAGTGTTTACGCCGTCCGCCATAACTTCATTCGCGTCACGAGCGCGCAAGTTACGTGTACGGTATGTTCACGTTCGGCCCTATCACGCCGCCCATGCAGAAGGCTGGCCCAAGCACGACGAAGGCGTCCCCATTACATAGGGGGCTGTGCTTGAGCCGCCGCACATGAATCGTGCCGAACGCATGGGTGTACAGACGCGCGGATCGTGCCCATGTATACACGGCTTGGGACGAGGTGGAACCGTTGCCTTGTACCGATGAGGAATGTGAGACGACGGGCGATCTGGCGGCTCTCGCGGTTGTTCCGAGCGTCCTTCTATGTGGCCTAGTAATTGAGTTGCGCGTTGCGATGATTATCGAAGTACGAAGTTCAGCTTTCTTTATTTTTTTCTTCTTCTGTTGGTTAATGGCGTGCACAACGTGTACAGCACGCGCACGTTCTGCCGCGCTGATTAACTAACCACGATAACCGTGGTTAGTTACACAAAGCCCGTTTATCCGTGGTTAGTTGCACGGGGCCCGTTTTACTATCACCCGGGGCCCGTTTATCCGGTGCTTGTTCTTTACGACCGAACGAGAGAGACCTCTCTAGAGGACGTTAGTACTACTTACATTTGACTGGTAACATTTGTTAAAGCATTCGATAGGATGACTTATGAGCGTCCATTTTTAACAGTCGACACATTAGTCGAATAATATTAGTGATAACTAACATGCACTAATGCCAAGAAAATTATAGGGGGAAGTTATTTGTTGCAATTATAATGTAAATCTGGCGATTCCGTGAGCCTCCAGGGACCGAACCTGTGGGCTTCGAATAACGCGTCGATGTTTCGAATTACGCGTAACGCGTCGCGTTATTAGAAGGTTGCAGGTGCAGTTCCTGTCCATGACAAGATCTCTTTTGGTCCATTTTTTCTACATATTTAGGTCACATTGACTAAGCATTACATCCCCTATACTTTCCTTGACATCATTGCATGTTATTTCTCATTAATATTGAACCGAACAAAAAAAAACGAGCCCTTAAAGCTTCCGTTGATTTCCTTAGACGATTAATAGTTAATTATGACAGTTGTTTGTGGCAATCCCGCCATCTTATTCATTCTATGGTTAGAGAACGTGAAGCTTGTCAGTATAATGAACTGTAGTTTAGTAAATCGAGTTCGGGTGAAGGCAAATCCAACTGATATATATATAGATGAAGTTGACAGTTTTCAAAACTACGTCTGTGTCTACTCCACGCATACATCGTGATGCTCCTAGTTCATGTCTCGTAGGGGGCCGAGTCGCCCTTCGTTACTGTACATCATTTAAAAGGCGTGAAGAGAGACATCACTCGTAAGGCACAAGAAAACAGAAGTATCTCAGGGAGGGGGGGGGGGGGTTAGTGCGTAGTGCGCTTGCATTGCTAGATGGCAAATATGGCACTTCACACTTCTTTAAGTAGCGGCAATCGTACGCGAACGAGGATTGCCACGCATTGAGCTCTATTTGGAAACACACGGCAACTTCCTGTTGCAGAGAGGTGCTTCCCACGGCATTATAAAGAGACTGTAAAGTTCTCTCAAGAGAGGTCACGCATATCTTGAAGGTAGTTATATATACGTAGCCAGACAGGACTCTCAAAAAGGAGTAAAATGGGTCTTAGAGTGCATATAGGATATATCGAGGCGTTGTGCAATGTCGGGATCGCACTTTTGCATAAACGTACTTTTTGGGATGTCTCTTTTCACGCCAATGAGGAGATGCTATCGTTCATGCTATATGAATCGATGCGGTCCTTTTGAATCACACTGACGTCACTTCGGTCGTTTACGCAGCTGGACTGGCTGAACGACTACAACGCCCGCATCCTGGACGTGGTGGGAAGCGAGCTGAAGAGGATGAAGAAGCACGAAGTGTTGTCTTGGCTGCAAGCACGAACCTTCCGCGTCGAGATGAAGAACGGCTCGACGCCCGTTCTTCGCGTGGCCGGACACCACGGCCTGCTGACGCACGAGGGCCCAACCGGACACCACCACGTCGGACACTCCGCCGGCCAGAGGCCAGTAAACGTTTTCTGTGTAGCTGATAAATATTAGACTACTTGAGCGTAGACTAGAAGGAGTTAGCGTGGAGAAAATTGACGATGCTCACACTAAGCCACGCTAGTACAAACTCGTATGTAAAGGGCCGCCTGCGGTCCAACCTAGCATTGGTGCTCCCGTTAAGGCATCCGTGTCAGTTTCAACGTCACACATCGCACGCTACTGGGTGCTGATGTACCTATATATATATCATATGCACCGTCCATGTAGGCGTATTTGTGCTATGCGCTTCATCATCTTGAGGAGTCAACAGGCATGTAACGCCTCTTACATTGATATAAAAGCGGATAGTCAACGCTGCCACTATTGGTATTGCCTTTTTCATAAGCAGTGTAAAGCACTGGCTGGGTTGTGTGCTGTAATACTTGACTGGCTTACAGAATCTCTGGGTTATATTGCAGTTTGTTCCATGACCTTTATTATTCGCTTTCGTTGGGTAAGTCAACCCAACGAGGACTCCGCCGTGCCGGGCACCCCATTTACTGTGACACGGCCATTTTCACACTGTCGGGTTAGCGTCTCTAAAGTCGGGCTCATATAATGGTGCCCCTTTGGCGCATACTAGCACGCCATGGGTCGTAGTGTGCGGGTATGTGCCACACGTGACTCAAGGAAGAGATTTCATAATGCATGCGACACATAGGCATGTGGCGTCATTAATGTCATAGGCTGTGAATCTTGTTCGTCATATATTCACGTTCTTTTATGTCTGTTTCGGTATCTACGTAGCTAAGGATATGACCACGACAGCTCCAAGACGTGTATAGATAGATAGATAGATAGATAGATAGATAGATAGATAGATAGATAGATAGATAGATAGATAGATAGATAGATAGATAGATAGATAGATAGATAGATAGATAGATAGATAGATAGATAGATAGATAGATAGATAGAAAAAGAAGCAGTCGTAATACCTTTGGTTCGCTAAGAAATGCTTCGTGTAAAAAGATCAACACAGACACGGTAAAAATAAGGGGGGGGGGCTGCAGACGGTGCTACGATAGTTTATTTACGTAATCACACTCCATATTTCATGGCCTAATTCGACCGTGTGGGTAAAGTCATCATTTCACATGAAAGCGTGAGGAGCCGTATCACGATGTTGGTGGCGCGCTCGCGTTTCGAAGACAGTATTCAAATTGAGACGGCGACAAACATGTTACGGACGTTTTCAAGAGAACATATTTGTTTAAATATGTTGGTCATGGCTGAATCGGCCTCCTTCATATATAAACGCCTCACAAGCGTGGACGAAACATACAGCTTACATTTAACTGTCTCAACCTGCTTGCATCGTGTAAATTATTGGTAAGGCATCCTATACTTTAAATAAATGCATTTGTTTTTTCATTTTCATGTTATTGTATCATTGGTGTCTTCAAATGCTTGTGAGATATCCTTGCGAAATCGTACTTGCGACGCGCTTTCATATACTACGTATGCCTAAGAAATGCCTTTCCCGTTGGACTCCAGGATTGCAACGCTAATGTGTAATATAATAATAGGAGCTTTGCACGAAACCGATAATGCCAGTATAGTGTTTCCTTCAGACCAGTAAGCCATAAAGAAGCAAATGAAAAATTACCCCTTGACATCCTTCTTATCGTGCCAGATAGATGAGATAAAGTTGCTTACATTATTATACTTGACTTGCGTGGATCTTTAATCTTTATACCCTAAAAACAGCGACAGAGAGTGGGAAAAATTATATATATGCGGTTTGGCCGCAAGAGTGATGTAATCAATGCGATAGCAAGAAATTGTAATAATATACGAAGTAAGGCTGGGAGCTCACTCCTTTGGATCCAGTCTCACGTAACTATGCAAAACGCTGGTGTCAGAAAATACGGCCGCTCCATTGGCAGAAAGGGATTTCACACATTCTGTTCGCGTTGATAGTGCAGAAAGTAGAAGCGGAAGGTATACTTGCCTTTCGCTGACGCCTGCCGAGATAGCGCGCGCGCCAGCGATCATAACCTCACCCTTAGAAACAGACTTCACAGTTGCTGCTCAAGTGATACCTCAACCCCCCCCCCCCCCCCCCCCACCCTCATTTGGTGTTTTTATGCTCATCCAAAATGGGGGTGGTGGTAGGGGTGTCGTTCTTTCTTTGCATGAGCAGCATTCGAAAGCAGGCATCGCGAAAGGGTTGATGTTATCGCATGCGCCATCTGAGTGATGGAGATGGGCCGGCTCGTTTCATCTCAGCTGCAGCGCTGTTCGTCGTCTGCGCACGTGTGCCTTTGCCCGCAGGTAGAACATAGGTTTCGCGGGGGGGGGGGGGGATGTTATCAGTTAGGAGTTCATATGGAGCATGGCGTTGATGATTACGGTAAAATCCTTCCAACAGTGTCTATATAATACGTGTCGCAATGTAACCACCGGTGCGGTACTTAATTCAATAAAATATTATAAAATGAAAAGAATGCAAGGAGGTTCCTCTGGTAGTTCAGCATTGAAAGCTAAGTCATAAAAGAGTTGTTTATACTTCATCATGCTTTGTCGACATTGCGTTCAAGCTTCATGCCATCGCTGTGTAATTAGTGGGTATTCGTATCGACTGGGAAACGCAGGCCGCCAAGGTCGAAGGGCTGGGAGTCTGCATCCAACATGCCTCAGCCCGGACGAGTGCTTCTCGCGGTAGCATTCGTGATGCTCAACCTCGCGACGTTGCTGCGAGTTTTAGCGTGAGTGAGCATCAGACGTGCAACAAGAAATGCGTCGACAACGATGGTTCAACGACATGCTGAACGTCCTGGTGCTGTGAGAACATTGGATCATCGATGACAAAACAAGACCCCTTTGTACCAAAACCAAACCAGAGACATATGTGCACGTGACTGTTGAAGGGAACTGACCGTTATCACACTCGGTCTGATCTTCATCGTCTCTTGGTATTTCTTTTTTCTTCTGTTTTTGTGGAAAAGTGTCCGTTCATTAGACAGTTGTTTCTTTTACCACTGTTTCTGTTTTTTTTGTGTGTGTGTGTGAAGTAAAGTTGCTGCAGATGGATTCACTATCGTCACGCTGTCTTTGAAGATTGGGAAAGGCTACAAAGAGCTGATGCGTGTGGATTTTTTCAAAAGCATTCTTGAGCGCAAATGTGAGGATGATGCTTAGTGGCCAATTGCATACATAGAACGGCATAACACCAGGCGAATTATAATATCTGTAAAGAACGTGAACAGAAACTCTCATTGTCTCTTATGCATCCGCCTTGAAGACGACTCAAAGCAATAGTCATCTTCTATTTCTTCTGAGTATATGAACTGATGTGCACCCGCCCCCTGCGCCTAAACTGGTCTTGCATTGCCTCCAAGATCGGAGCCATTCACTGCAAGCTTTCTGCGCCTTTAAAGAACCCCAGGTGTTCGAAATTTCCGTAGCCCTCCACTACGGCGTCTCTCATAATCATATGGTGCTTTCGCGACGTTAAACCCCACATATCAATCAATCAGCTCTCTGCGCCTACCTGGTTTTGCACTGCCTGCGTCATCGGCCCACCTTTGCCCAAGCGAAGATGTGATGTAGTGACGTCGGGATGACGTCACGAATTTTGGTAACTTGTGACGTCATGATATGCCATAAGGTGGCGTTATGACGTGATGATGATTTCTTGCATCACTGCTTTTGATGCCGCCGAAGGTCAGTTTTCACGTTTAATAAGGCATCTGAGAGCTTTTTCTTAAAAACTGAATGCTGTACCTCCTCCTGGCCGCATCATTTTACGCCTCTGGCCCTCGTGGTGCGATGACATGGCATCACGACGAAACCACTCGCTTATATGTGACGGAACTTCTCAATCTGTTTGAATGTCACCGAGTGAGGGTCAAAGTGAAGGAGGCAGTATACGCCTAGCCCGGGTGGCGGATAAAATATGTCTCACGTCTGCCTCCTGCACTGCTTCATGGTAAGCTCTGCCACTTCGGTTTCTCGGTCATTGAAGAGAGCTGCATAATTAAGTAAGCTGCTCTTGGCTCCTAGAGCAGTCGTCTCTGGATTCTAGCCGAGGAAGGAGAATGAACTTTATTTGTAGAAACCAGCAAGTTCAAATGGGCGGGCCCAGCGTAAAATGTGGTCTTCTAGCCGACATTACACACTTTGTCCACTCTGACATTGCTTGAAGTAATGCATTAACTATAGCGGCACCAGTTTGCTAGAGTTACCGCTGCGGACAGAGATTATGACGACAGCTTTACGCCACCTGCCATGATAAGTGACTCAGCCACCGGCGCACTCACGTCGTAAAGAAACTAGAAGGTAGGATGCAGCCTCTAGTGGTGGTTTACAGTATCCTAGTAAGGTAAGGTCACATATCTTTTGACCAGTTGTGCCTTGCACGCAGGTTTACGTGCCACACGTGTATTTGCGCGTTGTTGGAAAGTAGACAACTAGCGTACGGTCAGGTGCGTTCGTAACTGTTGTCGCGAGTCCACCCTTGTCCGCGCAGTACTTCGCAGCAAGAAATTGTGCGCTTTAACGTTTGTGGCGCACAAAAGCACTCAAAATATAGCAGCTACGTCAGTGTTACTTCATATTTTGCTATTACGTAGTTTACTTGTGCGTTCCTATTTCTAGGTGTTTCGGTCACCGTTACAATTAACTTCGGTGGCAGTCTGCGTTGTTCAGTAAAGTTTCTTCGGTCTACGATCCAGGCAGTGTCGGGTACGGACAAAATTACAAGAAGCAAGTCCAGGAGGGAGTACATCATATATACTGTCGCTAGGAGTCTCGTTGTCTTGTACCTAGACATTGCCATAGTTATGTTGACTGTGTAGTCGTCATAGACTGTCATTCCGTATCATTCATTTCTCAGCCCTTTTCGCCTTACCCCTGACAGAGTAGCATATTTATTTATTTATTTCTCAACCCTTTTCGCTTCGTGCTGCAGGTTTGTAATTATTCATGCATTCAGTGTTTTCGTAGTGATGACCCATTTCTGGTGCTGCTGCCCTGCCCACTACGTTTAAGGGGTTTAATTTCTGCTGTTTGTTCTGTGCCGCTAGATCTGTTGAGATGCGGGGATGTAGAGGCAAACCCAGGTCCTACAGAGCAGATGTTGTCAGAACTGTTAAATGATCAGGCACAAATTACTGCCTCGCGTGGCGCCATAAAGTGCTCTCAACTTGGAATCGAGAAAAAAATTTCTGATTTAACCCAGCGCATAGAAGGGGTTGAAGCACAGTTATCTGCTTTAGCTACCCTGACAAGTAAAGTACAAGGTATCGAGATTGCTATGTCAAAACGAGATGAACAGATTTGAATGCTTGTATCGAAAGTTGATGATCTCGAAAACAGATCCCACAGAAATAACTTAATTATATATGGAATAGAAGAACCTGCTAGAGAATCTAACGAGGAACTACTGAATGAAGTAACAGAATGTTTTCAGAAAAACCTTGAGGTAACGACATCCGCCATTGGAAGATGCCATAGGCTTGGCCGTAAGGTTGGAAATAAGCCACGTCCAGTAATCATAAAATTTCTAGATTATCGGGAAAAGACTTCTGTATTAACGAACGAATTTAAGCTAAAGGGAACTACGATGTCTATTTCTGAGGACTTCTCTAGCAGGGTACGGGAAGTACGAAGAAATTTGTGGAAAAGCGCGGCTGAAGAAAAGAGAAATGGCGCAAAGGTTAAGCTAATATACGACAAATTGAGCATTGATGACACCCTGCATGGTTCGAATGAAACCGAAAAATCGCGCTTTAAACTTCAAAAGAAGAAGGGAAACTGACGTCGTGATCCTGTATCTGAACCATTAAGAATCCTAAATGTAAGTTGCCGAAGTGTGGTAAACAAAGCAACTGAATTAGAATTATTGCTTCTTACTCATGATCCAGACTTACACTTACAGAAACATGGTTGCATAGTACAATATTTGATAGTGAAAAATTCCACCTGGTTATAGTGTGCTAAGAAAAGATCGCGAAAGTAAGGGAGGAGGCGTTGCAGTTGTATTTAAGAAATGTCTCAAAGTAATTAGGATGCCAGATATTCCTCAAGTGGAAGGCTTATTCTGCAAAATGTACCACAGTAATATTCAATATATTGTAGCTTCCATATACACACCCCCGACCTCGTCCATTGAAGTCATCAATGAATTAAAAAAAATATCTGTGCACTCATGCAAAGTCAGGAGCTCGGATAATTTTATCAGGAGATTTCAACCTACCAGATATGGATTGGACCTCTCTTTCAACTACTAAGCATAACGATATCATAGGAGAAGCAATTCTCGACGTTGCTTTTACTTTTGATTTGTTACAAGTTGTTCACGATTTCACTAGGGCGCAGGGAAGTTCGAAGTCAGTACTAGATCTCTTTTTTTGTTAGTGGATGTATTAAGTCTTCGGCCACCTGTGAAGTGGTTCCTGGTATTTCTGACCACAGTGCTGTACTATTGACCCTGGCAAATGGCTTTATGGCACGGAAACAAAAAACGTCATGTTTTCGGAATTTTTTGCGAGCTGACGATACATCAATTATAGATCTCCTCTCCCTCAACTTCGACTCGTTTTTAAACAGTACTGCTGATGTGTAAGGCCACTGGGACTCGTTTAAAGATTTGGTGAATGAATGTATTGATCGCTTCGTTCCATGTGTTGTTAAAAAGAAGAAAGGAAGGAACCCCTGGATTTCTCGGGACACATTGCATCTCAAAAGGAAGCTAAAACGATTAAACAAGCGTCGTAGTCTTGGGAATATCGCTGGTATAAACGAAGAGATTTCAGAAATTGCAACTAAACTAAAACACCAAATTCATATTGACAAACAGCTGTATTATGGTGAATCATTACCAAACTTCATTAAAACGTGTCCTGAGAGATTTTGGCGGAGTATTAAGCCTACATCTACTGAATGTAATGTTTTTTGTAGTTGATGGAGTTGATGTGCATGATAGCAAGGTTATTTCGAATGCCTTTAATCAACAATTCAAATCGGTTTTCACCATTGACAATAATGTTCTTCCCTCATTCGATGCAGATTATCCACCTATACCTGACGTTGTTATCAGTGAGCATGGCATTCTAAATATGCTACTTAAACTCAATGCTAAAAAGACACCCGGACTGGATAGCATTCCAAACGCATTTTTAAAGCGTTATGCAGAGTGGGTCGCCAAATATCTGTATGTTTTATTTTCAAAATCGCTACACGAAGGTCGAGTACCAGATGATTGGAGGGCCGCCAGAGTCAAGCCTCTTTATAAGTCGGGTAAAAAGCAACTTATCTCAAATTATCGTCCTATTTCATTAACGTCAACTACCTCTAAGCTTATAGAACACATAATACATACGCATATCTCTGAGTTTCTTAGTAAGCATAATATCTTAACAAAACACCAGCACGGATTCAGAAAAGGCTATTCAACCTGTACGCAACTTGTCGAGACAATTCACGATTTCGCAACTTCAATTAACAATGGGACACAAACTGACGCCATTTTTATGGACCTTTCAAAAGTGTTTGACAAAGTCTCACACAAGAAATTACTTTTTAAATTAGAGAAAACACTTAAAAATCCACGCCTAATAAAATGGATAGCAGACTACCTTATAAACCGTAAACAATTTGTTGTTTTTAACGAATTCTGTTCAGAAGAGGCAACCGTTGACTCTGGCATCCCACAGGGTACGGTTCTTGGACCCCTCTTGTTTTTAATTTTTATCAATGATATTGTGAATGAAGTTCCTGTAAAAATCAAGTTGTATGCAGATGACTGTGTCATATATTCTGAAATATCCAATGTAACCGATCAAATCATTCTGAATAGTGCCTTTTATGACATTGTGAAGTGGTGTGATTTATGGCAGATGTAAATTAACTTCGATAAAACAGTATTTATGCGAATAACTCACAAGAAAAAACCCTGACTATTTAATTATTCCACCGCAAGTTTCACCCTTTCTGAGGTAACTAACATTAAGTATCTTGGCTTTTGGATTACCAATGACCTTAGCTGGACTAAACATATTGACTCCGTAATTACAAACGCTAACCGAAAACTATTCTTCCTTCGAAGAGCTCTAAAACATTCTAATTCCACGGTGCGTACTCTAGCGTACAGGACTATCATTCGCCCAGTGTTAGAATATGGAGTGATTGTTTGGGACCCCTTCACTAAAGCTAACATAACTAAATTGAAAAACGTGCAGAAGAAGGCAGTCCGCTTTATCTTTAATAGCTTTGGACGTACCTCTATAACTGAACTCCTACATCGTGCCAATGAGCCTTCAGTTACCGAAAGAAATCGTTTAATACGACTACAATTTCTTTACCAAATAATTAAAGGGCATTATAAGCTTGATGTTTCCAATATCATTTCCTTTTCTTCTGGGTACGCCACCCGCCAAAGGCATCAACTTACAATAACCCCTTTCCGGTCCCGAAATAACTGCTTCAAATATTCCTTTTTCCCTCGTACAGTAACGCAGTGGAATGGACTAACTAATAACCAAGTGATGGAGCCGTCCTTAAAGCTGTTTGCAGCAAATATGACCTGATTGTTCACATCATGCTGTTCTATTTTTTGTTTGTTTGTTTGGTTTATGCATTCTTGAGTGCCAACATTGTGAAAATTATATCTGTAACCACCCTGCTAAAATCTCTGTAATAGGGATTGCAGTATGAATAAATAAATAAATAAAATAAATAAATATTCTCCTAAAAAAAACGCATGCTTTGCGAACCGCATTAGTGTATTTTATGGGGGTTATCGTTTTATATGCAGAGAAGCCAGCCGCAAGCGGTACTTTTAAGAGATGAACATACGCAACCTGTTTCATGTATAGGTGAAGTGTGATTACTGGCGGTGTCGTAAGTCTTGGCGCTATCCCGAAACTCCGGAGTTAGGGTAACTCTAGTGCATTTGACGTCACTCTTGCAACTGAAGAAAGTGAGTCATAGTGCCATTTTTCGGGCTGAATTGTTCAGGCCTTCGAAAAGAACGTCGTGAAAGAAGCGATGAAATGTGTTAAGAGAAGCCGTCAACTGAGGCACCAGAAAAAGAAAGATAAATGAAAGTTTATTGAGAACAGCAACGAAAGCGCGTCGAATTTCCAATTAAAGTCTTTGTCGCACCCTCCCCGCCCAAAACTTTATATGGGAGGAAATTGAAAGCATGCAAGTAGTGGGGACTCACAGCAGGAACGGGGTCACGGGGGTGTTTCACAATGGAGCTTCGGCGTGGCTGACGCGTTGGCATCCATCTCCGTCACGACACTCTTTCGTCAAGATGACGTTGCCGATATGGCCAGGATGGCCGCCAAGTCCGGCGGGTCGTTTTCGCCGTGGAGCGACGGGGAGCCCTCGTGAAGAAAAGAGAACACTCGCCGCGTACTCCCTATTCGCAGCCACGCATGCGTTGAAAAGCTTTCTTCACATTGTAACTTCTCTCAACACAAGCAAGTTCAACGATGAAAGAAAAGAAAGAGAGGAGGTGTTTCACTCAAAAGACGACGCGCCTGCAAACTCTGAGAGGGGTGTAGAATCAAAATTGTGTTGCGAATGGGGGCGACAGCACTTGACGAAATGTCGGCAATAATTTTCAGCCTTCTCAGTGCATTGCTGATAGGGAGGTGGTGTCCTTTTAGACGTAAAAATGAACCACATTGCAACTATACCATGGCGAGACGAAAAGAAGGAAGATTAGCACCTTGTTCGTCGTTCTTATAGAATGGAATGAAAAAACTTTATTTCAGTCCTGCAGGACGCGCTTAGCGCGTAGCGGGCGTCTCCCACGTAGCAACCGACAGGGAGTACCTGGCGGCCGCTTCGTGGGCCTGCTGGACGGCCCATTGCTGGTCGGTGAGAAGTGCGCTCCTGAGGGACCTCTCCCACTTGCTTGAGGTAGAGTCGGGAGGAGTTTTTCTACACTCCCAGAGCATGTGTGCGAGTGTCACTGTGTGTCCACATGATGGGCATGTGTCGCTGGGGTATGCCTGAGGATAATAAACGTGAAGCGTGGCAAGGTTTGGGTACGTGTGTGTCTGTAATAGGCGTAGGGTTAATGCCTGCGGTCTGTTAATTTTCGGATGGGGGGTGGAAAAATGTGGCGTTCCAGGTAAAAGTGCTTTGTTATGTCATTGTACGTAATGGGTGCATCCCGATTGGTATCTAACTCAGCAAGATGGGATTGCCCTGTGGCGGTGCGGTCAGTAAGTGCGCGCGCTGCATCACGGGCGATCTCGTTGAGGTTGGATAGGGCACCCGGCACCTGGCCGAGATGGGCGGGGAATCAGATGACAGTTTGGTGCTTCCGGAAAATCGGGTCCGCTTTGCGCAGGATACGTAACGCCTGGTCGGAGATGACTCCGCGTTCGAAGGTTTTGATGGCCGGCCTGGAGTCGATGTAGATGAATTCCCATTTGCTGTCGAGCATAGATATAGCTATAGGTACTTGCTCCGCTACTTTGGGGTTTCGGGTGAGGATTGTGGCTGAGTTAAGAGTCCGCTGCGCGGATGATACCGCGACCGCGGCGAAGGCTTGGTTGTTGCGATAGGTAGCGGCGTCCACGAACGAGAAGTTGTCCGCTTCCATGTCTATGCGCTTGAGAATGGCGGTCGCCCGCGCAAGGCGCCTGCCTCTGTTGTATTCGGGGTGTACATTTCGTGGAATGGGAGCGATCGTGATAAGGTCGCAGATTTCACGGGGAATTAGAGTCAACTCTGGCGGGTCCCTGGCACTCGAGGAGAAGAAGCCGAACTCGCGCAGAATATGGCGGCCCGCCTTGGTGGTGGTGAGTCGGGTCAATTGCACGCGTTCCTGAGCTTCGGCGATCTCTTCTAGCATGTTATGTACGCCAAGCTCGAGTAGTTTGTACGTTGGAGTGGTGATAGGGAGGCCAAGGGCTCGTTTGATCACCTTGCGAATAAGCGCATTGAGTTGATCGCGCTCATCACGTAGCCATTTGTGTATAGCGGCAACGTAGGTAAAATGACACAAAACAAACGCGTGTACGAGACGCAGCAGGTTGTCTTCTTTGGGGTTTAACTCCCAAAACCACCATATCATTATGAGAGACACCGTAGTGGAGGGCTCCGAAAATTTCGACCACCTGGGGTTCTTTAACGTGCACCCTAATCAAAGCACACGGGCCTACAACATTTCCGCCTCCATCAGAAATGCAGCCGCCGCAGCCGGGATTCGATCCCGCGACCTGCGGGTCAGCAGCCGAGTACCTTAGCCACTAGAGCACCGCGGCGGGGCAGTCCCGCTCAATGCGACATTCACGGCGAGTGCAACAACCGATGCGATTCTAATGCGATTTTTTTTTTGTTCTCGCCTTATAATGTCTACGGGCCTTTACGAGCCTTTATGCGAAGATCGGAGTCATCAATAACTCGCTAAGATATTTAAGTGGGCTAATTGGTATTTTTTTCTCTGAATGTTTTCATACTACTGGCTAACACGCTCAAGGACACCAGAAAAGCGGTTGTCCTGTCTCCTTCTCCCGTGTCTAGGAATATGAAAGCGTCCATAAATATCTCCCACAAAACCTAGCTGAATAATCCTCATGTTGTCACTTTGTATGCAGTTAGGTTTAAAAAGTCGTCTAAAGTAATTTATTTCAGTCTTCATACACGTTGCGCATATTGAAATGGGCGGTGCAATAAACGACAACAAAAGAAAAGAAACACACGCCTTCTAACTCGTGTCTTCTTTGCCTTGCTCAGTAAATCCAGTAACCCAGTGGATCGGTGCATTACGCATTTTCTCAGTGAACTCATTTGCTTAGTGATCGGCATAATACTAATTTGCGTTCTGACCCCGTAGTAGTTTTCGCCTCTAGATTCGTGACAATATGCGATAAATTTGTTCGAATTCCCCGGTGTTTGAATAAAAGCGATTATTTACTCATAGCAATGTTTTAGAACCTAATAATGTAGAATATACGAAACAATTTATTATCCTGCTGTTCAAACGCCACTTCTCATACATATTATGTCTCAGTGAGTGTTTGTCAAGGTGCATGTTTGATTGATCATTCATATGCCTATAGAGAAGAGAGAGACGCCCAGAAGTGCGCGTGTCTATCCTTTGTGTCCTTGTCTATCTTCTGTGTATATCTTCTGCGCGCTGTAGGCATACGAATGATAAACCCCAAGCAACTAGCCCGGCAACGTGCCTTAGCAAAGTTTATTTCTCAGTTGATCGTTCTTCCTTAACCACCAAAGTGACGGATGCGCGTAGTATTGTTGGCCACAGCGCACAGAAGAGCAAGCACTGTATGTGTCTAATGTATATTGTACTAGTTATCATTAAGATTGGCTAGAGTTATCAGATAGGTCCTGCATAAGCGTCCTGCAATAGTCAGGTTATTGCGCCCGCTGATTTCACTGTCGTCGCGAACCATGCTCAAGCTTGTCTTCTGACATTCTAATGAAGTCGTTCACAAATAGAGGTCCACAGACACCAGGGGCTCTGCGATGCCAGTTTTAGTTGTCTATGAAATCTTTCTTAAAAGAAAAATGTTTTTGAGGCACTCCATATTCTGTAACAACTACTCTTTCTGAATGTTGGCGTGCTTCACCGCATAAATACCATGCATGATGGTGGAGCTCACCTATACTCTCTCTTTTTTATGAGATAGTTGCAAAGCTTTTATTTTTTTGCAGTTTCTTTTACAAATTACGTCCACTAACATACTATCCTAGACTTTATATTTGAAGAGCAAGCAAAGGTAGAAACTGGTTTAATATCATTGCACACTGCACAAGTACAACTTATTGGTGTACTGCTGAGATCAAATTGGCGTGTCACTTTAGCTCTAACATTCTTTGATTGATATGTGGTGTTTAACGTTACAAAACCACCATATGATTATGGGAGACGCCGTAGTGAAGGGCTCCAAAAATTTCGGCGATTTGAGTTTCTTTAACGTGCATCCAAATCTGACCACATGGACCTACAGCATTTTCGCGTTTACCATTCTTAGCGAGCGAAAAGTAAAAGACACGTATTTCAACTTGCATTTTGCGTTATTCTATGACCCCCTCCGCCCATTTTTTATTCATTACAAGCGGTGGCCCATCACTTCCACCGGTCTACAAGACTTCCTCGAAACATCCGTGCCATCTCCTGTATAAGGCATTTAGCTAACGCACTGCGCGCCCTGCGTCACGAGTGCATCTATCATCGCGTTGATTTTTGCCAACGCTGTTGGCACTGGTACAGCATCATTATGCGACCAAAGTGCAGCCATCGGGAAAACAACTGCTATAGTTGGTTCGATAAAACATGTTTTATAACGTAAAAATGACTAATTGTATACTGTGCCATACACAATATCACCATGATCATAACAATCATCATCATTATGACTGCGTTCAATGCAGGACAAAGACCTCTCCCATGTTCCGCCAGTCAACTCAGTCCTGTGCTTGCTGCTGCCACCTTATGCTCGCGAACTTCCCAATCTCATCTGCCCACCTAACTTTCTGTCTCCCCCTAACGCGCTAGCCTTCTCTGGGAACCCAGTTAGTTACCCTTAATGACCAGCGGCTATCCTGCCTACGTGGTACACTCCCGGCCCATGTCCATTTACTCTTCTTGATTTCAACTATGATAAGCAATACATTAGGTAATAGACTGTAAAAGTACTGTAACTGTAAATGATGTTTAAGCCAGTTTCCTTTATAGAGCTCAGAACAGTGCACTAAGGTAAGTAAATTATCTCCTGGCATTTAACTGGAGTACAAAGGTGTGTGTCTTTACGTTGCAGTGTGGGGATATGTAACTGAGATATGTATAATTGTTCACGACTGCTGGTCTTCCCCCTATGTTGGTAGGTCTTCCTTTCCAAAAAAAAGTAGCATGTGAGTTGTTCGTGGATGCTCGTCACATTTTTATTGCCAATGGCTTCCAAAGAAAAAAATCTTCCACCGTATTTTTTGCTTCACTTGCGGTTTTGCGGAGTCAGTCTAAGTTAATGAAAGATTTAGAATGTTTCTGAGGCTTGTACATTCACATACCAATATTTACGCACTTTTATAAAGGCAAGATGAGTTTACGTGTCAAGAGAAATCCAAGGTGTACTTGTAAAGGTTTTTCGCTCTCGCTCTCTTTCTCTTTACAACCTTTTTACTTCGACTTGCACCCGGATTCTGTTTACTTATGCGGCGTTTCGGGCCTTTCCATCAGCGCCGATCGCGCGCATGTTCTCCGAGGCTCCCGACATTCGGGGTGTGGTTCTGAGCCGTCCCACAGAGCAGACATTCGGTGAAACCAGTTCACAAGGAGCGCGGTGAGGAGTCTTCCAGCGTGGCACGCGCACGTTCGTCACGTTGCTGCAGCGCGCGTCGCTACAGGGAGGCATGATCACGCGTCACTGGCACCGCACAAAAATGAAGCGCAAAAGGAAAGCCCAACGCGTAGCGAAGACTCTACGCCTCAACCCGGACGACCCTTTGCTTCATTTTCGCTTGGCGTGTGTGTGTGTCGGTGTGTGTGTGTGTGTGTGTGTGTGTGTGTGTGTGTGTGTGTGTTTCGCGTTGCCGCGCGTTCCGGGCGGAAACGCCAGTGTCTTTGCTATTGGAGCGTTTCGACACGAAGCGCGCCGCGGCCCACCAGGCGCCGCGGGCGGCGTGGCCTCTGGAAGGGAGCGCCCCCACGGCTCGAGACTTTGATGAATGCGTGCCCATCGGTCACCAAGCCTGTCAGGCGTCACAGTACGGGAGCCAAAGATTTCGGGCTCTCAATGGTCGCCCACCCCCGAAGGTCCGGAAGCCGGAGAAAAAAAAAATACTCTTGCCCTTGTTGAGACTCCGCGTGCGCGGTAACATGGCCGCGCGCGCTCCGTCTCTCGTTGTCCAGATAAGCAAACTCTTTGCTGAGATACCAGCCTTGTCTTCTTCTTCATATAAGTTCTTCCTTTTGGTGTTCCCTGCCCATCTTCTTCCTTTTCATCCCTTCGTTCCCCCTGACAAGCTCCGTTCATCGAGCGTGAAACTAGAAGCAAACAGGCCGAATCGGGAATCAAGGATTAAAGGATACGCCATTGAACCTCTCCACCCCCAACCCCGAAGACGTGCCCTCCCCCCTCTGCGCCCACACCCTTCGTACCGGCCCAACTGTCCCATCACCCTGCCAGACACCCACGGCTTCTCCCTGACCGAGACGTGGGCCCACATACTAACATACACTCCCAAAACACCCTCTTAGCCACTGTGCTCTTCTGGTCTCTTTGTTTGCGGGGCTCTTTTTTATGTGGAATTCCATTTGGGGCACAATAAAACTCTGTGCGGAACGGAAGGAGTTCAAGGCGCGTTCGCGATCGTGAAGAGAGATCAGTTGTGTTTGGTCGCGGACAATGGCTCTTCGGTGCCATCCCCTTGTGTGCGCCGGAAGAAAGAAAGAAGGAAAAAAAAAGGTGATGTCTTGGTGGTGATATCTGTTGCCTCTCTTCCATCCATCTCCGAGGTTTTAACACTGAATTTTTATTATTATTACAGCGCTTTTTTGTGCTATTTCCAGCAGGGAAAAGAACAATATAAGAGAAGTGACACGATACTGAAGCCGATGTGCTACAAGGAGAGAGAAAACGCCGTGGTGAAGGCGATTACCAAAACAGTTGAAGGAGCGCCTTGCTTCTGATAGTCCAGATAAAGAAACTCGTCAGCATGTTTTTTCTAGATTCGTTTTCTATAGCGATAGTGATTGTTCCTTGCCGGTCTGATCTATGTCGACGCCTGTCATCCTGATCCTCTCGCACTCGTCTTTAGCGCGGGTCGGTCGATTGATACCGGTGTTTGGTCGTCGAATGACTGAGATTGATTGCAACGAGTACAGCGTAGAAAAAGCAAGCGCCGGGTCGAATCATCACTTGGCCTGGTACACTTCGAGAACGTAGCTCGCAGAACGAGCGAATGGCTGTGCTCCTTAATGTCATTGGTGTTGCCTTTGTATTCTTGGCTATGTACAGATGAAAGACACTGGATTTTTGAGTTCGCAGTGGTGCTTCAACGTTTTTCTACTTTAATCTACAGAGAGTGCCCACCAGTTGTTTTATGTTAACTCACCATTCGGTTGAGTCGAATGCTGTCATTGATTTGCGAGGGCATTTGCAATAGTACGTAGCAAACGGGATCACAGTAAAATTGGCTTATGCTCATAGCGCGCCAAGGTATCCAGATTGCGTTTAAGTACTTTCGAAACCGCCACAGGGCTGCGCGGTAGTTTGTAAAACTTTACACGACAGGTCCTTCTAGGCCATATATAATAGACAGCACTAATTTATCCATGGACCAGATGGGATGCAACATCCTCGTGTGATGCTTTCTTGTCCGTGGAGTAAATTAGGGATGCGTGTGTTTTTTTAGTTGCATTCTTACTAGTGACCTCGCATTGAAATACTTTTAAGTTCTTGCTTGAAACCATAAGATACATCAATGATCAACTGTTACTAAAATCGACATTCGTGCTTTCTTTCTCCACTACTCCTATGATTTCTTTTCATCCCGCAGTAGTGCTTCTCGTCACTACTACGCGTTTCTCCTACAGCTGCTCACTTCTGCCCTTGTAGATTCACTAGTAGCACAAAAACAAATAGTGAATATCAGTTCTATTTTTGATGAAGGCTTTTCTTGTTTGATGCGCCTACGAGATCTATTCGCCATTTCTTGAGTGTAAATGCGAGCTTGTTACGTGTAAATAGGTGTTACAAAGCGTCGGAAGCCATGCTATTCAAAAATTTCTTGAGATGACATGCAGGCTCAAGTGTGCAGTGCATCATCTTGAGAGGGGAGACGAGGAGGGGGGAGGCGTACGTGCTGGCTCGTCAAATGTGAAACGTAGTGCTTGTTGAAATCTGTTGCCTCTCACGACTGCAGTACTTACTCAGTCGTCCTTTTTTTTGTGACTGGCGTGTGCGCTGATGTGTGCCTTTCAGATAAAAAAAAAACACATGCTTGCTTAAAGTTCAAACAATTGCTGACCTGTTCATCAAGCGGACGTGTAATGACTTCTGAGATTGTTATGACAGTGATCTCATTTTTAAATTCATTGACACGATTCGAAGTGAAACTGCGTAACTACCGACCATCGGGTTCCAATATTTGGCTATTGTTTATTGCCTCCTGAACAAACACGTGATACATCACCTCAATTATCTCTTATGGACTACTTCAGCTTCTTAGTCTTAGTGGTTGTATTTCAGAGAACACCAGCTCTCAACGGGTCGCAATCCACGCTGATTCTATTCGTCCATATTATACTTTTATTCATGTCCTAATCAATAAACACCACGCAGTCTGTATTCTCACTGAGCTGTGCATGTAGTGCTAAAATAGCAAATGTGAAATTTTGCACTGCTTTAATTCCCTGTACGAGGCATCGTTGCATTTCGCTCACTTTCCTTTCCCACGGCCAAAGTAACGTCTCGGGAGTGCATATACTTTGAGCCAGTTGAACATGAAACCATATAATCATTTGCAGTAACATCGGGGACATTCTCCCGAGCACGGCTTAGAGATCACTGCGGGCACACACGCATTTACCGCAGACCTCTGCTTTCAGTTATCTTTATGCAGCTCCAATGCAGCGTACAGCCGACCGCGGACCTCTTAACCTTTCAGGCTCATTATAGCCGCATCCTGTTTTGCTTCAATAGTACGTGGCGAACGGGGATCACCGTTTTCACCATGAATAGGAACTGTAAGTCCCCGTCGATCCGCCTCCTCCGCCTTTGAAATTCAAATAGCATAATGTATAATAAACGTGAGAAACATCAAAAGTATACTGTTTTCAGGCCTGAATCGGGTGACATGAGTGCCAGGGACGGTCGTACTTCCCACAGTGTAGATATATGCATGCGAAACATTGTCCGTTGTCTCATAAGTTGAACGTTGCAGAGCTGTCAGCTTCGTGCTTACGTGCGTGTAACTCGTATTAAAATGGGCGTAGCTTGTACGAGATTGTGCATTAACAAGAATGTCTACGTGGAGGTCAGAAGGGTGTCCGTAAGAACCTAACCACAGCATGAAGATTGGCGGATCCACATGTGGCGAAGGGGAGGGGGCGCGTTCACCGATACAAAAGCCGCCTTAAAGCGACGCAAGATTGTCAAGCTTGTATGATGGTTCCGTGACAAAAGGTGTATACGTACAGACGGGTCCACTGATAAAGGGAACACTGGCGTGCAGGTCATGTCTGGAGTTCGCTCTCTTGCGAAAACATGATGCTTTTGATTTCGATAAGAGTAGTATAGTAGTTGGCAGTTCCGACTCACTTTGACAGAGCAGTGCCATGCATAAACAATCCTTCCACGTCCACTTGCCTTTAGGGGGCCAGTAATACTATGGGGGCTTATTCGAATGTTCCCTTTTGCTGTGGACCGCGCTGTACATTTCCAAAAGAAAGAAAATAACACGCGGAAGCTTCGTCACATCGGCTGTGTTTACTCGCACGCTCATTTGATACGAGTAAATAGAAGACGACAGCATCAGTGGTGTCACCAAAGATTGCTGGTCGCAAAAATGCTAAAGCAGTGACAATTAGGGAATGAAGTAGCGCACCAACGTCATCTGACATTGCCGGGGCGGAAAGAGTGTGGCGACCGAGTTAAAGAGTAAGCCATACAAGCACACCCACCAAATTGTAACATTGTATAATTGGCCAGTATCGAGCAATCCAACAACGCAGCGCAAGTTTCAGGAAGAAAGCCCACATTCAGGACGAGCTGTTCGAGTTCCTCAGGTGCCCGACGGCAACCTTCTTCACCTGTAGTTTCTGTAACAGTACAGCTGCGACAACCAATAGAAGGCAGCTGTATTGAATGAGGACTTTTTTCCAAGATAGTGGCCATATACAATATGTACCTCATGCCTACAGTATTACCCGTTGCGTCCTGAGAAGTCCATGCACAGGCACTGCTGCTCTGAAATTATGCTCAAGACAAAATTTTCTTCACAAAAGCCCAAGCGTCACGTACGTATACACGTGGGCCCACTGCTTCACATTGGCGGGGGGGGGGGGGTGCATAGTTTTGTCGCAGAGCTCCTTCTATACACCTTTTCACAGGAAGGAAAAAAACACCGCCATGATGGGCTGTGCGCGGGAGTACAAAGGCTAAGAGCGCAGCGTTGCCAGTGCATTTTCGAGTGGACGCGCCAATTTGCACAGCCCAAGGAGGGTTATGGCGGCGCCCAGGGAAGTGTTTATGAAAAGGTGAATAGTCACCGTCAGTCGCGTCCAATGAACCATAGAGTTCCCTATACATACACTAGAGGGAACTCTAGCGCTAGTGTCTATGGGAGCTGCAACGCTCGGCGCTTCAGCGACCATGGGAATGATATGTATCACACAAATTTGACTAATCGTCATACTTTCGGCTCCGCTAGGCTTCACGGGGCTTGAAGCTGCTTTGTCACTAAGCAACTATCAGGAAATGCTCAGCAGTCGCATTTTACTACCCTCACCTTTCAGGCTCGCCAGTTCAAATCGGGTTATAAAGTTCGCAATGGTCTGTTTTTTTTTTACTCGAAACAAAATCAAAACGCAACAATATACCAACCAACAAGTGCGTTCGAAACCCGCAAACACGAAAACTCGGCGAATTTGTGTACTCCCCATCATGCCTGTGCTCCCTGAATGATTGGAGTGCCAGAGTTTCCTACAGGTAATTGCATTATTTCCTCTTGTGCATACAGTTAAGAAAACTCTATGCAACGAATGACATGCTTCACAATGAACGAGACAAAAATTGAAGCGAAGCGATTATGTGCTTCTCACAGTGCTATGCTTTCGGTCCTTGGCTTTCCTGAAGTAAAGACTGGAAGTAAACAATTCTTGTAAATTGGAATACAACGTAAAAGGCCTTCTATCGCCCTTGTCGCCAAAATATACTTGGCCATAAGTCCATAACTGAGTAAACATATGCGGCTGTAGTGGTTTAGTTTCGGAAAGTTGGTACGACGTCTGCAAAATTAAACTGCATGCGGATTACAGGAACACGGACACACGGGATCAGCACTACTCCTATGTCTTTATGTGCCTTGCGTTTGCGTCCTTCGCACGAGAGAGGCAGGAGGGCAACCCTCCCCCCTTGCCCTGCTTAACCGCACTCCTATGCTTACGTAGATACTCTCCACAGCTTTTTTTCTTATTGTACTTAACGTGCGGGAGCATTTTAATGAACTTAGGAGCAATGGTCATTTCGGGAATGTTTTAGGGGTGAAGCTTCTTAAGCTGTGGACCGTGCGTCCTCGATGTATGTAGTAGTAGTAGTAACAGTAGTAGTAGTAGTAGTAGTAGTAGTAGTAGTAGTAGTAGTAGTAGTAGTAGTAGCAGTTGTTGTTGTTGTTGTTGTAGGTAGCCACCTCTCGTTGATCCCTTGAAATGTCCGCTAGAAGGCGGTACTTGTACGTGATCAATATATGATCAAAAGTTGCGAGAAAGTGGTACTTGGAGTGTTCACTAGATAAACAGACGGACAGACATACATACATACATACATACGGACGGACGGACGGACGGACGGATGGACGGACAGACATATGAACGAGCAGACAAACAGACTGACGAATGAGCGGACGGACAGACAGACAGACAGACAGACAGACAGACAGACAGACAGACAGACAGACAGACAGACAGACAGACAAACAGACAGTTAGACAGACAGACAGACAGACAGACAGACAAATAGACAGACAGACAGACAGACAGACAGACAGACAGACAGACAGACAGACAGACAGACAGACAGACAGACAGACGAACGGACGGATTGACGGGTGATGGAGGCGGAAATGTCGAGGCCCGTGTGCTCAGATTTGGGTGCACGTTAAAGAACCCCAGGTGGTCAAAATTTCCGGAGCCCTCCACTACGGCGTCTCTCATAATCATATGGTGGTTTTGGGCCGTTAAACCCCACAAATCATCATCATCATCATCATCACGGATTGACGGGTGGTCGGAAGCAAGAAGGAACGGATGGACGAATGACGGATGGACGCTTCGCCCCACTCATCATGATGCACTGAATGGATATGCTTTTTTTTCCCGGCATCGTTATCTTCGTAATGAAGATATTGAGAATTCACTTTAGTTGGTAGCTTCCAAACAGTATATTTAGTGTTGGTCTACTGCATTGGTCGTTTTGTTAAGCAACACGTTTTTATTGATTGGTATCACGTTTATTTCTAAGGCGCATATCGCGCTTACGCAGTCTAAGAAAACTGCGGCTGTGAGGCCATGACTTTCATGCTACGGGATATGCCATGCACACGGTCTCCTTCGTTGTGTGTACTCGCTAGCGTTGGCGACGCGAACGAACACACTCCTGCTTAGTCACCGTACTGTGCGGCATGGAAGTACGTATACGACTGAGCCAGCCAGATACGACTGCATGACTTGCATGCCCATCGCGTGAAGCACAAGCGCGCAACCGTGGCGCTGGCTGTGATAAGCGCCGAGCTCAATGCGCATGCGTCGCGGGAGCAAGACAGGTGGCGCGAGTAGGCTCCCTCCAGCGCGGGCGATGTCTCAGGCACTGCAGTTCTTCCGTTGAAAGGTCGTGCTGTCGCTCGTCTACGCTGCCACCGGCGCCAGTGGCTGAGACCGTGTTCGGTAGGACCTCCGGACTCCAATGCAGTAGCGTGGCAGGCCACCGTGGCAACGTGCACATGCCTGTGACTGCACCGACTAACAGGACATGTGAGTAGCAGGCTTCGGCGTCTGGTCTGTGTAATAGCCAAGCGCTAGGTTGAACCGCCTACGTGGCGCAAACTGGCATCTTCAGATTGTTCCGTCGCGAAGCATTTGCCGTGAATTGGTTTTTCTTGTGACAGATGTTTTCCCGCTTTAGAAATTCGATACTTAGCATTTGTTTCTGACTTGTTATATTGGTCAGTTTGTAAATGTGCCATGGAGAGCATTATTAGCTGCAGTCACCACGTAGAGCCTTGTTCGCCTTTTTGTTTAATCAATTGCGTAGATGCGGGTGCATTCTCGTCGCAGCTACTACGTTGGGTGTTCCCAATAAAGTGGTCACTGGCGGCTGTTGCAATTGCAACATGAGCACATGAACTGCCGTGGAAACATGTTATTACAACTTCTTCGAGCTAACTTACGCGTTACCCTGTGGCGCCGAGAATACGATCTAACCATTTTGTGCGTAGGCACCCACGTTTACATATCCTCTCAACATGTCTAACATTTAATTCCGCTACGTTGAAACCGGTAGCTCACATAACGGGGTGTAATAATACATATTTAGTTTTCATGCTTTCTGTTCGAAATAATATTCAGAACGGATCTCTCTCAAGCAATACTGGTTCGTTTTGTATAGCTTCACACAGTGTCTAAGACTACAATGGAGCGGCATGACAAGCGGCCCACGTGGGGCATACGCTAAATATGTGAGGTCCAGCCCGGGGTCTTCGTGATACCACCCTATCAGAAATGATAGTGACTTTTAAAGCGACGCTCTCTACCCACGCGCCTACTTTTGATAAGCGGGGCATACAAGTTTCATATTCACGTCGAAGTGAGCGGCAACACGAGGTTACGAGCTGCCGGAGTTTTCTTCGTCAGGCCAGAGTTGTCAGCAGCTTTCCAGTCGCGCATGTATGTGTCCGTGCTACCACACGTGGCTTCACGCATGCTACTTCAGTTTGGCAAGCGCAAGTTTACAGGAAGTTATGTGGTCTTCAAGACTGAGAAACACATTACGTGTAAATTTCGGATATCTCGCTGTCTCCATCGAGGCCTCTCTTTTCGGTCCGTAACTGGGACCACCCCTCCTCTCTTTTTTTTCTTCATCATCGCTTTCAGCATCTCTAGCCCTGCAAGTTATTCTTCAACAGACACACGCACGCACACATACACACGTGAAGACGCAGTTCGGAGCGTAAAGAGGGGTAGTTCTAAAATTTTTGGACAGGCGCCCAGGAGAAACCGAGGGCTTGGCGCGCCAGGTCGGTGTGTGTAGACTAGCAGAGCGATGGACAGCCGTGATTGCTTTAAATTGAGTTTGGCGTCGACATGTCGATTGCGGCTCGAGCACTGCTTGCTCCGTATTGCCTACATCACGCAGTCTCCTCACGGCTGGGTATTACTGGACTACTCAGCTTCACGAAGTCGTGGTACACTATGCCTACGTGTGTGTTTTTCCCTTTCCATTCTTTTTTGTCAGGCACTCAGCTTTCAGTTATTCCGGTGAGGTGAGCTCTTACGTGGCCACCATCGCCCCTCAAACCTGACCGATGCTTTCCCCAAGTTTATGTCCTTGGGTTCTTTTTTTCGACTGCAAATCTTATTGTCGTACCTCTCGGCACACAACTCGAACTGCACTTAAGGACTTGAACGTTTTGGACCTGTCTTTTGACCACTTGAGTTCGTTCGACGAGCAGCTGTTGTTTTCAGTTTTTCGTTCTTTGCTCAGTTCTAAATGAATTAGGCCGATCGAACCAATTCTCTACGTTCAGGCTTTTGTGTACCCTAAATTGCTAAACGAAGAACTTCACAATGCTTGAGGCAAAGCCCCTTTTCCTTGCGTACATTTTTTTTGTTCTTTGTACCTAGTTCAGTTATCAGTGGTTCTTTGAGTTTTAAAGAAAGGCCTTTTGGGGATGAAAAGCAAGTTTTGGGTGTATGGTCTGTCGCAGTAAATGAAGTTCAGAACGAAATGGTAAATGAACAAGGTTGTCGTGTGGAGAACAGTCGGACACTAAGTTTCAATATGCCAATTTTGTCCGCAACGTTATTCTCTTTGAAAAGAGAACTTTACCGAATAGAAATTTTATAGATTTGAAGAGGGTCCTCGCTTGTCTGCGTCGAACACTAACACCCAGGCAGTTGTTACTTCTGTACCTTGTGTGTTAGATACAATAACCACTCAGAAGATGTACTGTCATAATTCCACTAATGAAAATATCGTCCATCGTACTGGTTCAGACAATTCCTTTTTTCCCTTTAAACCCGATTTCATATCGTTGGTTTCTTCACTAGAACCAGGAAAATGTTACTTTTGGGGCCCACGCAGCAAAAAAAGCGTAGATGCGAAAGATCAATCGTGCGACCTTTTATTTGAGTACATGGTTAATGTTCTCTATATTGGGGTTGAAACGGAGTGCAATCTTTATTTCAGAATTTCCTAAGTTTAAGTTTGCAGGTACGCTATTGTGAGGAGAAAATATACTCTGTCTTCTCTTGACGTATAATCTGATGCTCATGACTGGCAGCATGAATGTTTTAGCTGAGAAACTAGCAGCACCTATTTATGAGTTGGAAAAATACCAGCCGCGCTTGGCTCACGAATCTGTAAAAAAACATTAGGGTGTCGACGAGTGTTCGTAAAACTTATTCTACCTGTTGCTTATGTTTATAAACGAGTGAAAACGTCAGAAGGAAGGTGTTTAACTACAATCACACTCACTGTTGTGAAGGCATGAACGCTGAGTGTGGTTAACAGTTTTCGAAGATGGTTTTCGGCGTTAGGCGTGGGCTGGGTTCCTTTACAGGGGGGGGGGGGGGGGGGGGGGGGGGAGGCGTTCGTTATTGTGCATTTTCTACGTATTAAGTCAACATATCGGGCAGTCTTTGCGCTCCACTCTTTAGGGCACTACCCCCCCCCCCCCCCCCCCCCCCCCCCCCCCCCCCCCCGCCTCTTCCTCTCCGTACGCACGCCTACGTTGCCATTGCTATAGCACTTGTCCACGTGTCAACTATCTGTACATGGTTATCCGATTGAAACATTCTGCTTACAAATAGCCATTATCGTTTGGAATAAACGGTTTGACCACTGTCGAGGGTGTGCTTTCCATCGTGTCGTAAAACAGTGGGTATGAATAAACTGTTTGCCAGTCCCCTCTCATGGAGACCTCCGGCTCCATCGGAGGAGCAATATTCAAAAACTCCTTTGAAAGAGAATCACGTTGTTGTCTGCCCCTGGTGTACTGGCGGAATTTACTAACGGCCTATTAAGACCTATACCGTTCCTCCTGCTTTCTGAACTTCCACCCCTATTTCATTCATCGCATTGTCCCTCTGACCGACTTTGTCTGTTCTTTCTTTCTTTCTTTCTTTCTTTCTTTCTTTCTTTCTTTCTTTCTTTCTTTCTTTCTTTCTTTCTTTCTTTCTAACCCCGTTGTCTCTGTGACGCTTCTTCACTTTCATCGGCCGTCTCGTTCGTTCAACGTGCTTCAAGCGATCGCCTCACTTTCACCCAAGTAGCGCGACCGTGGATTATTGTCCGGTGTCGTTTTTCTTCCCACGTCCCCACCGACGCAATGATGCGCTACCGCACGGCAAGCGCGGTCAGCGATGCTTCATGTCGCGTCGTGGAGCAACCGCTTTGTGCATGCTTCTACGTGTACGGCCGGCCGAGTTTGTCGCTGTGTGTCGCGCTGGCCGACGCGTGATTCGAATTTGGGACGAGAGGACGACCATCGACAGGGAGCTACGTGGATGAGGATGAGGAGGAGCAGCGCGACAAAGACGACAGCGGCGAGCGCTTCGGTGACAACGACGCGACGCGCAGCGCTGTCGCGCGTCTTCGTCTTCTTCCTCCCTCGGTGACTGTGCATGCTTGGTGATTTGTTCATTGCCGCTTTCTCTAATGCCCTAGCGCCGTCTTTGTGGATGTTTTGTTACTTTTCTCATCTCTTCATACTGAGGCTTCTCACTGATGTTGGCGACTTCCGCTTTTTTTTATATTTTACCCTTCTTTGTCCATGCAATGGTGGCGCGTTTCATGTCGAAGATCACCCCAACACGTTTGCACACGTGGAGACGAGATGTTTCATAAGAGCGAACTGTAAAGTTTAAACACTACTAAGTCTTCGAAAATTTCGAAATGTACAGCGATTTGCTACTGTATTCTAAAGAACTGCATTGTATATGTTAGTGCCTTCTGTAACAGCCGCTAATCAAAATGTTAAGCTATAGCTGACAAAAAAAGTGGGCTCATTTAGTTCTTTTTTTTTTTTTTTCGTGCGTGTCGTTTCTCTGCTGTTGCGCTGACTGTGAGGTTCTGTGGCGATATTGTGCCTGCGCAACCGAACGTCCGGTATCAGTGTATGTGCTGCTAGGAGATTGCATTCGTAGAATCTCTGCTGTTTAATTGAAGAAGACATTGTAGATTACTCTGCTGCTTGGTAGAAGACATTGTGATATGATGAATATAATGGGTCATATGAGCGGTGCGCCTAATGCGTCGACGTCGTTATGTGGAATGTACGCACTGGTGTTCCAGCGAACAATCATCCTAAATTTGGCGAGACAAAAAGAGCAGGCAAGGAAGCTGAAAATATGAGATTGGCTTCTCTAGGTTGCGTTTGGTTAGCTGCGCAATACTTCAGAGGCGGAAGTATGTTAAAAAGGGAGGGGGGTAATAGAAGATACTGACGTAGTACTGAATAAGTGTTATAGTCTCGAACAAAGCAGAGTCAATTATTTGGTCAAAAGGAGTCGCAGTACCATTTTGTTTGTTAGATGGGCTGTAGAGTTCTGGTAACTCTCGGCGTGAAAGTTTCTAACAAAAAAAATCTGCATAAACTTTCGTACTAGTTATTATTGTGTAAAAGATAAATATTTATAGCAAGGTCGTATTATGGCGATTGGGGTTGTTAGCAAGCACGTATACGTAACTTAAGCGAATAATTTGCATAGTGACGCATATTTTCTCTCGAAAATGATTTCTTAGAGTGGTCACCATTGCACGCGCCTACCTTTCCCTGTAAAATTTTCGCTACAATGATAAACTAAAAATTTCATGCTGCTGAGTCCCCTCCTCTGGATATACACTTGTGTTTCGCGCTAGGTGCGCGGTTATACTTGTTTATCAACCTCGCATACCTGCTCAAGAAATGCACTCATTCTTACTCTATTGAGATTAATCAATAGAGCGATGACAATCGGTGAAGGCAAACGCCATTTTTATGCAGTGTTGACATCTCTGTCGAGTCTGCACTTACGCCATCGATTTAATTTGACTGTCTCAGACTTTTATACTCTCGTAAGTTATCGTGAGTCAGCGTGAACCTGTCATTGACTCTAATGTAGGTGCTACGCTTTAGTGCGCCATGTGTTGTATAACGTCTGCGAAGAACGACGCTCAACGCTGTACTTGTTGATACGTTTTCCAAGTCAAAGTGGTGTCATGCTTCAGACGGCTGTATTTGTGTCTTTCTCTGTAAACCATTCATTCCTCATGTTTCTAAAGCCAGTATATGGGCTTGCAACAGCAACTGTAGAAGATAGTTGGGATCAACGAAACCATGCAATGCTCGACAAGGCTGCATGGAAAGTATTGCTTTTGGAGTAACGTCGTTTAAAAAAAAAGCGCACATTCACGGACGTGCGATGCCCATTTTCAGAAACTGTCAACGTGATTGGGACAGATGCTCAGAGTTCTATGCAACAGTCGGTGATGCCCGCCATGGATTTATTCACTTACTTAATACATCCCAACTTCTCAAAATTAATCTACAGTAATCCAGCCACCTCTTTCCTTTCAGAGAAATGCACTCATGTACGTCCCCCCTTCCGTATTTTGGTAGCAGCCCTCCACCCTCCCTGAAAAATAATGGAAATTCTAGATAAACTCCTCCAGCTCTCATTCCCAAAGTTTTCCTTATACAGAATCTTTTCATGCGTAACAATATTTCAAAATTGTCTGTCACCATGGCGATAGCGTATTGCAACACAGGGGGCAGACGAAAGTGAGACTTTCTGGAATAAATGTTCTTCCGTAAGATCTATTGTGCGAATGAGGGTTCTGTCATTGTTTCCATTTTTATTTAAATATATTTGTGCTTTCACATTTGATGTTCAAAGCGAGCTTTGAAGTTGCCGAACGCCAATCTTCGTCCACGTCACAGCGAGCGGCATCGCGGACGGCGACAGCGCTCTTGCGCCTGTCTCGCGATGCGCAGCTGCGTAACAAGCCGGAAGACGGTCGGCGACATATTGCGACCGATCGCGAAATGTCGCGGGCCGCGCGACGCGCTCTGTCAGCGTGGACAAGCAGAGTGTGTCACCAGGAAATGTAGAGCGAGCCGACTCGACTTCGCGGATCGTGAGCATTCGCCAGGACGCGCATACGAAGGTGTCACCCGGCGAGAGCTAAGCCTTGCTTGCTCGACTAGCCTGGAATTCGCGTGTACCACATAGTGTCTGGGAGCTTGGTACGAAGATAGCTAAAGAAGGAAGCGGGGTAGATGGTGGAGACACAGTGCACAAGTATGGTGACTGTGGCGTAAAGGGTAACTATGTGGCAACGCTTTGTACGTTACGACATGCATAAGCTAAAATAGATAATTATTCTAATACTGTCAGTGGCAGCGTCAATGATAATGAGCATATTTCAGAGTACAGGAATACGCAGTTGCAATTGTCGTGAGGTGAACGGTGACGACATGTGTCGCTTGACTATGTCCGTAGCACCATAATAGTCGGGCCACAGCTGCACTGAATGGGCCGATGCGAAGCCGCCTTCAAGTCGCGTCGCTATGCCACCTCAACGTACAGGGGTGGCTTTAGCAAACGCTTGTTGATTACTGAGTGTAATTTACGATTGCCAAGTGCCACCAATATGATGTAAAATAAACTATACAACACCTCTGGTGTGACAGCCTTGCATATGTCGACACAAGGACTGTCCTTGCAGCAACATTTCGGTGCTACGATGGCAAACACACTAAGCAGAACTATTGCCACCCTGACACAGTGCATTTTCAGATGTACAGATGGGTCCACTGTTAAAGGGAACACCTGCGTGAGCAGCATGTTTAAATTTCGCTATTTTACGGAATCATGGCGGCTTAAATATGCATAAGACTACTGGCAGTTAAATGTTCCGACTTCTCTTGACAGATTTTTGACGTGCATGAAGATTGTTTCTTTATTAACTTGGTCTTAGAGGGCCAGGAATATTGATGGTGCGCATTCGATTGTTCTCTGTAACAGTGGACCATATTGTACAGTCGCGCTCAACATGACTTTCAACACGGGAGCGCGTGGCATCACGTGTTCAATGCGCATGGTTTCCACTTGCCCATATTTCCTTTACTAAACGTGTTTTTCTCACTTGGGCGCGGTTCCAAATAAGAAAATAATATTTAGTTGTTAAAGACAGCCTGGAGTCATGCGCAACCTATGAACTCGTGAGGCTATATGCTCCCGTGTAGCAAGTCATATTCAGCGCGACTGCACAGTGCTGCAAAAGCACAGCGGCTGCTTTCTGAAAAGCAGCGATCTGAATGACGTGGTGGGACAAACTGGGCAATGAACGCATTTGCTCACGCACTTGCGCTGAAACATTTGCGTAAAAGTTACGCTTATGCGGGTATAAATTGGAAAGTTGACGACACTGCGGATATCGTCCAACTTCTTTCGTCATGCTAAATCTTTTTTTGTTTGTGTTACATGCAAAGAAAACAATACCCAGCATGCATACAGGTTTTGGGTGGGTCTCTTAAGAGCGAAGCTATAAGTGATCAAACGTTTTCTATATTCAGCCTTCACTATGTCGTACTTGAATGCGATTGGGTGACGGGAAGAGACGTGGACGTAAGAGTACACATCCAGCACAAGGTTCCAACTGATATTTTCTTTTACATCCGTGCTTTTCTCATTGCGCAGTTATGCTCAAGTAATTGATTTACAGCTTGCTCTAAATAGTACTCTCATTTGCTTCGCTACATCCCATGTGGTTCTAGTCTTTGAGATGAGTCTAGGTTTGAATTGTCTCAACGGTCACACGTTTCGTTCGGTAGGCCAATCGATGTCATATACATTCTTTCGTAATCTACATCACTGGAAAGCAACAACTTCTCCTCGCTGCCTGTGTCAGAGTATATACTCTACCGTTATTCCTCAAAAAACCACCAAGAGCCCCGAATGCGTCAGTGGTAAAAGGCGCACTCCTCCCCATAACTTCTGCACCCGCGTTATTCCAAGCCACGTATACAACCGCACCGTGCTGTCTGGTTATCTTTCCCGTCTGGCTTGACCACGTGCTCGTGCCCGCGGCAAAGGCGAACGACGAGAGCAGGTCGAGCGTTGGCAGCCCCGACGGTGGGTTGCGATTTCACGCCTTGTTTGAGACCCCGAAGCGGCGAGGGGTCGCCCTTCCGGCGGTGAGGTCCCGGTTTATTTTGGTTTCCTGCGGGGGAGGAGTACGAACCCGAGCCCTCTTGCGATGGTCAGCCATCTGTCCCCTGAACGAGATGTAGCCGCCGTGCAGCGCTCTGTCCTGGCGCACGGTGAAATGGATGGCGGCGCACACAAAGCAAGCGCGTTTTGCTAATGGTCGTCGTTTTAAGCATTTCCTGTCGTCAGCGCGAAAGGGTTTTATACAGTCGCTTCCGTTGGTGTACTGTGCTATGGTGAGCTACAACGATGCATGCCCACATTATAATTCTAATGGCTATTTTTTCTTTGCTTGAATGATTCTTATTGTAACTGTGATCTCCGGGCTATCGGTTTCGAAGGCTTTCTCGTGGGGCATCACCGACTGTGGTTCACATGGAAATCCGACTGTAGCGCGCAATGGTATTTCGACTTAGCGTAAACTTACGCACCGTCTTTGTCTCTCGGTCCTCTCAGAATATTTTTATAGTCTGCCTCGCTCTCCGTTCGGTAATACAAAGCACATATTTACAAAGCACGGTAATACAAAGCACACTTGTGCTGGGCTTATGGGAGCCATAACTGCAATGATCGGTGCAACACTGCGAAGACTATTAAACTGTGAGACACCTGGACTGAGCTTGATTCACGCTAATAGATGGACTGTTGTTCATCTGCTACTTGCAAGGCATCACCAAGTCAAGTCCATCCGCCCATTCATCCAATTCGGCGCTCTGTTCCAGTAAAAAATAATAAAGCAACGCAATCATATACCTTGAACATGTCTGACAATATTCACCGACCTCAGGAGGGGGAAAAGTGCATGGACGTCTGTGCGGTTCTGTTTTAATTGGTTTTAACAGTGGAGAGCTTGATGTTTAGATCACTTGAGCTATTTCATTTGTATAATTTATGCAGCGTAAAACGAAACAGTTATCCCCCCCCTCAAAACAAAAATGAAGAAACGAAAAACAAATACAGCAAACGCTGGCCTACATAACCTTGTGTGATAAACGTTACCATAAGCAAAATCATATTTGTACGTATACTTTGGGCCGAAGTATATGTGTGCGTGAATGGTCTCTCGAAATGCACGGACATCAAAGTGCTATACTTCGACGCAAACTTGGAGCTTGTTAAGTAGAAACTACCTTTAGGTATAAGAAGTCAGTACTGTCACCAAATTTTTTAGATAAAAAGTTGACTGTCACATTCGTGTAGACACCCCCAGAAGTTACGTTCATGACACTGATTTTCTATATGTGCGACTTTGTATCTTTAAGTACTAGAGTATTTGATGCCTCGAGTTCCAAAGGTAGCAGATGTCAAGATGACGCTACGTGGACAATATAATATAGTGACGTATTTCGCATAATTTTCTGAGTGCTGAACATCCAGAAAAGGCACATGCTGCACATACTTTTTTGTAGCATACACGCATTCAATACTGCAATCCTGTTATTTCCTTTAGCGCTCGATTAATATGCGTATGTGTTCTTCATGGAAAGAAAAAAAAAACTCTTGCCGTCCCTCTGCCACCAGAAGACAAAGTGTTTAGGTTCGTAAGGGGATATTTTTCCAATAGCCAGCTGGTTTCGCCAATATGTTCATAGCGTCATTATTGGTACAAATGCTTTCCTACAAAAATTTTCAATCTGAGGTGCGTAAGATGCTGCATTATTGATGCTGCGCTAAAGAAAAAAGGGTGAGGAGCACACAATGCACAGGACGAGCGCTGTCCCTTACGGAAATGCCATATATGGCACTTATATAGGTTATGTGGCCACATATAAGCATAAATGTCAGCATATGTAGCTTCCGTTTACCATATGCGGATGTGTATCTGGCGGGGTCGGTTCATATGTGGGGTTATGTACAGCTATATATGGCGTGGTTGGCCCATTTAGGGAGTCAAATACGGCCTTATAAGGCACGGCCGCACCATATACATCAAGTGGATCCGTATACGTGGAAGTGCTCCCTTATATGCGATGAATATATATATATATATATATATATATATATATATATATATATATATATATATATATATATATATATATATATATATATACATACCACCATAATCACAAATTTTGATGCGGATTGTCATATATAACAATTCGTACACAAAGGTGACCTGCTCATTTTTTACAACAACAAAAGTACTATTTTATATATTGTTTCTGCCATGCAAAGCAAGAATATTTTAGGTCAGCAATCTGTACGTGATAGTAGCAACTAATCATGCATTTGTGTAATTTACCTTGTACAAATTTTCCATGGAATTTAGGTTTGAATCAATTGGTCGCAATTAATACGACGTAAATAATGTATACGACAGTAGATATGTTTTACAAGGAAGGAATCGTATCAGGTCACAAAACGTATTGAAACTCCCGAACCTCGCTAGTATTATATAGCAATCCTATATAGTAATATGTAAAAACGAAATGCATGCACCTTATACTGTTCACATTAATGCATTGTTTGGAGAGGAAGCAAGAAATGGCAATTTCAATGCATTTTTAGCTACCACATTGGTAGACAAAATTGCTGATTATTTGAAGGTTTTGATTGGTATATGCTCCCTTATTATAACAAAAATTCAGTTAATCTTGTTTACCCCCACCTGTGATTGCTTTCAGCGGCCATGTACCATAATTGCATGCACAGTGCGATGTGTAAAGGAGTATCTTAAAAAAAATAACATGTGAATGCAACTCGCAGGCAATATTATGATTAAATTCAAGGTGGAAGTTGTACTACTTTATTGCAAAATTACATCTTGCGTTTCCTTTTGCTACGTGTTGCGTTCTTGGCTGTGCAGATAGTAAATTTATCGAAAATTTTATTACTGCACTAGTAAACAATTATTTTGGTGTAGTGTTTGCAAGCGTCAAATAAATCTCACGTCATACACACGTCTCCCAGCTGAAAGATTTATTAAAAAAACGGCAAAGCAATGCCGCACGTACCAGACATGCGTGTAGAAAGCAACACAAATCGTTTGAGAACAACCCGTGTGCATCGTAAGAAAAAGGAAACATGTCACCTTATATTACATGGCAAAAAAAATAACACGGCAAGTGTTGTCTCCCGTGGCGATTTCATTGTTTCCAAGCGGCAATGACGCTGAGTAGCAAAAAAAAAATGAAAGTTTACATTATCGTTCACGCAGATAATAAAGAAGAGGAAATAGACATGGGCCGGGCATGTAGCGCGTATAGACAGGATAACTGCTGGTCATTAAGAGTAATTAACTGGATTCCCAGAGAAGAGAAGCGGGTTAGGGGGAGACAGAAGGTTAGGTGGGCAGATGAAATTAAGAAGTTTGCGGGTATAAATTGGCAGCAGCAAGCACAGGACCGGGTTAACCAGCGGAACATGGGAGAGGCCTTTGTCCTGCAGTGGACGTAGCCAGGCTGATGATGATGATGAGATATATAGAACTTAGACAACGACACACATCAGATGCAGCGCACACATGATAATGCTTACGTCGAGTTTACAAAATCTGACCATCCGAGACGGCGGTGCGGTACTGATCAGCACCATCAAAGCGCGAAAACGTGACGGTAGCGTATAAGGTATGCGGAAACGTCGGCGTCAGCTGAAGTGGTTCATCATTTAATCAAACTTCAGGAACTCTTACCACATCGAAACAAAGGGTGGCAAGGGTTGTGCCTCGCGAACCACTGGTCATCCATTCTTCCTATCGCAGTGCGAAATTTTCACTTTTTCCTTCCTGCGTGCCGAGATTGAGACCTTCATTCAAGTGCCAAGAAGTGCAGCACTTCAACTGCTACGGGCAACAACGATGCTCTAGCATTTATTCCCCGTTTTCTAATATCCGATGCTCTCTCGATTGTAGTACTGTTGGCGATCAGCCGTTTCTAATATTGCATAACATTTTAGGAAGCTTACGTGTCATATCACGTTATAAAGCTTTGTTGTTGCCTGCATAAGAATGCATAATAATTACTGGTGTTTAACCTAAATAAAACATTCATGGGCAGGCAACAGTGAAATTTTGCCCCGCCGTGGTGGTCTAGTGGCTAAGGTACTCGGCTGCTGACCCGCAGGTCGCGGGATCGAATCCCGGCTGCGGCAGCTGCATTTCCGATTGAGGCGGAAATGCTGTAGGCCCGTTTGCTCAGATTTCGGCGCACGTTAAAGAACCACAGTTGGTCGAAATTTCCGGAGCCCTCCACTACGGCGTCTCTCATAATCATATGGTGGTTTTGGGTCGTTAAATCCCACATATCATTTAATCAACAGTGAAATTATAGAACGTAATATGACAAGTAAGCTTTGTGAAATATAATACCGTATTAGAAACGGTCAATCACCAACAGTACTACTATCGAGAGAGCGTCGGTCATTCGAAAGCGGTTACTACAAACGCGAATGCGATCGGCACAACTTCCGGGATCACGTTTCTGTACGCTTTCCGGCACCGGGTTTGCCACGCGCGACATCGAAACCCATGAGCTACTAAATAATATGTGGGGTTTTCCCTCCCGAAACTACACTATGATTGTGAGAGACGCCATAGCGGAGGTCTTCCGAAGTTTCGACCGTCTCGTGTTCTTTAACGGGCGCTGACATTGCACAGTATACACGGGGCCCTGCTATTTCGCCTCGATCGTAATACGACTGCCGTAGCCGGGATCGAACTCGCGACCTGCGGGTCAGCTAGCAGCTGAGCACAGTAACCGCTACACCACCGCAGTGGATGAAGTCTCTTAGTTATAAAAGCTTTGCTTAACAATTCTGCGACATTCGGGAGATCTTGTTGGACGTGAGGACAACGTCTGCTCGAAGCGCTCTCAAAGTACTGGACGCCTTAAACCCAGTACTTGAATCGCTCGAGTAGAAATATGGCTAACGATCACCATCAGTTCTAAGAAGTCAAGGAAGTATCCATCATTCAGTGCAACTCCGGTGGACTAAAACCGCGTCCTTTCGGACTTTCGCCAATTAGTGTGCATCGTTGTGTTCCAAGTCATCAGCATACGTGAACCCAACGCGTGTGCGAGCTCTCCTTTCTCTCATTTTTTTTTTCATCTTTCAAACTCCCCCATCCCTATCCACAGTGTAGGGTAGCTACCGGTCGCTCCAGACTGGTTAAGTTCCCTGTCTTTCCTTTCCCTCCTGTTCTTCCTCGGGCCTCTGTGAATACATCTTACTCGGTGCGACCAAGAAGAATATAGGTAATGCTGGGATGAAGACAGCATTCACAGGCGCTTACGTCACCGCTGAGGATGGCTGCGGCAACGCCCCGGAATCTACACGTAATCAGTGTCTCCATGACGCGGAGGTGAACTCGATGACGAGGAGCACGCAAGCAACCTGCTGGATCGCGCATGCACGCATAGTAAGCTCGAACGCGCACGCGCGCCGCGCTAGTCCAGACATCTTAAATGGAAGGGGGCATCCCAGGAAGCTGTGCGGCCAGGGAACCGAGTGGGGCCATTTCTCATTTTTCAATTACTTCGAGCACGCTTTAAGTGGTGACTCCGCGCATGCCGCCGAGCCAAGACTGGCCGATTCGGCTGGGACCCGTCACCGATGCGTCTTAATCCCAACGGCCCACCTGCCGAACGCGAGCAAAGACGGAGAGTGTGGAGTTGAAAAAGTTGTTGGAATGGTGGGGGATGAGGGAGTGAGATGGAGATTAAGAAAGTGGGAGGGCGGGGGGCATACGGAAGATGACGATGTACACGTCTGCAGCAGACTGCGCATCCGCGTAAAAAGCGCACTTGTGTATGCCACCCTTCTTTTCGCTCTCTTCCTGACGCGACTCGACCATCCGAACAGACATGTCCGACCTGCAGCACCAGAGCGACGGAAAGCATCTTGTTGGTGTTGGATACAGAGTGGAGAAAAAAAAAACGAAACTACACACACCACAAAGTGATCGCGTTCGTCGAGGCTTATACGTCGATAGTTGACGCGCCCGCGCGCCTTCTGGCGGATGATGAAAAAGCTCGTGAGTGACCCCTAACAAGGATATCTCGTAGGATGGGGGACACAACGAAGCGGTTTGTACAAGAGAGAGTGGAGAAGCTGCGTACGCGGGGAAAAAAAAAGTATTCGCGAAATCGAGACCACGAGTGAGATGGAAAGATGAGAGAAGTGAAGGAGGAGGAACTTGTAAAAGATTCGCCCCCTTCGTAACCCGCGGAGGCAAACGAACATTCCAACGTGATAGGGCCATCCATTCCGGCCGTGTCCGACTGTCAGGAGCGTGACAGTTGGATCGCCGAAGCCCGCCCGTCTGCCCGTCGTGCTTTCTCTATCTTCTTGTACGCGCGCTTTCAAAACTCCGTCGATTCCGCGCCAGCCCGGCGTTACGCGTAAGAAGTGGGAGAGGAGGGACGTCTTCTTCGGTGATTCTCCCTCGCTGCGGATCGTCCTGCCATGCGACGGTCGGTGTGGACGGCCGACGTTGCAAGCTGCAATGGCTAAACGACACGGACGTCGCATGCTTCCCGAGGCGCCGTACGCCGGACGTACGACGGCAGCCAGCGGCCCAGGCGAACGTCGGCACCGACAAGAACAAGAAGACCTGTTGTCTCTCTCTACGAGGGAAGCGACCGCTTTCTTTCGCCCTGCAGCGGCCAGCAAGCTGACGCTGTGTCGCGGCGGCGGTGCACAACCTGCCTGCCTGCCTCCTTGGCCCCAGACCCGCTCGAACTCTCGCTGTCGTGACAGATAGCCAGCGGTGCTCGCCGCGACACAGAAGGAGGACCAGTTCGTAGTCTTCGACGCGCTTGCGGCGCTCTCGGCGACGGTTTTTCGCCGATCGTGGGAGGGCAGTCCCAGTTTTCTACGCGGTCTACGCTGTCCGTCCTTCCACTTTGTTTTTTCTTTTCTCCAGTCGAAGGAAGGCGGGCGACCGCGCAAGACCCGTGGGAAAGAACACGACATCCACGCTTGCCCCCGACAAATTGTCTCGACAGTCCGCGCAACTAGGAACGAATGGCGCATTGCCAAAGTGTTTGTTGCGATTGTTCGATGTCTCCCCATTCCTCTGTTAGGCTGGTACAGAAAGAGATTACGTCGGTATCGGTGTATACGCGCGGACGAGGCCTACACTTGAGATCTACGAGTAGCAACAGGTTTTCGTACGTGCTGGCCCGTAGCAACGTGATTAGCATTGTTCCTGGTGTTTTACGAAACGTGTTTAGCGTTCGGAGTCAGAGCACATATATTATATCATATAAGGAGCTGGCTAATCCTGATAATATGGTTACCGTCACATCACTTGCCTAATGTGTAACACGTCATCGTGGCGTGCCGTGTTTACTTTCCGTAGAAAAGACGTCTCCTCTTACATATCGTGCATGTCAGTGCAGATAAAACTCGTTCTAACGAAGCCCGACTTTACGAAGTGCCCTAGTTAACGAATAAATTGTGATTTTTGGTAGTTTTGACGCTTGTACGCTGTTTGTTATACTTCCTCATGCGTTAAAGTTATACGCGGATTATATCACGCAATAAACCATCGTGTAAGTCATTGCTACGGCGACCGACGAAAGAGTAAGAAAAATAAAAAAAAGGCTTTCTGCTTTGAGTCGTCGTCTAGGCAAATGCAGAAGCGACCCCACGACTTTACATTTCTATTTCATATGGGCTTTCTAGCTCTGTCAAATAATTAGCTCTCAGAATCGCCATGGCAAGACCTTTCAAGGCTTCAAGCGCCGATGAAAACGCATGGAGGATTACAATGTGGAATATAATTGTGCTACGCGTCATCGATGAGAGAGGGCGTGTGTGTAGCCGAAAGGTGTCCATCGTTGTATGTTCAGGGCGCAAAGGCCACGCGACGTCTATAGCCAAGCCCAACCCAGATCTTTCATGTGGGCGAAGCAATCCATCACGATTTAATTCGCACAGTTTGTGTTGCCTCCCTCATTTTCTTTCATCCGTTGTCGGGGGGGTACGCCTGTAGCCATCGCTTTGTACCCTGTTCTTTCTTTTCGTTTCAACCGTCGTGTGTTAGGCGCGCGTTTGGATATATCAGTGAGTACGAAGCGTTCGACTGTCCCCGTGAGTGCTTAGAGAAGTCTCCAGTATTTAAGTGTGCGTAGCCTCCAGACACAGATGATGCTAAGAAGGAATGCAGTGATTCTGTGAGGATCTTCAGCAAAGAGAAGGTTTTAGGGGCGAAGCTCTTTATAGCGGCACCCGTTCGTCCCTCGTAGTCACAGTCGTAGTGTGTAACCAGTGTTACGTTTTCACCTCCAAGGTGGTGTCGGTGGCAGATTTCTCCTGTGCGTAGTTGAACAATAAAAAAAATTGCAGCGTGCGCGTTAACTAAAAGCCGAATGCTCCTGTCTCCCATTCCCCATTTGCAGCCATTGGCATATACATTGAGCACTATCTGACGGGAAAGGGCAGCTACGTTAAACTCGCTGGGTGTAACCTCCTTAGTTTTAGAAAAGTTTAACGAGCGTTGAGCCGCAGTGCCATGAATACAATGAAATAGTATATACCATGAACTCGAGGTGGTTAAAAATGGGAAGTAGATACGAAGCGTAAGCCATAAGAAAGTGAAAGCCGAATTCCCCTGTCTCTCATTTCCCATTAGCAGCCATTGGCATGTACATTGAGTACTATCTGACAGGAAAAGGTTGCTAAGTTATACTCGCTGGGCGTAACCTCCTTGGTTTTAGAAAGGTTTAGCAAGCGTCAGACCGCAGTGCCATGAATGCAGTGAACTAGCATATACCATGAACTCGAGGTGGTTAAAGGTGGGAAGTAGACCCGAAGCGCAAGCCGTAAGAAAGTGTGCGTGTGCCACCTCTCGTTTAGTCCTTGGAAGGTCCGCTGGATGGCGGTGCTTCTTATGGGGAATATATAATGAAAAGATACTATATGTTGGTACTTGGAGTGTTATAGATGAATGAACGGACAGACAGGCAGATGCATGGATGGACGCATGAACGGTCGCAGGGGCGGATGCATGGACGAACGCAGGGATGGACACACGAACAGATGCACGCACGGACGGGGGTTTGGACGCAAGGACGGCCACACAGACGGATGCATGGACGGACGGAAGCAATAACGAATGGACGGACGAATGCTTAGCCCCACTCTTCATCATTCACTCCGTGGATATGCTGCCATTTTTTGTTTAACTTTTTCTTTGTGGACGCCGGACTGGAGCAGCGCCTCTGATGAGCAGCTGTGTGTTGATATATATACGAAAGGATGTGTCGTTATACATATTGTGGTTAGACCTTAAACAGAAACGTGTGTGCAGGAACTTTCTGTTTTAAAGCCAACGCCTTCAAGCAAACTGTCGATTATGATGGTAATTGCGTTATTTATTTTTCTTGTTAATTTTTGTTTTTGAGTTCGCACTTTGTTTTTCGGCGCAGAACTTACAAAAATGGTACAGCCGAAGAGACATAAATATGAACCTTTTGACAGCAAAAAAGAAAAGCGCAAATAGAAGTTCTTATATAGTCCTCGATGAACTGGAATAGTTTTACGGTGAACGTCAACGGGGGCCTTCATCATTGTTCGTGTCCACCTAAAATGAATTGTCTAGAAAGGTATTTCTTCAGAAAGTAAAACGAACTACAGAAGCAGTTCCACCTCGGTGTAAATATGCCAGAATGAATATAATCGAATATGGTTAAGTCACGAGATCAACACTACCCTGGCGATCAATGAGCTGGTGACAAATTTTCTCACCAGATAAATTGACCTGTACGTGTCATAGTGCTGACTGTATGAATAATTTTGATTTGCAATGCTCCGGATAGTGTCAGTGTCTGAATAATATTGACTGGACTAAATCAGAATTGTCAGGATTACGATAGTACTTCGATAATCATCAATGAAAAGGTACACGGGGTTGGTACTCGCAAGACCTCTGCCATTCGTTGGAAATGTAGTCATTGCAGAATCGGGCATTAAGTCGGAATTCGTCAATGTCCAGAGTAGCTCTCCCGTTGACGTCTGCCCATGCCGCCGACTCTGCGTAAAATAACTACCGCTTTTATGTTTTTCACGGCGAAAGCTGTATATGGCTGGGAGAAACGAAAAACAGTCTGGCAGTGGTGTCACGAGTGGTCTCCATTGGCTGTGTTATCGGTTACGTCGTTCACTGCGTCGTGCCCAAGCAGGCGTGCCATTGGCTGCGTTCTGAGTGACGTCGTCCATCCCGTCGCAGCCGTGGCTCCGAGCGCACGCTTGAGTTTCTCCTGAAACCCTTCTACATGGATATGTCACGGGCAACTACTCTGGATTTCGTGCCGACAGGTTGTGCCCTTGCGATCTCCGACGACAGCGCAGCTGTGGCCGACTGACTCGCCCTATCGCCATCTCCTGACACCGACAAGAGCTCTCGCCAAGTGGTGCCCCGTCCTCAGACTCCTGCGGCCCTAAGTAAGGAGAAGATGGGAAAGATGGACACGGTCGCAGGAGATTGAGACGTTAAACACCACATATCAATCTCTTGCGACCGTGTCCATCTTTCCGATCTTGTCCTTACTTCTGGGTGTCGCTGTCCCTGCGCCACGCTCTCTCCTTCCCCTTCTCTCTATCTCTATACCTTTCAATCCTATCCTTTTAATTCCTCCTTACCCCCATCCCTCGTGAGTTACTGTCGAGGTGTCGCACTATGATGCAGACAGTTACGGGGCTCACATTTATCTTTTTTTCTCGCTTAAGAATCTCGTAAGAGCACCGACAGTGCAACCATGACAGAGTTCGCATACACCGAAATGGTGATACAGTACGGGCGCTAAAACAGGCCAGGGAAGCAGTGCCGGCAGCAACTGCGTACGGATAGATAATACGGCAGCCTTTCAAGCCCTTCAAACCACATAAACGTTGAAAGCAGGGATATTTGGAATCGATGCGCCGTTTCAACAGTGCCTGCTATAGATTTCTGCGCTGATTCAAAGTGTGACCACTCTAATGTGCGGTCGCACTTTGAATCAGCACACTATGTGAATGCTCTAATGTGCGGTCACATTGTGCTGTAACAGATGGGCTTAACAAATATGAAGTGGAGGTCCAGATGATCGCGCAGAGAGACATACAGGAAGCATACACAAGCTTTCGGCATCCTTATAGCCGCTTATTAAATGGAGGCAAGCAAATAGTGACGTAACTTCAGTACCTTCGCAGTTACTTTACATACGGCACTTGCTTTAGGTACCTGAAAAATCGAGTAAGTAGTTGGTGGGAACCGCGTAAGTCATGTTCTTTTTTAACCAGTGTGGTGCCGCTGCACAACCATCTTAACCAAAGCTATCTTTGCACGATTTCGCCTCAAAAAGTTCGTTACGCAGCACACTGAACACGCTCACTTCGGCGAAGTATCTTGTATGACTGCATTAGGTAAAGTCGGTGGGTTGGTCCCACGTTCGATCTGTTTTGCCGCTCTCTATTTCACGCTACAAATTTGAGTTAATATAATAATTTTACTACGCTGTTATTAGATCTATAGTTTATTAACAGAGATACGGTTGATGCTCCGCCTGTGTTATAACAAATGCTAGCCATCTGTGCGTGAAGTATATATATATATAGAGGTAAAGTTGCAAGTAAAGGCAGGGAGGTTAACGAGACGCACATCCGGTTTGCTACCCTGCACTGGGGAAGGGATAAAGGGGAGAAAAGAGAAAAGCGCGAAGTATAATCCGCCAATTTCACCGTGACCTGCTGTAATTCAACGAGACGTCCTTTATACGTTGGATACTGATGCAGAAAAATATATCATTACCGTACATAATACTTGAGCTATGCACGCGTCATACCTAGGATAGCTTTTTTTTTTTTTGCAAAATTTGTTGCTGACTGTCTATCAACACTCAGGAGCAGATGGGTCTGGCCGCGAGAGCACGGCCGCTGCCCTTAGGGTCCACCGTGAAATGAGTTCACCGCCATCGTACCTAACCCTTCGGAAGACTCCGGGCCTTGTATTTACTTTAAGAAATATTCTTCTCTTTTTCCTCTCTCGTTTTGCGATTGCCACACCTACCTTCCGCACTAAAGAATTTTCTCTCGTGGTTCATCTCAACGGGTCATTGGGTTTCTCAGGGTTCCTAGAATCCCGAAAGTATATGCCATTGTTCTACAAGTCAAATCAGACATCACTTAAAAGCTTGTTATCATTTTCACTCTATATAGACTGATATATTTTTTTCGTGTCAAGGAAGGCGAATATTCAGTCAAGCAAAAGGCCGGTATATGCGCACCGTGCCCTTAAGCAGAACGGCGCGCGATTCGTATAGTACCTCTAAGGAAAGAAAATGCAAAAAACAATGAAAATGAACAAAATTTCTTCAAGCGGGCACAGGGGAATTTTCTTCGTGAATCGCATATGCAGCGACCGCAACAGGCAGATCGGTACGAATGTCCCCCACAGACTTACTGTACCCAAAGCTTAAAAGAACTCGCGATGGCTTCAAGTCACCTCATCATTCCACAGCCACCACGTACGATCCGAATCTCAGAGGAGTGGGCAGGCAACACGTGCACTCTTCCAAGGGGCATGCTTGAGTACCTCGGCTTTGGCCATCCATCGGCAGCGCTTCCTTTTGATGCTCCTCGAGCAACAGACACTCTGGCAGCCTTGCTAAAGCGGCGGCATCACGCGAAACTTATAAGAGTTTCCATCATGGCCCCGCTTCCAGCTTCTCCACACCTTGCATTGCATATGGGCGGGAAAAGTATTCGCGAAGTTCCGAAACTGCATTAGGGAACCTATTCTTGACTGTAGGTGGCGCGGCTGCATAGGGTGGAAAGCGTGGCTTTTTGCCATCTCTTCCCCGCCGTCTACTCCGACGTCGGTCGTCCCCACAGGGGTCGATCAGTCGTGGCACAGGCCGGTGCACCGTTTGAACGACAACGCGTGGTGAGTTAGTGCGAAGCAATAAAATTCAAAAAAATTGGAACACACCCAGAGGACGCGCGAATTTGCAGCGACGACGACGACGACCTCTAGGGTACTAACTTACACATGAAATCATTCACGCTCTGGAAGAATACTGTTTTCTGCGAGCGACCGCCAAGCCACGTGCCACCATGCCTTCTCCAGACAAAATAAGACTATGGAAAGACGAAAACAAAGCAAAAAAAAAAGCGTCGGCTAGGGAGGGACACCCGAAACCGCAAAGTCGAAAGCGTTCCCTTCCCAACTTCACCTGCAGTCCGCCGCTCCTCCTGCGTCCTGGCCTACCATCTGCTCCCTTAACGACGATGAGGGCCTACCTTCTCTCTTTGAACCTTACCGCTCGAACACTTTGGATTGGAAATGTCGCGCATGCATAGTGTATGCACGCCGCCGCCCCGTTGGCTGGCCCCTTGAGCGGGGTGCGAGTCCACTTCGCACCGTTTCCTATAATACGGCCTTATTGTTCCATATTTGTATATTTTTGGGTTGCTCTTTTTTTTTTTTCCTACCACTTCGGGGACGTGGGTCACCGTAGTCACTACTGCGGCGCTCGTGCTGGGCACACGCATAGCGTGGTCCTCGGTGCTTCGAGCACTGGGAGTTGGGTTTGTGAAGACTCGAAGCGTTCCTGTGTTGCTTTCATTTATTTATTTTTTTTGTTTTGTAACGGACTCGCGCTCCGCGAGTGTCGCCGCTCGTCACTTTAGCCTTGAAAGTGCGCGGCGCTGGTACCGGCTCCTTTGTAAGTCAAAGTAGATTAGACCGCAAGACGGAACCTTCCTCTTCTTGTTGAACTCGACTGTCCCACGTGTACAGGCCCACCGGGCCACTTTTGGACGGTTCGAGTATAAGCTTAAAGGTATGGCTCCAACTTGGCACCGGGTTCCTGAGGCTTAGTCCTATTCCTAGTTTGACACGTTGTGTTATGTTTTCGTTTTGAACTTGTATTCAAAAGTACATCTTTTTTTTTTTTCACCAACCACCCTTGGCGTAGTGGCCCTCTCTGATGAGCTTGAGATGCTTTCCTTTTAACCCGTACTCCTTCCGGCTTCATGTCGTGACTTTTCTTTTGCGCATTTCAATTTCCCTACCCTTTTTGTAGTTTTTTGAGTTTGGAACCCGACGCTAGCGTGAAATTTTAGAGCAAACTTACTTTACAAGGTATTCCGGGAGCCCTGAAAGTAAAGGATGCATGGCGAGGAGCTGGTCAGGTAAAAAAAGAAACAAGATTGCTGTGTCTCGCCTAATTAAGTTTAAAAAGGGCTTCAAGCTCGTGCTATGGTGTTGGTTTGACGAGTGGTCGGTTGATGAAGACGTTTCACTCGTACGGAGAGCTCCACGGTTTTTTTAAAGACGATAGTCTTTCTTGGGGACCTTCGACGGAAAAATTTTGGTCTGTCTGTCTGTCTGTCTGTCTGTCTGTCTGTCTGTCTGTCTGTCTGTCTGTCTGTCTGTCTGTACATTTGTCTGTTTGTCTACCCTAACGATACCTCAAATGGCACCCAATGGCCAAACTTATCCGCAGCTCCCACCAATATTGTTCAAGGTTTAGCGTTCATAGTTGTACGATTGTCAATTAAAAAAACAAATACGCCGCATATCTGAGGCGCCATAACAACATGTCTATGTTTTGTATGTCTGCCTTTATACTAAAAGAGGCACACACAAGTCCATCATGGCCCCGCTTCCAGCTTCTAAGGACTGTAGCGTTTAACGCGCTGCGCTGACAGTGAAATGCGATGCTCAAGAAGGTGTTTCCAATGCTTTGCTACGACGTCATGGTGGTGGCACCTGCCCGTGGCTTTGCAATCTACACCTTATCACCTCCGAGACTGGCGCGCATCTTTCTCCGCGGTCGCACACGCCTTTGTTTTCAAAGATAACTGCCAGATGGCGCTGGTGTCTAACGTGCCTAGATGTATGCCGCCTTCGTCGAGATCGGACGTGTTTTTGGAGAGCTCCGGAATGACAGCTACAGATAAGTGTTTTTGCATGTTTCCAGCTTGCCTCTGTATGTAGCATTATGAGAACGTAAGGCGCTAGCGTAAAGCTTGATTAGGTCTAGTACGGTGTACGTTTTTTTTTTTTAGTATTCTGTACTGTGTCTTTTTTTTTCTCCAGCCACCACGTGGCTGAGGCCTGCGCGTAGACCGACCACGTGCATGCGCAGGTGCTGTGAAGTGTAGCGTATTTATTTATTATTGTGGTTCTTTTTGGCTTAGACCAGTGTATTTTAGTACAGTTTTCTAACACGTGGGCATCGGTAAACTGAGCTAGCCATGGTCAAAAAGACCGTAAAGTGTTCAGAGTGCGGGATAGGGTGGAAGGTGGAAATTAGTGCGGAAGAGAAAGCAGAAGATGACGCCAAGTGTAGACAGTGCGAGTTCGAGGAGAAAATGAAAAACATGATGGCGGTCCAGAGTGGGCTCATGGAGAAAATCGCAGAGCTGGAGAATGCATTGGCGAAGGAGCGAGAGAAAACGTCAGCCATGGAGGAAAGGCTCCGGGCAGCCGAGAAGGGCCTATCGAAGGTCGTGAAGGGGAACGAAGACGCAGGTGACGGCGGAAGCATTATGGCGACGACCCCCCGTGCGGGAGAGATGAGGGAAACAGGCATGACAAAGGCAGATACATTGGCCACAGGGCCCAGCAACCGGGAAGTAGTTTTGAGGGAGGGAGGGAGCAAACCAGCAGCCGTGACTCACGCTAGTCACCTAGTCAGCAGCCAGGTGCAAGTTTCAGAAGGAATGTCTGAACAGGTCATCATCGCCGGTGACTCAAATTTAGCCCGATGCGCAGTGGCAATCAAAGAAAGGGTGAAAGGCGACAAGAGAGTTGCGATAGGGACGTTCCCAGGACAAACGCTGGGGACAGTAATGAGTCAAGCGGGTGAACAACTCGCAGCTAAAGCTAACAATCGTAACCTCGTTGTAATTGCGGGAGGGTTAAATGACGTCCTGAAAAAAAGAATCGTCAGGACTAGCGACGACCTTGGCGAAAGGGGTGGATGACATGCGCACCGTGTCCCCCCAGGTGCAAATTGTAGTATGCACAGTACCGGAAGTACCAGTACGCAACGTCAACCTGCAAAGAGCGGTAGTCGACGCAAACAAGAGATATGGCGAATTAGTCGAGAGAAGGGTTTCGAGGTAGTGGATTTAAACAGGGAAGGGCACAGGTGGGGTGGATTCCAAAGAGACAAGATTCATTTCGATAAGAGGCTTGGACACGAGGTGGGCTGGCGACTGGCAGGACGCGCAGTAGCTTTTTTGGGGGGCTCACGGGCCCTTCGGAGTCCGGGGTAGCTCGTAACAGGGAAAACAACCAGGAGGACGCTTTGACAGGTAGAATTGCGAAAAACCAGAAAAAAGGTAAAAGAAAAAGGAAAAAGGCGCGTGTTGCAATTAGTTACATAAACATGCAGGGTGGCAGAAAGAAGGCAAAATGGTTAGAGATTGAGGAGCAGTTAAACAAAGAACAGATAGGCGTGTATGCGGTTACAGAAACACACCTTAGAGACTTGGAAGAGCCACCACATATTAAAAATTATGTTTGGGAAGGGTGTAACAGGACCATATCGGAAAGGAAAGGTGGGGGTGTAGGAATGCTAATTCACCGCGGAGCCAAATGGGTTAGAGTGAAACAGACGTGTTCAGAGCACCTCTGGGTTCTGGGCACAGTAGGTGGAAAGGAAACGTGGCTAGGGGTAGCCTACTTGTGGACGGGGAATAACTGCAGAGAAAAGAATCAGGAGATAGTGGATTGCATGAGTGCGGATATTAAGGAATTTGGTAATGGGGCCGAAATCATCCTTCTAGGGGACATGAATGCCCACATACATGACCTTGACGGATATTCAGACACCAATGGGAAGTTATTACTAGATCTTTGCGAGCAACATAGTCTGGAGATAGTTAACACGGGGCCTAAATGTGACGGCCAGATCACATGGGAAGTCGGAAACAAGCAATCAAGTATTGATTATTGCCTCATGACTGAAGGAATTTACCACAAACTGACAGAAATGAGGATAGACGAGGAAGGCATTAACAGCTTGGGTAGTGATCATAAACGAATAACATTACAAATGGGATACGAAACTAAAAAAATAAGCATGGAATCAAAGTCTGGCAGCTTGTATTTAAATGACAAACAAATAATAAATATAGCCGCAAGGGTCGAGGAAGAAGTAGGCGAAATACCAGGCAAGGACTGGGAGTATAGTGAGCTGTTACATCTAATGACGAAGGAGATAGGGAAAGAGAAGAAAACCGTTTGCTGGAAAGGAAAAAGGAAGCCAAAAAGTTGGTGGAACAAGGAAATGCGGGAGGCGATCGAGAAGCGACGTGAAGCATCACGGGAGCATAGAAAGGCAAAAAAGGAGAAGCGGCCGCAGGACGAAGTCAAAAAAATATGGGAAATATATTTGGAGAAAAAATTCCTTGTACAGAAATTGGTAGAGGCAAAAATTAAAGGTGAAAGTGAACGCTGGATGACAGAGATACACGAAAAAAAGGACGCCGCGCCTAGGATTTTTTGTAGCCACATAAAGGCGCTAGGTAGGAAGTCTGTCACAACGCAACAGCATATTCTAGATGAAGGAGGAAATCAATTGGAAGGGTACGAAGCGCTAGGTTACATCCAAAAGGTAACAGCCGATTCGTTTCAAAAGAGCGTCCAGGGGATCTCCCCGGTGAGTAAAAGTGTGGCGGAGAAAGCAACAGAGGAAGAGCTAGTACTAGATAATTTCAACTGGAAAAAGGCCGAAGGAAAAATTCCAAAGCGCACTGCCGCGGGTTTAGATGGGATTCCCGTTAGCCTCATTAACGAACTAGGACATAACACTAAAGAAGCATTGTTAAAAGCAGTAGAAAAAAGCTTAAAGGACGGACAAATACCGGACAGTTGGCGACAAAGTAGAATGAACTTAATCTATAAAGGCAAGGGAGAAAAGGACAAGATTCGCTCGTATAGACCACTAACCATTACATCGGTACTATACAGGTTGGCGATGCAAGCAGTAAAAATGAAAATAGAAACATGGGCCGAACATAACGATGTTTTGGGAGAACTTCAGAACGGATTTCGAGTCGACAGGCGGTTAGACGATAACCTGTTTGTTCTCACTCAGTGTATAGAAATATCTAAAATAGAGAATAGGCCCTTGTACGTGGCTTTTCTAGACATCACTGGGGCATACGACAACGTTAATCAGGAAATTTTGTGGGATATATTGAAAGGAACGGGCATGGGCGACGACTGTATACAGCTTTTGAGGGAGATATACCGAGAAAATACAGTTTGCATAGAGTGGGAAGGAATGCGTAGCAAAGAGAACGTTGAGGTTAGCAGGGGTCTGAGACAGGGATGTCCTTTGTCCCCACTGTTATCCATGCTGTACATGGTGAGTATGGAAAAAGCGCTAGAAGGTAGCAACATTGGTTTTAATCTGTCACACAAACAGGGCGGCATGATGATTGAGCAGAAGCTTCCAGGTTTATTTTATGCGGACGATATCGTCTTATTTGCGGACAGTCGAGATGATATACAGCAGCTGGCGAATATATGCGGAAGGGAAGGTGAAGCTCTTGGACTAGGATTCAGTGTAACGAAGTGTGGTTTGATGGTATTCAATGATCCCTGTGATCAGACGGTGTCCATACAAGGCCAAGAAATACCGAGGGTAAGTGAATACAAGTACCTTGGAGTATGGGTAAATGAGAGTGATAGATACATGGAGGTACAGGAAAAAGCCTCGGCAGCAAAAGGAAAGAGGAATGCGGCAATAATGAAGCACAGAGCGTTGTGGGGATACAATAGGTATGAGGTGCTTCGAGGTCTGTGGAAGGGTGTAATGGTTCCAGGGCTTACTTTTGGGAACTCAGTGGTGTGCATGAGGGCAGAGGTGCAATCGGGAATGGATGTAAATCAAAGGACTGTGGGACGCCTCGCGTTGGGTGCTCACGGGAAGACGACAAACGAGGCTGTAAAGGGCGATATGGGGTGGGCAGGTTTTGAGGCGAGGGAAGCGCAGAGCAAAATAAGGTTCGAAGAAAGGCTAAGAAATATGAAGGAGAGTAGATGGGCAGAGAAGGTGTTCCGTTATTTGTATAGGAAGAGCGTGGACACACAGTGGAGAAAAAGAACTAGAAGACTCACTAGTAAATATACGGCTGGTATTGTGAGCCATATGTCAACAAAGAGCGTTAAGGGAAAAGTCAGGGAGGCGGAGAGGATTTACTGGATTCAGCTATGGAGAAAAAACCGGCTTTGAGTAACTACCGAAAGGGCAAAAATGAAATAAGGAGGGAGGCATTTTACGATAATTCAAGGGGAAGCGCTTTACTGTTTGAAGCGAGATCGGGTTGCCTTAGAACGCGTAGTTATAAAGCAAGATTCAGTAAAGAAGAAGAACAATGCACATGCTGCGGGAAAGATAAGGAAACGGCGGAGCATGTTCTGATTGAATGTGGAGATATCCACCCAGGTGTACGTTTGGGCACGAGCCTACAGGAAGCCTTGGGTTTTAGGGACAACAATGGAAAGCTGAACACACCCGCGATTGAAATAAGTAAGAGACGGTTAGAGTATTGGTGGCAGAAAATTAGAGAGAAAGGACAAAAATAAATATTGGAAAAATAAAATATGGACAGTGTGCCGTAAATGGCAGAGAACTTAAGCTGAAAATTTACCTTTTTTCCATTAAGATAGAATTTATCGAAGTGGAGGCATTAGGCCAACATAAAAAAAAGAAAAAAGGGTTTTTTTGTTTTTTTTTGTCAAGCCTGGTGGCATACTTGTCACCGCCCCGTTATAAAGGGGACGCTCATAGCATCCATCCATCCATCCTAGATGCGCTTGTTCGCCTCCGTTACACACTCGAGGCAATCTAACGCAGCGCCTTCGGAATACCATTCACCGATTTTCTAGAGCAGAACACCAAATAAACGTTTTGTTCACTCTCTCTATACGCAAGACTATCGTCTCTTCCGACGACATTTACAGTGTAACATGTAGATTCGGGCAAATCTTTTTGGTCCTTTTCTTGAAGGTAATATATTTATTGAGAAGTGAAGTATATATCTCTGTGAAGTCTATATGCAAGACATTTTTGAAACCCCAAACTGTACACTTCCGCTATTTTCTTGCGTGAGTTCTAAGGCAGACTATTCCATATATTTCTGCTTGTTCGTTACACCTGTCACCAACATAGGTTGCTTGAACGTTTTTTGTGAAGGCTTCCTTTCCACGTGAATGTCCCAATCACGGCTCTGAAGACAAACCGCTTTCACTGATTCTCTTTGTAGAGAGTACAGTTATTTACGCGTTCACATGCATGCATACGTCCGTACAGCGGTCGTGTCGATTGACGAAAAAGAGGTCACTTGCTTCGTTTTCTGGCATTGAAGTTATACAGAGCAAATGTCATAAACCACGATGAGTATTGATTTGCGGTATGGGAGCAAAATGCTGAACGGTCATGTATTCCGCTATTCATAAGCTCTCGCCGACCCCTTTTCGTCAGTTTTTTTTTTTTTTTTCGTCAGCGTGGGTCCTATATTGAGCTCGATGTCTATAATACGGACGCAGTGGTGAACAATGTTTCGCGACTCGGGAACAGAATATTATACAACCTCCGTTTGACTTCATTTAAGCACTGCCTCCGTAATTCTTCGTACTAAGCGCTCCAGCCGAAATTCTGGCACTGGTGTCTGCCTGCGGACTCCGCCACAGTGTGACCAACTTAACTATTTTAAACGATGACACGCGTAACGTAAGTAAACTTATGGTATGCGACTCTGCCGTGTTCTAACAGACGCAGTGAGACCAATATTGCCTTCAATTTTTTTCGCTCTAGATGCGGGAAATCCCCACGAGCCAACTAAGCGCATATGATTATCGGCTCGTATAACCCGCAGGGCGAAACCACATCGCGCGGCAAAAACTCGACACGCCACTTGGCACCGGAAACGCGCAGCGATCACTTACTCGAGGCGAATCCAGCGATGCCCACCCTTTGACAAAAAAAAAATCGTGTGCGTGGGCGGTGGTCGCCGACTCCGGGGTGTCGCCGGAAACGCAATCGCTTTGAGCGGGGGCGGGAAAAGGGGGGTTCGAGTTGTCGGGTGACGAACAAGACCCACCGATGCGGGGAAATAAAACGAGACGCGAACGAGACTGGTTCGAGAAAGTGGGTAAGGTGTGGGAACGACACGACCATCGCCCACAGAGGAGGATGACACGCTAACTCGACGCTAAAGCCGACGTCGCGGACTGACAAACCGGGCGCGCTATATACAGCACCGAATCACCACGTCTCGAGTGAGTCGGTAGTTCACACTGCGCAACGAAGCCGTGACGCTGGATGACTAGAGGGAAAGCAAGACCGTGACTTCGGTCCTTTAGTCTTCTTCTTTTCGCGTCTTCCGATTGTTTTCTACTCTCAATCTTCGTTTTATTTTCCTCTTGTCTCCCTTCCTCCCGAATCAGCGTGTCTTGCGGCGGAAGGTGACTTATCAGTCTCGGTAGCCGAAGATGCGCTGCACCGGATTTGCTGCGAAAAGGAAAAAAAAAAAAAAAACCGTGGTGAGTGGATGGGAGACAGAATCAGACAAAAAATATACAAGCTGCGATGCGCGGAATTTATGGCGGTGTCGTATAGGAAATCTAAGCGCTCCATTCGTATTTTTTCCCTCTTATTTCTTTCGCCTATACATTAAACATGATGCGGGCCACACCCCGTAGCGATGCAGCACCGTTCGACACGTCGTTCGTCTCTGCAGCCTGCCGCCGGCTGCACGGCCTGTCTCGACGAGTCGGTCGCCCAGCCTCCTGTGCGGGGAGGTGTGTTGTAAGCACTGAGACGGTGCTTCGCTCTCTCAGTACATACTCGCTGCAGAGGTTGCGGCGTCAAAACTGTTCTTGAGCCCTATAAGCTGCACCGACTATTCGGCTTGGGACGACTGGTGACTATTAATAAAAAAATAAACATCAATAAACCATTCACTTCAGATTCTTACAAACACCCTGTCTACGCTCACTGCAGGGCATCTCCCATGTTTCGCCGCTCAACGCGGTTTTGTGCTTTCTGCGGTCACGTTATGGGTGCAAACGCACTAATCTCACGTGTCCACCCAACCTTCTACCTCCTCATCACATGCTTGCCTTCTCTTCAAATCCGGTATGTGACTCTTGATGACCAACGGTTACCCTGCCTACGTACTACATGCCACGGCATTTCTTCTTCTTGATTTCGACTAAGATGTTCTCGTCTACACCCAATTGTTTCCTGACCCACTCGGCTCTCTGCTTGTCCCTTTGAGTTACAGCTATTGTTTACCTTTCTAGTATGCATTGCATCGTACCTAGTTTAGGTAGAAACATTTCATTAGTATTAACTCAAACTGAAATAAACCTTTTTGAAAAGAGACCGGAGTATTTCTTTTGATTGATTCGCGAAAGAGTAGAAAGCGAAAATTCGCAGCGAAGTCGCGCATGTCGAGCAAGATCCACGCGCCCCCACAAGAGATGACATCAATACTAACCCGCTTAGAACTAACACGCCAGAAATAAGACACCCTTCTCAAAAGTAGGTCCTTTTATCGAAACGTCGGCCAGCCTGTCTGAGGCACTTTCTCCTGATAGTTCAACTTCTCTCATTGCTTTATGAAACAATCCACCTCGATAGTGGAGTGGTTTCGGGGCTCAGCTGCTGACCCAAAAGTCGTGAGTTCGATCCCGCTGGTGGCGGTCACACTTCGGTGGGGGCAAAATGCCGCACATACACTTCTTTCTTATGCGTTTGCATAAATTAAGGCGCATGACGTTTTAAAGCCACCATATCTTTAAATAAGTCCTTAGGAATATTTTGATTACATGACGATCTTTAACGTTTCACTGAAATGCTACGGTGTTTCTACTGGTATTGTTATGCATGAAAACAAAAATCACCATTATTTGTGAAAAAAATGCAAAATAAAAAAGAGCGTGTGTTTCTTTTTCTGCACGCATACAACGGTAAGCATTTATCGCAGTACATTGAAAGCTTCAGCGTAAAGCTAAATATCTTGCGAAAAAAAGAAAAATAATAATGAAGTGCTTTGGCTTTCTTGGAGTATGGTAGTTGCGGCAGGGAACCGAACCAAAATTTTTATGCTCAGCTGTACCATACGTTGCAGTCCCCAAAACAATCAACGTAAACAATTGCCCATTTTAGCTCGCGAAGCTGGCATTTATTACTTGTGAATATGCTGAAGATGAACATCGCATCAAAGGGTTAGTGCAGAGTAACAAGGTACATCCCTTCCAAAAAAGGCAATAAGTGACCACATTTTCACTACTGAATCTAGTAAAGAATTAGGAAGAAGGAAGAATCTAGGAAAGAACCGTTTCTGAAACAGTCATTGTAAACATTGTGAAGTGTTATGTACGTACGTATTGTGTCAGTTGCATCCGAAAAGTTGCCAAATAAATGCAACCGATAGTACGGGAATTAAAGTGAATACCACATCTATAGAGTAACTGTCGTTGACTTGCTCAACTGCTGGGCTACCTCACTACCCTCTTCAAGTGGGAGACTTAAGTTCTGCAGTTTTACGGGCCGAAACCACAGTATGAATACGAGGGTCGCCGTAGTCAAGGACTCTTGAACAAGTTTTATCACCTGGGATTCCTTAACTTGCACCTTAATCTGAATAAACGAGTGCTATTTGCCTTGTGTTAGCCATCGTAGTGTGTGTTCCCTACATGTGCTTTATGCATATTCTCAAGCAGTGCTACGAGCCTCAAGCAGCTCCTTCTTGGATTGGGAGAGATGTAAGGCTGATTTTAAACGGAAAGATACTGCACTGCAAATGAGTTCTGCGGAATACCGCAAGGTGGCGGAAGGGTTAAGAAAGCGCATATAGGCAACCACCTGTTCGTAGCACAAAGCCACAAGAAAGCTCATACAGATTTTTCAGAATTCAGAAAAAAAGCGTCTTAGTCACCGAAAAATTCGTCCTGGTCCGGGGTTGGAATCTGGGACCAATGCATTTTCGGGGCGGTTGCTCTACCAATTGAGCAGGAAGCTAGCCTAGCCATTGGCATGGTGAGGGCGAATTCATCGACAACTGGAAGCAAGTGGACACAAATTATGCAAATTAGTTCTGGGTAATCTCGGAAAGTCGCGAAAAGATTAAGAAATAGAAAATAGACAACCACCTCTTGGTAGCACGAAGCCAAAAAAAAAAAAGAAAACGTACGAATTATTAGAGCGACGGCCACGGAAAGGCGTTGGCCGCGAGTTCACACCCCGCATCAGGACAAATGTTTGGGCAACTAACAAGTTTCTTTCTTCCTCCGAATAATCTGTACAGACTTTTTTTTGTGGCTTCGTGCTACAAACATTTGGCTGTCTATTTGCCCTTTAATAGAGGTACTGTACAAATAAAAAACTTGCGAGTCATTGGGCCTTGTGAAGAAGAATGGCCACCGCAGCTGCTTAGCACACGACACAGGGATGACTCGTAATTTCGAGTCTTACCCCATCAGTTATCTTCAAATAAATCTTCAATGTCCCTCTGGGAAGTCTTCCTCGAACATAGCCTACACTTCCTTTCCCATTTGTCGTCCATGGTGGAGATATGGTTCTCGGCTGCTGACCCGAAGGACGTAGGTTGAATCCCAACCATGGCGGTCACATTTGGATAGAGGCGGAATGCCAGTGTACTATGCGAAATAAGTGCACGTTACAGAGCACCAGATGGTCGGAACTTCCAGAGCACTCTACTACGGTATGTCTCACTACCTTATCGTGATGTTCGGGCGCGAAACCTCAGATGTTATCTTCTCTCTTTTCTTTTGCAGCATGTTACTCGCGTGTTTTTGTCACATTCTTCGTTTAATGTCGCGCGTTTTCTCGTCCGGCTTACCGTTCTTGTGCGCAAACTTAATTAATGTTTGCCGGCCGTGTTCACTGCTTCGTTTTCAGCGAACCGGCGTTGCGTGGTTTCGACTTCGTGCGTGCGTCTTCTGTGCACAAAACCTGCGCGAAACGGAAGAAAGAGATGCTGGCCCTTGCTCTGAAATATCGCTCGGCCGTCGCGTGTGCTCCGACGCTGAAGCACGTTATACACACGCCTCCCAGGCCGACTCGAAAAACCCGATTCCCTGCTGCGGTGTTCTTTTTTTCTTCTTCTTTTTACCCCTTCGTACCGAGAGCCAGTTGGTGAGGCCTGGCTAGTTGCGTGCGACTCTCTTGTGCGCCCGAGTGATTTGCATAGTGTCGTGACGCGCGCTGCGATTTGTCAACCGGGCCTGCCCCCGTCTCCGCCGCCGGCCCCTCGATCCCCGACCACCGCGAGTGCACGGCAATGGCTTCCCGCATGACACTGATGTCATGCGGCGCTGCAACTGCGAGAAGCAACGCGGCTGCATCGATTGTGGCTATAGTATTGATACGCACAGAAACACATTGTACATCTTTACGAGTTTATCTTTCATAACTGTCGTGCCAGCATCATGGTCGAGGTGTATAGGTAGGTCGTACAGCGACGTCTTTATGCCGGCACGATTTTGCAGTGTATGTACCTGTCGCTGTTACACTTGCGCGACAGTCTTCGCTGCAGCACACAATGCGAGCTTGACTTCGTGCAGTGACACAGCACGCCGTTAAGGACTATGTCGCTGTTCGATCTGTTATGCTGAAAAGAAAAAATTGATAGATAAAACCCGGAATGGCGATCAGTGTTTGAGCAAGGTGGTTCTTCCGCAATTTTTTCACGATGTACGGAGGAGTACTGTACCTGGGGCGAAATAGTTTCGAGTATTGTAGAGAAGCAAAAAGAGCAGGGGTGCGAAAAAGAAAAGCGAACAAGGAATGGAAAAAAAGTTAAGAGGAATGAGGAATCTGGTTTCTCTTTCTGCACAGTATTGTTGAATAAACGAAAGAGGAAGTCAAAGTGCACGAACACGCGATGACAGCCGGTAACAAATATTGCTCACTAGAAAAGCCTGAATGAACGTGCAGCACGATATCGTGGATACTTATTCACGCTATTAATCTCTGACACTACTGAAAGCGGGTGTTCCGCACACCTCACCGAAAAGTAACTGCCTCATTCGTTCTATGCAAATGAGAGACAGGTAGTAGAAACGAGTAATTGAAGAGTAGACACCATGTACGGTGTCTACTCTTAAATTACTTGCTTCTATAGATGACTAGACAACTGTATAATTGCAACGCTAATCCTATTAATTTCATTAGCAGTGAACAATCTTACTCGCGCACGGGCGAATTAATAAGACTGCAGATAATGATGCACACGAACACAAACGAGGCAGTGTTTTGCCGGAAGGTGTAAACTTGAAGTGATCAACCTAAGCATTGGAAAGAAAACTAACCACTCCAGGGTAGCAATGAAACAAGCAGCGCTGCTAATATTGCATTATACCTGCTTGGTCCTAATGCATAATAAATATAATTGTTGGGGTTTAACGCCCCAAAACCACCTTATATATATGAGAGACGTCGTATTGGAAGGCTCCAGAAATTTCACCACCTAGGGTTCTTTAATGTGCGCCTAAATCTAAGCACACCGGCGACAAGAATTTTCGCCTCCATCCAAAATGCGACTGCCGTGGCCGGGATTCACTCCCTCGACCTGCGGGTCAGCATCCGAGTGCCTTACCACAAGACCACCGTGGCGGGTTTTGTACCGAATGCAGATATATGCTCATCGGTCGATTTCGTACAGCACCTCATCAAGTGCCGCTGTAGTTTCGGCTGCTGCACTGACGGTGAAATTTAAATTTTCGCATACAACTACGTCTACGGCATCACGGCTTGCTGCTCTAAGAGCCGCTTTACAATATCTCATTCACGAGCGTCCAAGCAAGTGGGTAACATTCTGCGATTCGAAGCTGGCACTTCAGAGTTTGCTGTTTGCCATGCGCGCAGGAAGGTTCATGAGCAATTGGTGCAAGAAGACAGAGAGAGAGAGCAGAAATGTAGGAAAGGTAGGGAGGTTAATTAGACTATGTGTCCAGTTTATAAGATATTGTCGTCATGAAGCACCAGCAAAAAGACATATACATCAGTGGCTACCCAGACATATTGGCATTACTGAGAATCATTTAGCCGATGATGCAGCTTGCTCAGCCTATACGAAGAAGCCACTGTGGTTCCGATCTCTCTATGAAGGACTGATGAGGCAAGACAACTTCATTTGTTGACCCGCGATCTTACAGACAAGTTTGGTCGTCTACCAGCTTCCAAAGGTGTCACATGTATTAATTAGATCCTCCGCTGAAGCTACATCGCAACTTTCCCACTCCGATGCAACACAGCTATGCCACCTTTGATTTGGCCATTCCATTCATAAAGGCGTACTCGTTTCGAATGGGTGTACGCAAGGCGGACCCTTCTACCTGCGACTCCTGGGGAACAGGCGAGACCATCGCATAGATCTAGTGCAACTGCGCTTGCTACAACGCCCAGCGATGTCTGCTCCGGATGGTTTTGAAGCAATTGGACTCCAGAAAATTCCCTGTACAGAAGATTCTAGGACCTTGAACGCGTGCTTTGATAGCGCTAGAAACAACCAAAGCACTACTGAAGTGCCTGGACTCAACAAATCTGAGTGACCACCTGTAGAGAGCATGTGCTACCCCAAGTGTGCTCTTGATTATGTGTATCTTTCTTCCCTCTCTTTTTCTTCCTTCATCCCTTCCCCCTGCGCAGGGTAGCAAGGCAGACGTGCGTCTAGTAAACCTTTCTGTCTTTCCTTGTATCTCTCTCTCTCTCTCTTGTTCATTCAAACGATGCAGGTTGTATCACACTTTTTTGTAGACCACTGAGATATGAACAACTTTGCCTAATTTTGTTGTATACATTTGTCTCCTTTACGCCTGGCCTGTGAATTTTTTTTTGAACAGCGTTTGTATGCACTCAGTGTGTACACGCGCACCTTCTTATGTAGCGTAAGCGAGACGGCACGCATAGTACAACGGAAGGAACAAGAGAAAGAGGTCCTTCCAGATGTATGCACGCCTCTCACGAGCCAAGCACATATCTTGCCTTCCTCCCTTACCTTCCTTTGTGTAAGCCGGTGTTCGGCCAGGCAAGGTTCATAGGCGCCTCCCCTGCCGGCGTCGGCCAGTCTTCCTCCCCTTTAATGGCAATTAATGAACGACCGCCTTCCTGCTCCGGGTCGTGTCTTGTAGCAGCGGCCGCTGGACGTAACCAGCTCACCTAGCTTGCAACGCGGCTCTGTGGACTTGTCCGCGCAGCCGCTGTGTTTATGCGTATACACAGGCGTACAGCTGGAACGCCGCTTAGCGCGGCGTTCCGACGCTACACGTCCTGGGGAGCCTATACGCGACCGGCGTTCATGCATGCTCCCTAATACGTCTGAATGTGGAACAGTGTGTGCCTTCTTTATAAGCCGAGTTTGTTCGTGTTTCACTTCGCGCGATGATAGCCCGGCCGAAGGTAGAACAGAGTATACTTTAGCGCTTCTTTCTAAGCCGAGTTTGTTCGTGCATCACTTCGCACGAGAATCGCCCACTGACTGGCTATGTCGATGCGATGATATATATATGTATGGCGAACGCGTGCACCGATGCAATCCAGTGACGGTGCGTATAGTTTCGTGTCTGTAAATATATCAAGTGGTTATCGTTGATGCTTTACGCCCCAAAACCACGATGTGGCTATGAGGAGTGCCGTAGTGGAGCGCTTCGGAAATTTCGGTCACCTGCACGGAATTCTTTAACGTGCACCTAAGTGTGGGCCTCTAGCATATCGACTCTATTAAAATGCGACCACTATAATTTGGGTTTGATTCCACGAACTTCGTGTGAGTTGTCAAGCACGCGTGTCTGTTGGCAAATGGAAATCTTCGGCTGCGAAAGTTTAAGAATTCGGGGAGGTATACGGTAAATTAAAAAAAAAAGAAGAGATTGATGCACACCTTTAGAGCGTCTTTATACATGCACGCAGCCTTGAAAAGTTTGTCCTCTTTAAGTAGAAAGTGGTGTTGACACGATTGGTAGCCTGGCGTGACACTTCAGCGTCTTGGGTAAAGAATTTGATGAACACAGTTATCACACAGACGCACACACGCCCTTCATAAGCTGACCCTACATTATGCCATATAATACGCTCATAAACGACTTCCTCGAGTAAGGGGCCCCTGATGTTACCGGTACTAACAAGGACAATTGGGCGAGTCGGCAAAAGTGAATCATGAAATAAGGCGCGAAAGAAACGACGGTGAGGTTAAAATAAGACAAGACGACGCGCTACAGGCAACTTAGCTTTACTGAAATGCACAGAAAGGCATGCAGATACCTTAAATTAATGCACATGATAAAATATGCAGGCAACCTCAGAATGAATACGATCGTAAATAATGGGTCATACAGCCATTTTAGCTTTTGTTTGAATTTGTTTGAAGTATTCGGCCCACCAGTTTAGTACCATGGGTGACGTTACTAAACTGGTACAGTCTGCCAAGGCTGTACGTCTATGTATCGCGCATTATACACGCATAATGTGAAGTTATATTGTTGCACATTTTTCTGCCACGTTCACTATAGCAGTATACTGCTTCCAACATTAAACCTTCCATAGAGCTTCGCATGCAGCCGTAGGATAAATATTCGAACCTACGGCATCCCTGCCGAACTAAACAGAGCCGAACGCGGGCCTTCCTCACCTGCATGGAGCATCTCTCTGCTCCGGGCAGGCTTCACGCGCGGTAAGGCACCATCCCAACACGGCGCCGATGAGGTCAAGCCATTGGCACCAGCCTCTTATAACGCAGTGCTCGTGAGCACGAGAGGATCCGAGAAGAAGAAGAAGAAGAAAATCGTTTTCTCGTCACGCACGCGTTTCTGGCATCCTCGCAAGTGCGCTTCCCTTCTCTACTCGCTATACATGCCGCGCGGCTCGAGCTTTGGGTGCATGTCTTCGCGTACGGTGAGGCTACAAATTGCCGTGGCGGACCGCCAATTGATATGCCCCGCGGTTGCGGAACATCTAGCGTGCCGAACGTGGCAAATCGCTCGGCGGCGGCATCTGTCTGTGTTCCATACTTCCGCACCCTTCCTTAGACAGCCGTGTACACGTGACTCCAATATACACTAGACCCCATTTTTTACGCTTTATTTTAACGCTGTGCTTTTGTAAGCAAGGAATCAGAAAGTTCCTGACACCTCTTACAACGGAAACTGAAGGCTTGCGTGGCGGCCTTTCTCTTTAAAGCCAACTTTTACGGCGACCGGGCCTCACGCGATATGCTGACAGGCATGCTTTGGTAGAGGGCAGCTTCCAGAGAAATGTTGCACCCGTTTGTTCGAAGACGCAAGCACGAAGCATGGCAAACCCGTGTACTCTGATGGCCGAACGATCGCAGTGCCACAGATCTCTCAAGTGAACACTGTAAGACCTACTACTGCAGGGTCGTGTCACTTACGTGCTACTTTCTTACACTTCGCGCTCGTGTGCTCGCTGTGCATGTATATAAGTTCAGAAAGAAGTTGATGAAGGCGCAGTAAGACTTCCGGAAAAAAGCAACTTGTTGCCTGGCTTAAGGCTAGTGTAGAGTCCAGGAACATGCTTGTAGATGTACTGAAGACGCAGTGCAGAGATGTGTGTATCACGGGTTCGACTACAAGGCGCCCTGCGAGGGCTTTCTCTACGGGCGAAACTTGCAAACTAGGTGAAACGAACGAACTCCACAATGTACAGTACGGTCCCCTGTTAAAGCAAACACTCTAATGAACACCGTCCACATTGGTGGCCCTCCAACAGCCAGTGTATAAAGAAACAATCTTCATGCACGTCATTAATTCGTCAAGAGGAGTCAGAACTGTTAACCACCGTTATAGCCTTGCGCAAATCTAAGCCACTGTTCTTCTGTAAGAAAGCGAAATCCGAAAAATGCGGAAGACGCAGGCGTTCCCTTTAACCGTGGGTCCATCTGTACGCTTTGACACTCGGAAAGGAAACAGTTTGACGAGTGGACCACTTGCTGAAGAGGTGCACCCTGTATGGCAGCTAAATGCGGTACTCACAGACTCCCACGGACGCCACGCGAGTTCCTCCACGCGCTCTCCGCCTTATATCCTTCGTGTGCGCTTCAGCACGAACGTTCAGAGACTTTAGCCATGTAAGCAAAAGGTGGAAGAACAGGAGGGGGCATGCAAGATAAAATGGGGGAGGGGCCGGGTGCAGGGCTTTTTTCAAGGGAGGCGCGTACGCATCTCGCTACCTGTCGTGATAGTCACGTTACACCATGAAGTTGTTCCGGCCCGGCTCTCTGCGCGAGTTGTGCGTGCGTCTTTACGTGCGTGCGCCTGGCTGTCTTCCCTCTAGGACTCCTCGAGAGCAGCGCCACCTCCTGCGTGCAGACCGTTTGTGCCGTCCTTTTGTCCGGCGCTGTAGAAACAGCGGTCGCGTATTACGAGTGTTATTATTGTTGTTCGTTGTTGTCGATGATGATGACGTTTCTCCGTAGTTGGTTATTCGTTTGTTGACTCGATTGGCCGCTCGTGCAGGCGGCGAGGAAAAAAGGAACTCTCGCGCACCGCTTCTCGTGGAAGCGTTCGGTCCAGCGCCGGGACGGGGCTATTACGCGGGTCACGACGCCGATTGGGGCGACCCCTTGATTAAATTTAGGGGCAGCGTGGTTCACGCGGTGGGGACGGCGGCCAGCGAAAGGGGGCGCGAGCATCACCTTCCTTCCTTTTTGGTCTGGAGGAGAGGCAGCGCTGCGATCGCTTTGTGTGTGTGTGCCGAGACACGAGAGACAGCGGGTCCCTGTGCGTGACGATTGAGCTTGTAATGATAGCTCGTTTACAATTTGCTTTAGCACCGCCACCGCCACTTTAGCGGTTGTGTGTAGCTGGTGGCGGACGAAGACGAAGCACGGATTGTTGCCCGTCTCTCGCAGCTGTATACCTATGGGAAACTGAGTTAACGAACTTTACGAACGCCATTGAACTACCCTGAATAGACCTGTCATCAGTAAAGTGGATTGGGGGTGTGAAAGTTGGGAACTAGAAATTGCCTTTTTTGCGTAGACGATACAGTGATCCCGTCGCGTCCGTTTTAATTGCCGGGATCAGATTCGGGGATACGTTGTTACGCCAGAATCATTTGTAGGGTCAAACTCTAAGAAATAGTTGCTTGCCACTTCCGAACGACAAACAGTGTCACCTCTGTACTTAGCAGCAGCGAAGGAACCAGCGAACACATCATGTCTCATCGCCCTCAACACAGCTCCGAAAGACGGTTCTTCTCAGCAGTGCTTGCGCGATTGGACGACGAGCTGCTTTTTTGAGCAATCTATTTTGGAATACCAGATAGCAGGAGCTTCACACCAGAAAGTGGTGAAGGCACTGTTGAAGTCGCCCCTCCCCAATATCTCATTCTTCTATTCCTTACTCTTCTGACTCCACTTGCCTCTTCCACAATGCAGGGTGGCAAACTGGATATTTATTTTCCATATTAACCCTTCCGAATTTCAGCATTACATTTATCTCTCTTTCTCTCGAACGAATCTTAATTGATGATGTCTTATAAACTGCGCAAATGTAAACAATTCTTAAGAGCTTAAAGCTTCCAATATTTTAACAAAAAGGGCTGCGATACACGAATTTCACGAGCAGTAGCTCACTTTGAATTGTTTTGCGATAGTTTTGATCTTCACCAATGCTCACTCTAAATCATAAGCTAGGAATAAAGTTTATGGAACCTGCGCGCCTTTGTTCGTTTTCATCATCGTGGCCTTGTTGGACGGTAACCCCACATGCGGCACGGCGAGCGCTGTTCTTGCACCGCTCCCTCAGCGTACTTTCTATTAGCTTCAAGACGAATGCTTTTCTTTGGCCATGACTCCTGGCTTTATAACCTCATTTTCCGCCACATGATCACGAACCAACCGCCATCAGAGTGTGCGGATGCCACTAGACTCACGTGATTCGCACCTACGCATCCGTAATTGCGCTCAAATAACGTGTGAAGATCGCACGAATGGCGCCCCGCGTTGGGAATGAAATTTACACCGTGCGCGGATAAGCGCGCCTCTGAGGTCGTCGTCAAGATTAGGCGTCCGTGCGGCCTTCACATTATTCTGGGATACGATACGCACTGCGGTCGCGTGGGAGCGTATACAGGCGAGTATTGTTGCTTCGGAAGCTGCACGTCTGAGCTGCTTTTCACGATCGAGGCAGTGCAGAGGTGTTCTATAATTAAAGTTAGCATGCTGGTCAAGCAACTGCTTCAGCTTACACTTACTTACACTAACTCCTAAGTCCCCGTTGCTCGAGAGTACAGGACTAAATGAGAACATGCGCTTATGGTATATGCTGTAGATCTGGACATTTAGCTGGGCAAGCGGGATGGTTCGGTCTTACTTCTTGATGCTACCCATAGGCCTGCGCCAAAGCAGAAAAGGGAAAGAGGGGTAGGGGGGACCACCTCACAGCTTAACAGTTAAAAGGGGCTACCGGGTCTGCCTTGTACCTTTACCCAGAGCGACTTGTTCTGTCATTGTTTGACGGAAAAAGTCTTTCCGAGAACAAACGGAACCAATAAGTCAATATTCACAAGTGTCCATGGACAGGATGGAACCTAGGACCCCTGGCGTTGTATTCCATGAACATTTACCTCCGGAAAGCCAGAGACAAAATGCTCACTAGTGTGAGAAGCATGCTATATTTATCTGTGCACTCACAGCGAATGTTGTTTTCTTCTGGGTCAGAACGATGCAAAGCCGGGACTGAGGGTGAGTTCGCTGCTGTAAAGCTTAGCCCCCACTGCACGCCCCTTATGCACGAAGGAGTAAAACAGGAGGGAAAATGAAGGAAATGTTAACCACAAACACGTTCGGTTATCTGCCTTGCCCTTAATGCGAAACGCTGCGCACGCCTGCGGTGCTGATCCATAACATCTTGCGCATGATTTGTAGGTTTTTGCTCGTAGACAGTTAACCGAGAGAAACAGGTGCTTGCTCAAGTTAAACCTAAACAAACAACTTCCTTTTTTGTATTCTCGCCATGATCGTAGTTCTATCGAGATCATATTACAATGCGCTGCAATAACCTAGGTAACTGCGCGGAACAATAAGGTTGGGGGGGGGGGGGGATGGCAATCCGGGTCTTCACTTTTCGCAACATTCTCGCTATCCGTGTCTTAAAACTTGTCTTTCTGCATAGGTAAGCAAAAAACACAAAGAAAAAGGCAAAGGAAAAGGCAAAGAAAAATCTATAGGAAACAAAACAGAAAAGTGAAAGTACTATAACCATAGTTGAGCGCACCGTTACCTTCGAAGAACCTTAGTTCCTTCTCGGACAGAGACACGGGGGGCTCGCTAATGCATCACACCTGTTCGCGTGCCATATGCGCGGCATCGACGATAACTCGTATGCGCTCATTCCTGTGCTTAAACAGCGTCATTGTGTCCTTGAAAAGGGGAAAACAGTTGCACCTGGTGCAGTGCTGAGCAAGAAAACCATCTGTCCCGTTTCTAACTTTGTTAGCGTGTTCCCTCAGTCGATCAGTCAGACACCTTCCGGTCATTCCGCCATAACAAGCATCAGAAGAAATGGGGTCCTATAGACAACTTTCCGGGAACATGCCACATACCTGTTTCTTTGCTTAACTCTACATTCAGTCGATGACTACTTTTTCAGATGGTTACTGTCTCCTCTATATGTTTTCGCGCTCTGCGCCATAAAAAAAATTAACGTCTTTCTTATGCAGTCATTCAGCGCGCACCGAAAAAAAGTCACAGCTTTGCCGGAAAGGCGAAGCAATGAACGCGATAGCAACAAATTGAAAGGTCACGCGCAGAATGGAAAGCAGATTGAAACATGCCCCGCGTTCCTCACGCACAAATGATGCACAAAACGTGCTCACAGGTACGGATGCACGCGGAATAAGCGTCTAATTTTTTACTTTGCTGTATCTGAAAAGCGCGCGCTTTTCGCAAACGGAGACTGCAATGATTGCAGTGACCTTTGTGTGCCCGGTAACTACAGCGGAATAGTTCCAGGTAAAGACCGAGGCCAGCCAAGGCGTACGACCTTCCACTCCTCACCGCGGCAAGATAAGGGCGCGTGAGGGAGCGTCGCTCCCCTTCTCAAAGCCGGGCAAAGTACGGGTAGGTGATTAGAGTGGGCGCCACCACACGATGTGGCGACGCGCGCTCATTGCGCCATCTTGCCGGTAATGCTGAAAACAAAATGCCCCCCCCCCCCCTTACCCTCGATATAGATACGTATAAATATACAGTGCATGACATGGACGCCGACGCCCATGTCGACGCCGATGTCGATGCCGACGCCGGCGGCAAAATCCAGCCGAGAGTGTGCATATAATTGCTATCGCAATAAAAGGCATCTCGAACTCAATATACGCATCCCTTGCACGTCACCAGGAAGATCAGTTATGCCCGTTCCCACTCTTTAATGATGTTCACTCCGTCCCTCTCTAATCTGATGGTCATTCTTCACTTCGTGGGCAACTTCTCACGAGAGAGGCGAGAAATATGCGTGCTCTCCAGGAGGTAGTTTTACTACACCAGCACATGGTAATCTGGGGTCTTTCTGGGTCCCATCTTTTCATGTCCTTTGCGTGCGCGCGCGTGCGTGCTGCTTTTACCACAAAGCATGCACACCAATGCACCTTATTCAGTTTATGCTAATTATTGTTTGGCATTGTCTTCAACAACTCGCCTGTATGGCTTAACGGTAAGCATGACTGGACGGATTAGTGCGCCAATGTCTCTGCCGGCACCAACGCCATCTCTTTGAAATTAATGACACTGCGCGTCACAATACAATGCAGAGGAGTGAACGTCTTTATGTTCCATCTCGACCTTCCTCTATAGCAGCTGAGGCAAGAAGCTTTCTCCGTTCGCGACGGTCTGCACCGTCCTTGCGCCAAAACTATAGCTCTCTCTCTCCAAGGACGCTGTAGCCACGAGATGCAACCGTGATTCATATACAGTGCAGCGTAGTCATTCTGCAGAAGCGGTCCTATACGAGATACATCCCGATTTCCTCGGCTCCATAGCCACATGCAAATGATAATTGAGCCCACCGCAGTCGGAGTGGTTCATTCGCGCAACCCTAATTGGTGTAGACAAGCGGCACACGCCGATGCATGCAGCGCACTCGTCGCCACCCTCTCTGTGTGGGATCCCGCCCGGGCATCTCCGCGGCGATGCCCTCGGTCATCCACTTCCAGCGGCAGACAGCCTTCGCGTTTGTATGCGACCTCGGGTCTCGCGCAGAGTGACCCGCGCTCGGGCAGCGTTAGTCGAAGCGGCACCCCGGAAACTCTACGGGAAGGAGGCGCCTAGCTTCTAGGTCGGCCAGTTTGCCACGCCGCGATGGGTATGAAATATGGTACGCCGCGAGTCCGTCGTCTTTTTGTGTAATTGGCTCCGCCGCGCCGTAACAGAAAGAGCTCCGTGCTGGTCTTTTTCACCACCGCCGCACGGCGGCTTCCCACCTCTCGCCGTTCTGCGCCGACTATAAAACGCGCATCGACCACAGAGAAGAGGTTACCCTAATCTCTGCTGCGAGGAACGGTGATTTTTTAGACGCTGAGTTCATGCCAAGAGTGCTGCGCCGGCCGCCGCCGTGATGACGTTGCCGCGGTGTAAGCAGGCGCTAACGGTCGCGCATTAAACCGAATCCGGCTTTGGTCGGGGGTGCTTATATGTCCGCAGCGTGCCCTCAATGGCCGAAGAATGGCGCGAAATTTCAGCAGCGTGGCAGTCTGCCTGTATTTAAAGAGTGCACAATTGCTTGCAAAAGCTGCTTTTTTTTATTCGCTTCATATATGTCTGTAGAGGTCGTGATGCCTATGACGCGAAATTGCTATGGCCACTCACGCTTCCAGATTTCAGTAAATCCTTGTGAGCATTAGCCTGTCTGTGCGCTCCTCGTAGACCACTTTGCCCTTTTGCTATACCTTTGTACAGCAAAAACTGTTATGACATTACAACTCGGGTCACGCTCTGCCGTAGTTGTCCGCCGCCGCCGGTGTCCGTAACCACATTGCACGAAACCTAGTACCCCTGACACTGTACGTCTCGAGCCCGAGTCCGCTAGGTGCCAGCCATGTACTCTACCACTGAGCCACGCTGGTGCTTGGGACCTGTTGGCGAACTTGCCTTAGGCAGGCTTGATGTCGGGAAATCAATCGCGTCGACACGACTTATAAAGCGTTTAAAAAAATGGCAGCATATCCACGGGGTCAATGTTGGAGAGTGGGGCGAAGCATCCGCCCGTCCACTCGTTCTTGCTTCCGTCCGTCCAGGCATCCGCCTGTGTGACCGTCCGTGCGTCCATACGCCCGTCCGTCCATGCGTCTGTTCGTGCGTCCGCACGTTCATCCACGCCTCCGTCCCTGCGTTCTTCCATGCACCCGCCCCTGCGTCCGTCTTTGCGTCCATCCGTCCGTGCAGCCATCCATGCGTCCGTCAATGCATCTGTTGTGTGTCCGTTCGTCCATCTAGTCAACACTCCGAGTACCATCTCGCATCTTTTCATCATATATTCCGCATATAGAAGCACCGCCATCCAGAGGACATTCTAAGGACTAAACGAGAGGTGGCACACGCACACTTTCTTACGGCTTGCGCTTTGTGTCTACTTCCCACATTTAACCACCTCGAGTTCATGGTATATACTATAGTTCACTGTATTCATGGCACTGTGGCCCAACGCTCACTAAACCTTTCTAAACCCAAGGAGGTTACGTCCAGCGAGTATAACGTAGCAACTCTTTCTTGTCAGATAGTACTCAATGTACATTCCAATGGCTGCTAATGGTGAATGAGAGACAGGAGAATTGGGCTTTTAGGTAACGCGCACGCAGCGAATTTTTCATTTTTCAACAACGCAAAGAAAAAAATCTCCCACCGGCACCACCTTGCAGGTAAAAGCGTAATACATGTCACGTACTACGACGAGATACGAACGGGTGCCGCTTGAAGGAGCTTCGCCCCTAAAAGAACGCGAGGCCTGCGTGGAAGGCGCAGCACAGTGACAGCGAAAGCTAGAAGAGCGGCCTTTCAGAGCCTTTTCAAAACACTCATTGGGCAACTACTGCAAGCACACTTCCTTGATACCCAGTAGGGCACTAATAATAAATTTTTTTTCAGTAGTAGGCTGGCATTCTCTATGCTATTTTTCGTCATTCTTCCAAGAAGCGTCGTATCCGCTAAACACTTGCAAAGAAATTCGTGCCATTTGTTCATGCAGTGGCTGACGGCGATGATGAATAATGGCTGAAGTGGGTAAGCGCCACAGTTATTAGGGGAACAAGAACAAGCTTTTGTGATGGACGTTTGGAAGCGTTGGACGGCCCACTCGTTACACTATTCGCATTGTGCGATGACTGGTTGTTCTTTCGCTGTTTTAAAACGCTTGATAATTCGTATTAATACGATTGCTTTCCCGACGTCAAGCGTGCTTACGGCAAGCTTGCCAACAAATCTCAGGCACCGCCGTAGCTCAGTGTCAGTAAAGAAAAAAAAAACGGCATAGCTGAGTGGTAGAATACTGGGCTGGCACTCAGCGGACCCGGGTTCGAGCCTCACTGTGTTATTGCTGCTAGGTTTTTTTTATAACTTTGCGCGATGGGGTTACGGACACCGGCGGCGGGGCCGGCGGACAACTACGCGTGACCCGTGATGAGACCTCAGTGTTCGCTGTAACAGCGAAACAAAAAGCAGTTGTCGCAGAATGCGAATAGCGTAACGAATGGGTCGGCATATGCTCCAACCCATTACAAAAGGTTGTTCTTGTTCACCTATTAACTGTGGCGGATACCCACTTCAATCATAATTTTTCATCGTCGTCCCCCACTGCATGAACAATTGGCACAAACGTCCTTGCAACTGTATGGCGGACACCACGCTGCTCAGAATAATATCGAAAAACAGCATATATATCGAATGCCGGCCTACTACCCAAAAATTATTATTAATGCTGTAGTGGGTATCTAGCAAGAGTGCTTGGAGCAGTTACCCAATGAGTGTTTAGAAAAGGCTCTGAGGCCACTCTTCTGGCTTTCGCTGTGACTGTGTGGCTCCTTACGCACAGGCCTGGCGTTCTTTCTTTCCTCTACGCACATCATTAACAGATAACAGATGTAGAGTTTCGACTCGTGGTAAGAACGCACGTGCTGCCATTGCCTGCAGTGTTTGGTGATCCTGAAGATGGTGAAGACGGTGTTATCGTTATGCTTTTGCTTCCGAAAGGTTTAGTGTTAAATGCTTATGAACCGCTCAATATATTGCGATTTTTCGAAGCGCTTTTCGGAACATTTATGTTGAAAGTGTTAGCGGTCGCCATCGCCGTCTTCCACACACTGTTCTTCATTGTTTGCAGTCTGGCTGTCCAAATGCCCGCTACATTCAGAATGACATAACATCAATATGTGTTGACAATAAATGTTAATTAACAAGTTCATAGTTCAATGCTTGAATGCATATACTCTTAGCACGCACTGTTTTCTTCTCAAGACTGGTACTGGCGCTACGGAGGTGTACACGTATACCCCTCGGTCTTCGTTCGATCCGTTCATCTTTCTGGAGTTCTCTCCCGGCACGGATACAGTGCGCGCGCGGTGATCCTGGTTCAGGAACTCGGCTGAACCCTGCGGGGTCCAAGGAAGTGGGCAGCCAGGCTCGGTCCTCTCCGTTTCTCGGTTCTTTCTTCTCGTTCAACTCGGCGCGTCTCCTTGCGCAACCGGCTCGCAGGCGCGGAAGGGGCCACGCACGTCTTGGCGCTCCAGCAGCGGCAGCAGCGGCCATTGACGACGCCAGGAGAGGCGATCCCGGTGACCCAGCGCATTGGCGGGGCTAATGATGCTCTACCGCGCGCGCCATTAATTCATGCTCTCGGCGTAACCTCACGGGGGTGATCACGCCCACTACACGGGCTACGCCACCACCATCGTGGAGACCTGTCGGTGCTCGTTTTGAGCAGGTACGTCACGGACCCGCGCGCACTGCCCCGAGGCTTCGGCAGTTTAGAGGTGGCTGCTGCGAGGATGCACGGTGGATGGCGCTGCTGCTATAGTGGCCGTATACGAGGAGAGGTGTACTTACGGTAGTCAAAAGCCGGCTACTCCAGATACAGCAGGTCTGCCTTCAGCAAAGCTTTGGCTTGGGTTATTTTGTACGCCATTTTAACGCGGTAGCACTGAGCGAAGGAAGAAAACAAGATAGAATGCAGCTATAAGTTCACCGGGCACATGCCCGGTTGGCTACCCTGCGCTTAAGGAATGGGAAAAGGGAGTATACAAATAGGGAAGGGACATAGCATAGAAACGTTATTTCAGCCCCACTAACATTAATCTTGTGAAGCGGCGAAGCATCAAGTATGTGCCAATGTTTCCCACAGCAATAGCAGTGGTAACATGCAATGATAGAAAGAAGAAAAAGAATAGAAGGAAAGGCCTGGCCATGGTTATTCACCAAATTGTTTTGAAGAATTACTGTGATGAAGGACTTGTGGTACTAAGGCCGAAACCGGGCATGCAGGGAAGCGTGTTTCATCCCCACTAAGGTCGTCGGAAAACTGCGTCGGAATGGAGTTTACCCTAAAGTAGTTCTTTTTTTAAAGTGACTCTTCTTCTACGACACTCGACGTTGCATTGACCTATCCTGACTTGCGTCAGGATAAGCTCATGCTCAGTGGAGCGTCGTTGATAGCTGGAGCATGACCGTGGCCAATTTGTTTTCACCTTTGCGTTCAGGAGGCGCTAGTCAAGTCAAGTCAGGTTTATTACATATTTAACATTTGGTTACATGGTTGGAAAAGTACAGGTGCACCTATCGCATGCTGGTGTGGCAGCTTGGGCTAGTTGGTATGGCATGACGATAGTTATAGCGCGAGAACAAAACGACGAAACAGAGACAAGAACGACACGAAAGACACGAGCGCTAACTTCCAACTTGGAAGTTGGAAGTTAGCGCTCATTGGAAGTCGCATTAACTATTACCAGTTAACTCGTTGGAAGTCGCGTTAACTGTTCGAAGTTAGCGCTCGTGTCTTTCGTGTCCTTCTTGTCTCTGTGTCGTCGTTTTGTTCTCGCGCTATAACTATCACATGCTGGTGTTTAGCATGGGGAAGCTTGAACTGGAATGCACTCATTAAGCATTTTCAGCTGGCTAGTTTGTTTATGATGAATTCTGTAAGTGTACTGCATGAAACAGTCGCAAGCTCTAGAGAACGTGCATTAAGAGGACCTGTCGTCACTTTGTTTTTTTTTGTTTTTACGCATGACTGTGCCACGCAGCAAACTTGCAAGGTTCATAACTACAATATCCTTCCCTTGTATAAGGCTTATATTGTAATGCTAACCTAAACAAGTGCTTAGCCGTACCTCCGATAAGTTAGAGAAAAGCGCCTTCTCTCTCATTTTCTCTAATAAATAGCCACTTTCATACATCAGCTAAATAAACGTAAGCAGTTGCTCACTAGCTTGATCACCTCGTAATGATGTAATATTTATTGTTTCATGTCGTTCTTTGCGTGAGAGGCAATACATTTCGTTGCATGTATTGCCATAGCATTTTACGCATTTTCGCATTGTAGTATCAAATACAATTTTTTTATAAGTCATACAATCCCAAAACACTCTTCTGTCATTAAAGACCCTTTAGTTAAAAAAAACTCGCGGTTGCAAAGCCCATAAATAAAGAAAAATAATCGAGACAAAACAAATCTACTCTTGCCACGCTGAGACGTCCGCCATGATGTAGTAGCGGTAACACTACTTGGCAGCTAACCCGCAGGTCGCGAGTTCGATCCCTGCCGTAGCGGTCGCATTTCGAGGCATGGCAAATACTAGAAGCCCGCGTACTGTGCGTTGTCAGTGCATGTTAAAAAGTGCCATGGTAATTAAGAGTGACAGACTGTATTCCAAGAGAAGGCAAACGCGTGAACGGGAAGTAGAAAGTTAGACGGACAGATGAGATTACGAAGTTTGTAGGTACAACGTGGTGACAGCAAACACTAGACCGAGTTGGTTGGTGGAACATGGGAGAGGCCTTCGCTTTGCAGTGGGCGTTGTCAGGCTGATGATGATTTTGACGATTTTGATGTCGAAGATGATGCGTTTTGTGGAATATTCACGCGAAATTAGCTTGAAAAATGACCACGTATAAGATATGGGAAAGGCCTTTCAAATGGCCATGTATACCTTCCACCCCGTCGCTCCTACTCTCTTCAACGTCTCTATCCTTGTGGCGCTCAATTTTGTAACAGTGACCCGCTCGCTGAGATGAGAGCTGATGCCTCTGACGTCGGTGCACTGACGCAACTGTTGAACAACACTGCACTGTGACCAGGAGCCCGTTCACACCATTTAAAGAGCCCGAGAGATACATGCAGTGATTCCACGCACGTTTCAGTGATAATTGCCCCAACTTAGCTGCACATGTGCGCGTTGCAATGCGCTGAATAGAACTTTCGAGTTTACTTAGTGAAACGATAGTGTACGTGGCAGGTGACAGCGTCAGTGCGTTGATTTTGGTAAAAGAAAGGGTTGAAGTAGTTTGTTTGGGTGAATTTTGAAACAGTGCAAGAGACTTTGCCCATTGCTATTCTTATCTGGTGCATCCTCTCACGTCATCGTAGGTTGAGCTAAAATGCATCTAAAGTGGATGCTTGGGCATGTTGGTATGACAGAGCGTTAAAAAAAAGCGCTAAAGAAGAGTCAGAAGTTCCATTCAGCACGCTACAACATGAACGAATGCCACATTGCTCAGTGTCTCTATTGGTAACTATAATCGTGCCTATAAGGAAGATGTATATCAATAAATTTTGCATCGACATTGAGCTGCTACCTCCTTCGACAATATCTGTATCTGCCAGGGTCTTCTTTTACATTGCGATTAAATGATACCGAGGCCCACCATGCAGGAGTGTGTTTGCACGGCCTGAGGTTCCCTTCATCTGATATCGCAATTCACGATTAATCTATTTCGTGGCCAATAAGGGGCGTAAGCAGAGACGCGATAAGAAGCAGTGCATTAAGTTACGCGTCACCTTCGGTCAGCTTTGCAACTGACCCTTGTGCTGTGGGCGCCGAAAAAAAAAAGCAGTCCCCGCGCCCCCTCCCCCGTCCTCTGTTTAGGAGGATAAATTAACGAGCGTCTGTTTGTTCTATGTATGCGTTAGTGACCTGTGAGGTCACAAGTTCATACCCCTGAGAGGCGGCCACAAATCTGAAAGGGGCCGAGCTCACCGACTCGGTGAGATACGATTGCTCATTAGGATTTATGTACACCTCTCGGTCTGTCTGTACAACGCATGGGCAGCTGTCTTCATTAATTAGTGTAAGGCAAATTGGGGTGGACTTGAATGCACTTTAATATACATCATTACGCTTGGTTTGTTGAACATTAGAGCACGTCAAATGAAGCGTGCAACGAGCGCAAGTATGGTGAGGTGAGGTAAATACATTTCTTGCACACACTTCTAGTCTAAGTTTTCCATCTGAGATAGCGACGGAAACTGCCAAGTTAGAGCTGTTCAGTGTCATTGCCTTCTACAATCACACGAATGTGATACTGTTATATGAATGAAACGTTAGCTGTGAGTTTTAGTAATTACCGCACTCTTAAAAGTCTTGCAATGTTACCTTCGAAAGCGACCAGTTATTTTTATACAGCAACAATTAGAAATAGATTTAGATTGTTGCTGCGCGCACAACCTTTTCGTCAACCTCCTTGCATAGAGCTGGAAGTACATATCTGAACTATGCAAGGGTGTTCGGTGTCAAGTAGAATATGCGCGTGAGGTTTCCTTCAGTTGCCAGCTATCGCTGCATTTCGTATTTCAGAGTTGGTTCATTCGCGCCCATGGCCTCAAGTATATAGCATAGTACCTATATTTCCCTGCATATATTGGCATCCCAAGACATCCCACCCACAACTTTGCGCCAAGAATTGAATCTTTCTCTTACCCTTACCATGGCTTATGCTGGAAATAACCGATCTCACTCGTAGTAAACACTTTCCAGACCAACTTTATCGTTTCAACTACTCTGTAGATGCTTTGCCGCAGTGCTCATCAATTCCGCGGTTGAGCATGCGCGGCCGTCAAGGCTCTTCTTTCTTTCATTGTTTCGCCTAACTCCCTTTCTCGCGAGCGTTGTTTCAATCCGTCATTCTTCGTACATCAAAGACAAAGGATGCAGGTCATGATCAACAAGAGAAGCACTTAATGAATCTATCCTTACGTCGCGCACTTTTTCTTACGCAGATTGCGGGTGAAGACTTGCATCAGGGAGGAGCATATGCCACCGCTGCTCTCCTCCCATTCACGACCGAACGAGTGCGTCGCCGTATCGTCATTAAGTCCGGAGGAGATGGGACGTCCCGGGCTTCCTCGGCCGTTTTCTATTCGTGGCGACGACGAAACGTGAATGCGCTCAGCGAGATTGCGTGTGTCGTCGACAAACGGCCCGTGAAGGAAAAAGAAGCACGAAACGAAATCGAATGCACGAGCATGTGCGCACCTCGACTCGGGGGCCCATCGCCCCATAACGCGAGTTCATCAATCAGACTATGCACTGTGAGCTTTCTTATCTCCGGTGGCGGTACGCAGGAACTAGCCGTATTTAACATTTACGCCCGTTCTGCACAACAACTTTGAGAACCGTGCTCGGGCACCTGTATACTTTAGTCACCGCGCTGTTGAGGAGGAAGGGTTCTCGAGAGATAACTCTAGGAAAAGTTAGGGCGAGTACTTTCGGTGAGGAAAGAGAACGCAAGAGGTTCGGCGATGCACAGTAAGTATGCAGGAAGTGAGAGTGAATGAGAAAACACCCACGAAGCTGCTAATACAGTCGGTTTACAACTTGCATCTCACAGTCATCGACAGCGAGTTTGTTTTGCTTGCGATGAGCTCTTGCCGTAACGAAAGACAATCCGTGCTAGACGAACACGTAGCTGTAGCGATATATGTGAGAATGCCCTTTGCATAGATAGATAATCCGTGTAATCAATTCTCGTATGTTCATCCGGTGAAGGACCTTTTCCAGCATGTACACTCAATGTCTAAAGTTTGGAGACCATGAGCCACAGGAAAATGCTGACTATGCATGTTCACTTCAGCTAGCCTTGAATTTATATTTCCAGCCTGTCCGGAAACACACTGACAACGCCACACACAGTTCAATCGAATGCAGAGGCTTATCGGCTCGAAATCTAATGTTAGTTTTGGGAAAATGGTCTTTACGGTTTTACAGTATACAATACGTTCGCCAACTGAATTCCTTTTTTTTGTGTGTGTGAATGATTGAAAAAAAGTTGCAAGATGAAACGTAGTCTGCGCAAAGACGTGAATGAAAACAAGAGATTTCTCCTCAAAGTCGTTTTTAAGTTTTTCACGATCTTGATCTAGCATTGATGTATACCTCACATGAATTGTACTCCTCAGCCCTCGGACTACGTACCAACCAAGAAGTGGTGAACTCATGTTTTCAAAAATATTGGGATTTTTACGCATTTTAGGCGCTATTTTTCATTGATTGAATTCATTCGAAGCGGTAATGCGACTTGTCGATAAAAAAAGGCTTTCCTAATGTCTCGGTAATGTAAGTGGTAGGTATTCAACTCCCAACACTGACTGGATGTCAACGCAAATTTGTAGCGCTGTATACGCGCACGAATGAAGGCAACGCAAACCCACGTTTATGCATGCCTAAACGCCCACTGTTCTTGCAGCCGGTCAATGGACTGTGTTTGAGCAGTCGTTACGATGCTCAGCTGCTGACCCAATGGTCGTTGGTTCGATCCTGGCCCTGAAGGTAGCATTTTTGTGGAGGCGGAGTGACAGAGGCCTGTGTACTGCACTATGCGATTAAACGTAAAAGAACACCGGATGGTCGAAACTTCTGGAGCCCTCCGCTACGACGGCCCTCATAACCATATCGCGGTTTTCAGACGTAAGGCCTCGAATATTAATACTTTCCGGGGCCTTTCTTCTCGTTTGCCAGCCTTTTGGTCAATGGCGCACCTACCGCTGATAAAAACATAAAGGGTGGGCAAGGCTCAGGTTTGGTCCTTCACAGAGAAATGACTGATAGTCTCCAGCGGAAATGCCCCTTTTTTTTTTACATGCAGGAAGACGCGTGTCTTGTCCCCTTCGTACGAACACGAGGAATTAGGTTTCCCGGCCCCCGAGGCTGTAGCTATTGAAGGAACTCGCTTTGCGTGTATGCTCGTGGATGTCGGTGAGAGCGACAGAATCGAGAAGGCATGCACGTAGACCGGGGGCGAAAGCCAGCGAATGCGAAGAAGAAAGGGGAAAACGCAAGTGGCGATGCGCGAGAGAGGAAGAAGAAAGGCACACAAGGAGACGCAGTGAAGCCTTGCATCGTGGGTGACAAGAGGACGCTTGGACGCTCGTGTGTGGAAAAATATGCGAAGTAAACGACATCGGCTGACAAGTGGCCGTAATTTATGATGCCCCGTAATGAACGTAAAGTGGAGGACGTCGCCAGAGGACGCGGCCGACGCACGCCACGCTCTCCTCTTCCTGCCCTTTTCTGTATCTTCGGCCCAAGCCTCGTGGAACGCTAGTTTTCGTCAACTTTCTTTTTCTCATCAACTTTTGTTCTGTTTTGTTTTGTTTTGTTTTCTCTCTTATTGTGAAGAGTGCAGGTTCTATAGTTACGCCCTTGGCGATATCAGAGATTCCTCGACGCATGCGGGCTTGGCTCTTCCACCCGTCTGCCATTTTTTGTTTGCTTGTTTGTTGGTTTTTTTTTCTAGTATCTCCTGCTTTCTTCTTTGTGTACTGCGCGCCGCGTTGCGCTTGGACAAAATTTCGTCCCTGATTTCCCAGTCACTTTCATTCGTTACGCTCGCATAGTTGCATCCATGCTCTGTACTATCAGGTTCATGCCACGGTACGACGCGAGCATACAAGAAGCTTTGCTCTATGCCTGTTCACAGCAGAGTTGAGGCAGCAGTTGTCGCTGTTCTCTTATAATATGCGAGATTCTCGTTAATAAGGGTACTAGCCAGAAAGTAACTATTAAAGCAAAACCAGGCAAGAAATAATAACAATACCCGAGGTTTAAGGTGCCAGAACCACGATGTGATTATTAGGCAAGCGCTCTGGACAGCTCCGGACATCTCAACCATTTCGAGTACGTTAACGTGGACTGAATTAGCGCGCTGCGTGGCTCTCGATAATTCGCCTCTATAGAAATGTGACTGCTGTTGCCAGGGTCGAACCCACAACCTTCGGGTTAGCAGCCGAGTACCGTAACCACTGATCCACCGCGACGGACAGACATGAATGAATAGTCTTTAACTAGCACCCCCTTTTTGATTATGGTTATGACGAACAATTCATTCTATTTTTAGTTTCGGGGAAGAAAATTGGCGTAATAGCGGAATTTCTCTTCTCCCTACTGCGTATGTTGACAGTCCACCTCGGTGCTGCAATGGCTATGGTACTCGGCTGCTTACCCGAAAGTGGGGAGTTCTATCCCGGCCTTGGCGGTTGCATTTCGATGGAAACGAAACGCTCAGTGCATCGCCTGAGCAGAAAAAGAAGATGCCTTTCGTATTAGATTCGTCACAGGTGAATGAATGCAGAACGAACCCTGGTATACTATGAGTAAAACCGTTTAACCAATTGTTTCTTGTGGGAGCGATCGCACAAAACTATCATTCCGATCACACAAAATATCGGCGAGTATGGGCCTGTGTGGCCTATCAGGAAACCATCATCATGATAAACGGGTATGGGTCACAGAGTATGGGTCACAGTATGGGCCACAGAGTATGGATAAATCCCATTACTCGTGCCAGAAGAAGCAGCAGCTGGTCGAACGCTTGCTTGCTTGCTATTGGGGTTGTGGCCAATAATTAAGTAGCTGTTTTGATCAGAATTGTCTTTTATTGCTTGTTATAGGGCAATAGTTGTTTGATAAGTGTGTTTGTGCAGTTTAGACCAGGCAGGGTGCCCTCTTTTTTACCTGGACCCGGGGCCTTCCTCTGGTCTGCTCCTACTGATCCAAAGGGGTTGCCGGTGGATCTTTTCTTGCGCAACGGTATATCTTCCGTTCCAGTGGCTGTAGTCCCAACCAATGACGGCATCATTCGAATGAAGAACCCGAAAGCAATTGAGGCGGAATTACGGTCGGCGACGGTCAAATTCCAGTCAATAACTAAGGTCCGCCGGTTCGGCAGAGGTACTCTTCCTTTCACCAGACTAGTCCTGTGTACAAGATTTGCTGAACTGCTGGCAGTTTGCATCCCATCCGTCGAACGCGTTCATACCACCTCATTTAGCCTGCACCAGAGGCCTAGTTCGTGGTGTCGATGCCAATATGACAACCTCTGAGGTACTTAAAATTGTTTTCGCCAGCAGGTGTTCAGTTTATCGGTGTGGACGGGTGGCTGACAAGATCAAAGTTCCAACTGAGTCTGTCATAGTGACATTTGCACGGTCAGTACCACCATCAGAAATTCAGGCTTCGCCTCTCATTTACAGGGTCGAACCTCTCTCCCCTTGCCCCCTCCAATGCGGGAAGTGCTGGCGATATGGGCACACCATAAAAGGCTGTGGAACTGCTGGCAGGTCTAAAGTATGTGGGGAAAGTCACTGAGCTAGCGAGTGTCAAAGTAATGACAAGAAGTGTTGCCTCTGCCGAGAAGCTCATGCTGCAGATTGTTCCAGTTGTCCTGCTAAGAAAATGAACTGAAAATTCTAGAGATTGTTGAGCGTAGACGATGCTCTCGGAAGAATGCAGTAATTGAAATACAAGCAAGAACACAAGGCTATGCTGGTGTTACAGCCCGTAATATAACATCAATGGAAGGGGCTCTCTCTGTTCCGATTGCAGAGGCAATCAAGAAGGCAGTGGAAAAGGCAACGGAACATATTGCTGCGAACTTTTGTGAGTCATTGGCCCAAATTCTCACGAATCGGATGGCCCAAGTACTTGGAACTGCGGAAAATATCTGCCTATCACCTCAAGCTAGTGAACATGCGGAGAACTCGAAGGAGCCTGAATGAGAGATTCCATCGCAGAGTGCACACAACGCAGGTTTAAAAGATGGCATCCCTCTGACTCAAAGCGGCCTTATTAGCGAAGAAGACGAGAGCACAGATGAGATGGAGACAGATCTCCGAACTCTAAAGCGCGTACGATCCCCTTTGTCCGAAAAAGGGGCTTCACCTGTTCACTTAAAGACAAAAAAAAAAAATACCAAAAGGACAGCTTCTCTAAAACAGATTTTCTTAAAGAAGATATTCTAACTAAGGTAATCGCCGAGGTTATATTAACGAAACCATTGGGTTTCTTGAAATTCTTCGCTGGAATTGCCGATCGATTCACGCAGCGGTAACTGATTTGATATATTTGGTATCACAATTCTCTCCAGATCTTATTGCACTACAAGAAACATGGCTTTCAATGCAACAGTCTCTTCAACTAAATAGCTACAGATATTTCCGCCTAGACCGTCTAACAAAGGGTGCAGGTTTGGAATTTTTATTAGTAATAGAGTAAGTCACAAGGCGAAAATCGCATTTAACCATATGACACCTGAAAGTGAAATTCTCGCTTTATAAATCACTTTGCCCGGCTGCTTGCCTATTTTGTTAGTTAATGCATATTTTCGCAGAGGCGTATTGGAGACTCGGTGTTTGGATAATGCAGTGACATCTGGTTACGAAAATAAAATTCTGTTTAGTCATTTCAATTCACATCATACGTGTTGGGGTTTGCGAACTAATTGATGCGGTAAAAGATTGTGGGAGCGAACAGCGGCTAACAATATGTGTTGCATGAACTCAAGAACGCCTACTTGCATTTGTGATAGGTCGCATTCAGCCTTAGGTTTGAGTTTTGTGAGTTGATCACTCACTATTTTATCATGAACAGCGGTGAATTGTGCTACGAACAGCGATTACTTACCTATTATATTCGAGATAGTTTACTCAATCACACCGTCATGCTCTCATACTCGAGTGTTTAATAATTACGACACATTTAGAGAAGACTTAAAGAGTTTGCTTTGGCCCATCATTCTGAAGAGCAAGAAGATATGAAAACCATAAGATTAAGTTCGTTGATCAAAAGAACTTACAAAAAAGCAGATTTTGTAGATGAAGCTGCAAAGAGCGCATCCCGTATAGTCCGTGGGAAAGTTCCGACTGTGCACGTGATTTCTGATGATGACAAGCAGCCTAGAAAAAAACAGGTATAACCAGTGCCCCCAAAATTGGTCTCATAAGTTTTTCGCTGCCAGCTTTAAACGCACAGTTGTTTTTTTCAGCTAAAGAGGAGTATGATAGAAAACATTATGATTTTGTTTCAAAACCTCGAAACAAAAAGGCGGTTTTTCGGTTTATGAGAACACGTAAAATGTTGCCATGTCCAACTTATATTTATAGTGAGATTATTGCTTTGAATGAAACGAAGAAATCTTCAGATAACATAACTAAAGGCCTAGGAGGTCGATTTAAATCCACCAAGACGTACGATATCCCAAAAGCAGCCGTAAAAATGGAACTTGCGAAGGTTACGTTGGGAGAAGTACATCAGGTGATTCATGAGTTACCTCGAAGCCCAAATTACGATCAAACAAGGATTTAAACATCCAACTGCACGATTTATAGCACATGTAGGAACGACTAACATAACAGCCACAGATGCTTCAGTGAGAGAAAAAAAGACAGGTCTAGGGGTATGCTCCCATTTGCTTGGCTAGTCTTTTTCAGTAAGACTACTGGACTACACCCTCGTTTTTGAAGCAGAACTCTTGACAATTATTCTAGCGCTGCGATGACTAATCGTGAATGTTCATGATGCAATAATAACTACTGACTCGCTGTCTGTCTGTACATCGCTTACAGCGTCATCAAAATCAACGACCTTAGCGACGTTTCTCATGCTACTTCCCCAACAGCTGAAGCTAATAAAGTTAGTAGCGGACCTGGTCATTGTGGATTAGAAGTAAATAAAATGGCTGACTCTCTAGCACGAGTGGTATTGAATTGACCAGTACTTTAGGTCCTTCCCGAGGTGGCCACACTAACTGCAATAAGGTACCAAAATTTTTCGCTTCGTGCAGATGCCATAGAATTAATTACGCCGTGGGAAGAGTTCAGTTATTTAAAATTTCCGTGGAAAATTCAGTGGTGTCCTGCCAGACATCGGGAAAACGTATTAACTAGATTACTTTGTCGTGTCCTCCAGTTGAATTTCATACAGGGCTGATCTGGTGATATCTCCTTTATGTAATTTTGTTTAGAACCTGGAACATTAGAACATTATTTTTTATTATGTCACCGGTACAGACTATACTAATGAAAAGACTATACTTGATATCCCGTTCTCAAAGCTGGGGCTCAATTTTTAAAGTGACGATACACTTACTTTCGGTGCTGTGAGTTTGGGCTTCAGCCACAGTATTTAATGCCGTTTGTGCTTATCTTTAGGAAACAAAACTAATGAGACTTGAACTGCCTAATTGTGCCTCATTAATGCAGCAATAACTTAACATTAAACAGAACAACAAAGATTTACATTTCTCACTATGATTATTATCAATATGAATTATTTTCAAGCACATTCAGTGTTATTCAAGACAATGATTATTCTGTCTGGTCTGAACGGGAGAATAACACTTATAAGACTCTTTTAGCTTTACGTACACAAATTTTTAATAAATATTCAACATTTAGAACGCCTAGCTCAGGTAATCAGTTCTTGGCTGATCCCCCTTTATGGGTATGAACCAAGTTTAGGCGTCATTATCATCATCATCAACCCTACAAAACGCTTCGAACCTATGGCGAAGATCCGATGGTGCCGAGCACGCACAATGAGAGAATACTGGGAAACGGGAAAGGCAATGGTGACTGCGAGAACGCTCCGAAGCGATAAGAGACCGACACCAACGACGACGTACCCCTATCTATAAGAAGCGCGAAGGCTTATAGTTTCAGCGCGAGTTTCTGTCGCTGGAGCTTTGATAACCATGTCGTGTCTGTGACTGTGTGTGGCTTAACTCGAACCTCTCTGCGCTGAGAATCAACTCAGAAGCAACTTAGCATCAACTAGCTAAAATCACCCAGTAATAACGTAGAGTCAACCTAGAACCTACATCCCCCTACCTAAGGCACAGAAACGAACTTAAAAGCAACCAGATTAGTCATCAGAATTGTTTAGTATCGCTGTTGCAAGCCTTGTAGCCTGATGCAAGCTTTGCCCGCTTTTTTTATTATGCTCATGTTGACACAAAAGAGCACGGACAATTCAAGCTTAGGACTATTATAAAAACGTCAGTTGTCTCACGCGTTATTATTGTATCATGCGTTGACTAATCTGTTTGCTTCCAGGTTGTTTATAGGCCCTAGCTAGGTGATGCTGGTTTTAGGTTGGTTTTAGGTTGTCTTTAGGCGTGGGCTAGAGATGCTAGGCTTCTGCGTTGATTCTCAGCGCAGAGGGGTTCGAGTTACACCTCTTTTAAGTTTGGATGTTGATTTAGCGTGTGATGAACATCAGAGTGGAGGCCCCGGTCAGGCAGGTTCCTTTAAGTAGATGATGTTCGCTAGCCGTTGAAAGTTTCGTAGCCTACCAGAGCAAATTTATGACAGCATGAAGCCGTTCGAACGTACATGAAAATCCCGCTGAAAAGAACGAGAACGTTGTGGTGACAAGATGTATGCTCCAGCGGGAGGTCCGTTATTCAACAACCGGTTTCGCTTCATTAGCGCTGAATAATTGCGACCATGTTGATGGTTTTATTACGTTGTGAGTCATTTGCAACGCATGAGCAATTAGTGCTCCGGCTTGTTGGAATTTCTAACGACGTCGTTCGTCGCCGTTACTATAGAGGGGAGATCACTCTGCTCGTGAGCTGCACATTGCTTGAATCGGCTTAGCCCTGCCATGCCTGCCGAAACGATGTCTTGAACCGAGACGTAAAACCTTGGCGGAGTTAACCGCGTTCTTGTTTTTACCAGTACGGAGCCCATAATGTATTTACAACTGTAATTACTGATTATCCTGACGAGAAAGATCTTGCCAGCGTTAATCATGCCCTCTCGCTCAGACATCTTGTAAATGCTTCACGTAGAACACATCGAAAAAAAAAAAAGAAGATTGACTCTCGTAAACCTTGTGATAGGTACGTTTGGCTTCATTTTGCTGAGTGTTCTGATACGATGCTTGTTTTTGCTAAGTTTTTTTGTGAGTCATTACCAAGTAACTCCTATGGTGTAACCAGATTTCGCTAAGTTATACTTTACGGCAGTCAATACATTCAACGTCAGGCCTAGCTGCATCAAATGGTTGGGAAGATAAGCAAAGTGTGACCCGATAGTTGCTAATAATTCTGAGTCTGCACCAGATAGGTCCTGACCTGCTCCGCCGTTCTTTTAGTCTGGCGCTACTGTAGCGCCTTGCTTTGCGAGGACTGCAAAGTGCGGGGCTGGGCACCCTACTTTGTTTCTTTTTATTTTCACTTTCTTTCTCTTTTCGTCATCTTTGTTTTTTTTCTTCTTATTTTTTGTCGCTGTTCTGTTTTGTTTTTTTTCGCTCCCTTTTCTGGTTTATTTTTCGTTATGTGTTTTCTCTTTCTGCCTTTCTTTCCTCTATTTCTCTTTCTTTCGGTGCTATGCTTTAATCTCTCTTCCTCCTCTTCATGCTCAATTCTTTTTATACACGTATTGTTGCACTATACTATAGTATTCTCTGCTAGCGTGCTTGCGGAGCCGAGTGGCTATGACGTTGACCTTCGCATCATGGGTCCTTATCACCATGGATCTTCGCATCCTTATTTCTCTTTCTTTCTCTCGCTCCGCACCTTTTCCCTCGTTCATCATGGTTATTCCGTTCCGCGGCGGAGGAATCGGTGCACATGTTGTATGGGCGAGGCAAAATATGCGCGTGCCGGTTTATTATGATCAATCCTGTTCGCTCTGCACGGACTGACGCTCGCTACAGGTGGCTACGCTGTTAAAATTGAGCTGTTTCCTCTAGCGGGAAATTCTTTTGGCCACTTATAACGATGGTTGACCGTAAGCATGAGAAGTAGCGAAATTTGCACATGGGACGCGTATACATACACGAAAACCCAGTTGGGGCATGTCCGACTTGTGGTATCGGGGGTTTCAGTTGCAGTTTGGTAACCAGTTCTCTGGCCTCCTTGGAGGGCTTTGTACAATTCTATGTATAGCGTGGTATACAGAGTAAAGAGACAGTTTCCACTCGGGTCTTGGTCAAGTCACTTCTTCCTCCTTCTCGGCGCACGCTTTGGGGCGCCGGGCCTCGTGTTCTCCGTGCGTCGCGGCCGATGCAGTGCGATACAACAAGATTGGACTTACGTCGCCAGTTATCCACAATGAACAGTTATTGAACAGTTACATGGAACATGGAACATGGAACAGTTACATGGAACATGGAAAAAATGAACAGTTATTGAATGCCACCTGGTTACATACAGTTTGTTCTACAAATTAAGGTGCCGCGGTAAATGCACGATCAACTTTTCACATTTCCGTACGTCGCACAGTATGACAGCAGTGCCGCCACAGAACATTAAAAGTGCACCTGGAACATGAGGATAGGAACATGCAAGGAGCTCTGTATACAGCAATCTAGGCCTCCTTGCGGGTCCCGGCTGCGGACTAGCGCTGTTTGACTATAAAGTAATCGAGCCAGCGAACAGTATATAGGATGTCGCAGGTAATGTTAGCCAAGGTATAGTCCTTTAGTTTCTACTACTCATTAGTGAATTCATGCATGCTGAAACTATATATAAATTTGGGGAAAAATTGGCAGATTACCGAAACGAAGACGTAAGCAACATACACTGTGCTGGATTTCATTGTATTTTCTTTAGATTTACCAATTATCCTGAACTGGTATATCTACCTACATTTCCTCATTCTCTCTTGATTACTTAGACAGGCCTGAATACATTTATCTGAAACGCATACTAGCGTGCCTTGATGCAAGCTTTCTTCGTTTAGCTAACGCGCGCCTCGAGGCTGACTGAATTCAAGGCTATTGTGTACCACCAGGGAGCGCCACTTCCCGTTGTGGTAGGTTTTCCCGACCCCGGCGACCGACATCTTAAGGGATGCGAACAAAGCCAACACCCGTTTGCCCCAAAAATATTCATGTGCGTGGTAGAAAATCCTAAATTGTCGGCCGCGGTGGAGCAGTGGTAATAGTTCTCGGCTGCTAACCCGAAGGTCGCTTTTGAAAGTATTTTGTGGGAACAGGAAATGTACAGATGTACAGGTCAGAGCTGCACATTTCTTGTTTCTGTACTTCGCCACGTGCTGCGTGAAACTCTTTGAAATGCAGCACTAACAAGCCGACGTTCCAACTCTCACTGATGGTCCCGGGTTGGATACCAGCAGTGGCGTTCGTATTTCAATGAACGCAAAATGGTAGATGCCTGTTTACAGTGCAATGTCAGTGAACGTTAAAAAACACCAAGATGGTTGAAACTTCAGGAGCCCTCCACTACGGTGTCTCTCATAATCGTATCTTGGTATTCACTCATGAAACCCTAGATTTGGCTAAGAAATTATCCCAAATTGTCCATATTTCTTGCAGCAGTACTATACTTTGCAGACTGTTTCGTTCTTGTTCAAAACTTGACTTAGCGCAGTCATACTGAAAATTCTCATCTTTCGCTATTTCCTGTCTCCCTTCTTTTTTCTGCTTGCACAACGAGTCGAGTTTACAATACTCCTAGTTCACAATTATCTCGCAGATACCTCTGCTTATCGCATAAACTTGTCGCAAGTTCAGCACGTAAGATTACCATTAGCGAGCGCCACATCTCGACGAACTTACCGTGAGCGCTTTTTCGAACTGTTGCATGTCTCGGACGGGTGTTTTGAAGGGCCATTTGGATTGTTTAGAACAAATATTTGACAATTTGGCGTACGGTGTACTATACTATGGAAGAGCTCTGAGCTGTCCACACTATCACGAAGTGTGTTTAGAAAAATTGTTTAGTGATTTAGAGTACTTCATTGGTACTCGAACATGCGAAAGCAGAATGCCGTCCCAGACCAATTGTGTGATAGGGTGTCTTTAGAAGAAGTGATTAATGATTTAAAATACGCGGTACGTTACTATGGGAGAGCAGAATGCTGTCCCAGTCTAATTGTGTGAAAGGGTGTATTTTGAGAAAATGGTTTACGATTTACGATACACGGTATATGGGAGAGCTGAAAGCCGTCCCATGGGCCTCACACTTGATAAGGCCTCATCGGCAAAAAAAAAAAAAAAAAAAAGGCAGATCCCTCGTACAGTGGGAATCGATGATATGCGAAGCACTAATGAGAAATGTTGATATGTCACATTAAAATCAGCACAACGTTACGAGGTTGAGGTAAATGATGCCTTACATGACTTCCGTGTCATGATTATCATGTTTAGACGTGCCGTTTACCTTCTTCATCAATTCACGTCACGTGACACCAAATTCGGTGTATGGGGAGCTACTTCGTCAATTATTGACATCCCGTAACACTAACTTTGGTATATGTGGAGCTAGCGAAACGGACGCGAGCACGCTATGACCGTGGTATGTTGTCATGTTCTTACATGACAGGCGTATCAGGATTATCATGTTTGCACCAGTCATACATTTTGTCATCCATTGACGTCACGTAACACCAAATTTTGTATATGTGGAGCTAGCAAACAGCCACGAGCGCATGATGAATGGCCCAATATACTCTAGTGTAGCGTTGACGTGTGTGCATTCTGGGCGCAGCGACGCTACCTTAGCAAAACGCGAGCACTCTATAGTCTGGCACCCGGCGCGACCAGCGTCCGTCGCTGCGGCCCGACCGCAACCGGCGCGAAATACGACATGCTGCATTTCGCACGGATGCGTTATCCAGACAACGCTGCGTTTCCCGCGGCGTCCCTCCGTCACGTGGGACGCAGCGCTGTCTCCCACAACGCTGCGTCTCCCACTTTTCGTGACGGAGGGACGCCGGAAGCGCTGAAACGCCCATGCGTCAAAGCAACGCGGCGCGGCGCGGGCCTGCGAGTATGTAGCAGGACCGGCGCCTGGCGTGGCAACGCCGGCGTGACGCGACGAAATGAACGCCGGCAAGCACGCATACTGCGTCACGTCGAAATGTATTTGCGCCTTGACTGTGACATGTAGTCATGTTCTCACATGACACGCGTCTCATGATTGTCATGTTTGTACCACTCGCATACCTTCGTCATTCATTGACGTGCACGTAATCGAAAATTTGGCTTATTTGAAGCAAGCCAAACGGCCGCGAGCGCATCATCAGTGTGGCATGTGCTCATGTTCTTACATGACACGCATGTCCATGATTATCATGCTTGGATGTGTCATTTACCTATGTCGTCCGTTCGCGTCGCGTAATACCGAGTTTGGTACATGTGAAGCTAGCAAAACGGCCGCGAGTGCATCATGAGCGTAGCATGTAGCCATGTTGTTACATGACACACATTTCACGATTATCATGTTTGCACCAGTTACATACCTTCGTATTCTATTCACGTACCGTAATACCAAATTAGGTATAGGTGACGCTAGCGAAATGGACGCGAGCGCAGGATGAGCTTGGCATGTAGTCATGTTGTTACATGACACGCATGTATCATTTTCATGTTAGCCTGTCGCTTGTGTTTACCATGCAATATTATCATACCATACCAGTTTTGCAACATGCCATGTGAGCGAAACCACCGCAAGAGCTGCAAGACCATGAAATGTAAATCATGACATTCATGACATCCATGTCGCAATTTTCATGTTATGACTAGTCAAATATGTTCTTCATACAGTCATATTATGCTAGACCAATTTTGGTATTGACACCATTATCGAAACGGCTAGGAGAGCTAAAAGTCATAGGCGGATAGATAGATAGATAGATAGATAGATAGATAGATAGATAGATAGATAGATAGATAGATAGATAGATAGATAGATAGATAGATAGATAGATAGATAGATAGATAGATAGATAGATAGATAGATAGATAGATAGATAGATAGATAGATAGATAGATAGATAGATAGATAGATAGATAGATAAAAACGCTCAAAGTCGCCGAAGTTCGCTAAGAAATGCTTCGCATTTGAAAGTGTTTAACGATGTTGAGTATTTCGTACTCAACTATGGGAGAGCAGTGTGCCGTCCCTGGCTAAAACTACAACGCCATAACAGGGATGTCAAATATTAATATGTGTTTAGAAAAAGTAGTGAACGATTGAGACCATTTAGTACTCTTCTATGGGAGAGCATATGGCTGTCCCGCTCTTTACATGCTCAATGTACAAACGTCATAATTATTCAAGATATGTTAATGTGTGTTTAGAAAAAGTGGGGAACGATTTAGAGTACTACGTACTCTACTATAGGAGAGCTTAAAGCCGTCCCGTAGGCCTGTATGTCAAGGCCCTGTGTTTAGAAAAAATGTTTAACGATTTCGAGTACTTCTGTGTTTAGAAAAAGTGGTTTACGATTTAGAGTAATCCGTACTCTACTATGGGAGAGCTGAAAGCCGTCCCGGCTGACACATCTAAGCCTAAGCGACTACAAGTTCTACTTCGCCCATCGTGCAACGAATCAAACAGCTGCCGCAGTTTTAGAGCAAGCAAGGAGTTCTTCATGCTGATCTCGGCCTCCTGGCTGGTCCCGAGTTCGCACTAGATCTGTTTAATTATAAAACAATCACCGCAGTGAACAGTCTATCGAGTGTCACATGCATTGTTAGCGAAGATAGCGTTCACTTAATCTTTTAGTTACTATTTCTCATTAGTCAAGTCACTGATGCTCCAGTAAAGTATCATTTTTGAAAATTGGCATACAACCAAATCGGGAGACGTACACTGCGTCCACCTAAACGTACACCGAGCTAGGTTTTGCTTGTATTTGGATGCCTTTAGCTGAAATGCCCCGCGTACTTGCAAGGCTTGGCTATGGTGTCTCTCATAATCATATCTTGGCATTGGGACATAAAAACAGGTGTTATTAATAAATATTCCTAAGTAGTCAATATTTCTTGCTGCAATGCTTCTTTGCAGACTATAGTTGGTTATGACAAAGAACTCGACTAAGCGAAACGAAAGAAGGTAGTTTTCAGTATGACTTTGCCGTCTCATGTTTCCCTTCTTCTTCGTCTTGCATCGCTCGATTACAGGCGTGAGCTGGAGATGGGTAGCCTGTCCACTCCTTCCTTCCGGTTCTGATTTATGGAAAAGCGCCAAAAATGTGCCAAAATGAGATGTGCGGCAAAACGCGACACTGGCTGTTTTTAGTTGTTTCTCTATTCTATGGATAGCTGCAGGAACTTGTACACATTTTCATGTGTAAAAGTTCATTGCTCATAGAGTTCGCGCGGGAAAAATTACGCGGCTGGTGTCAATGCGTTAGTGACCTGTCAAAAAAAAAAAGGGCGAAATTCTGCTTGACCATTTTTTTTTTATAAACCATGCATGAAGCTACTCGGGCATCAGAACGACAACATAAGTACTTATTTGTTACTTTATACTTCTAGCTACTTACAATCAAAAGTTTAGTTCAGTTCGTGCCTGGGTACTAAGTGTTCTTTTTTTTTTTTAATTCGGGCATGTCAGAGGGGCAAAACGCGACAGAAAGTCAGTTGCCTTAAAGAGAGTTTTATGAAGTGAACAATTTTTTACACTCAGTAATATACAATTCTTTCTTTAGGAGAGTTAGGACGTGCAAGAGCACATCATATAGAGCTTCGTGGCAAAAAACGGCGTGAAGAAGCACTGATTGCTGTTGAGGACAGGGCTCACTCCATTCGCGCTGGGTTGGGTTGCTTTGCGTTCTCAAGGATGCTCTCAAGAGGCGTGTGAAAAATTAAAAGAATCTTTAAGTCGCACCGTTCACAGACCTGTCTTGTAGAGTTTTAATGACAATTTTTTTTCCATATCGAAATCTTGAAACTAACAAGTGCCAGAAACTCGGAAATTCTTTGCCTCACAAAGCTCGGATGAGTTGAAAAGCATGAAACGCTCCTGAAGTTCCGCATGAAAACGGCTAAAAAAAAAGAGGCGGAGAAGGCCTGTCGGAACATATCTAGCTTTCAATCGTTCAATAATCTATTGAAGTCGGTGTCCAATGGCATGTCTTTGGGAGAATTTTATTGCCACCATTTTTAATAATGACATTCTTTTACGAATACCGCCTTGTTTTGTTGCCGACCATCGATGAGGGGGGGGGGGGAACTACTGCGGTGATCCTACCCGGTCCCTTAATAAGAAACTCTACGCACGCCTATGGCTCAGATGGCGAAAGCTGGCTTGGTACTCTCATGAACGTGTCTTATCTGTACAGTTCCTTTTTCTTTTCTCACTGAATCCGACAGCCGTGTGTGGTGCGCAGGTTTTGGATCAAGCAAGTTTTTTGTTTTTTCACACGCAGCACCGCGACGTGTTCTGTTTTTTTTTTTTTTTTTCGCGCTAACCGACGACGATTCACACGAATGCACTCGCTTCAGCGCCACCGCCTTGACGCCCAGCCCGTCGCCTGTGCGACATCACCACAGTCGGTGGAGGGAGCGAGGGGGGTAGGGGGGGGGGGGGTGCCGACATTTTCTCTAAGATCTGTACTCGCTTTCCTGTTGCGCCCTTTTTTTTTTCGAGGCTTTCATCAGGGTGTGTCAGGCTCTCACACGCCCACTCACCCTACACTATCGCTTCGTTTTTTGTTTTTGTTTTAACACACCAGGAGTGCTTTCGGTTACAAATTTTCACGCACGTTTTTATTTCCTATTCTCGTTTTCACCCCAGCGCAACCACGCGTGCATGCGAAGGCCCGTGTGCGCCTGTATGTGCACGTTTGTGCACACGTGTGCGAGTAATGCTCGTATGTATGTTTGTGTGTGCGAGTGTTTGCGTTACTCCTTGCACCGTCCTACGTAGAGTGTGAATATTCCACCTGGGCTGCGCTTACTTCTTTCTGTTTTACCTCTCCTATATTTATGCGAATCACTCGTGGTGGCAAGTGGTCGCCTGACGTGCTGCTTTCGCGTCTCCTGTCCCACTGGGAGAAACAGGCGAATGAAACTGATGAAATCACGAAGAAACAACATTGAAAAAAAAAAACATTCTGCGTGGATTCGGGTGCTTGTTCGCGACTACCATTTGTTTTCCTCTTTTTCGCGCTTTTTTCCTCCGAGAGTTTCGTTTTTCGAGACCCGCAGGGGTCAAGTCGTATATCTCGCAGCTTTCCTACCGAAACGGGACGCGTCGCTCGGTTCGAGCCTCTTCGTGTGCAGGGCCGGTGCGTGTCGCTTGGTGCGTTTCTAGCGCGCGACCGACTCGTCTAAAACTCCGCGGCCGCGCAGCTATACTTGGCGCGTAGCTCGCGCACTTGTTGCTGGTGTACATGGCGCGCAGCTTGTGTAGAGCTGCTGCTGATGTCAACCGCTCCCGCTGCTTCTGTCCTGCCTTGTTGGTGCCTGAAGGTTTCCCTGTCGTGCGGTGACGCGAGATAAGGACTGAGTGAAGCGCGGGAACCCGCCGGTGGTTTCCACGTTGGCCGAGACAAAGTTTGTTGGCCTCTTGCGCGACCTCGTGGCGACTGCTATCCTCTTCGCCATTTCTTGCTGTCTTACTTTACGCTTAATGCACAGCGGGCCAATGTCAGCGTGTCGTGTCCAGTACCTGTCGGTGAAGGTGTGGGCTAGAGGTGTGAAGGTAAATTCAAAGGGCCAAGTTGAGCACGACTCGCGGGACCCTTGGTATGTATAATATGAAAATTGAGTCTGGGTAATGGCCTGCGTGGTCCCCAAATGAATGCAAAATGATAGGAATAGAATTGTAAGGATGAAGGACGGCAGAATGGTTTAGGAAACGGGCAGGCTGTCATCAGATATCATAGTTGGTATCAACAAAAAAAAAATGAAACTGGGGATAGCCACGTAACAAGTAGGGCAGGCAACAGGTGGACAGTAAAAGGAACAGAATCGTTACCAGTCGGGAAACGCAGAGATTAAGTGACGAGATTAAGAAGTTGGCAGAGATAAAAGGAAATCGGCTCACATAGGATAGTGTAAACTGGACATCATTGGGAAAAAAACTTTGTCTAGCAGTGCACACAAACAGCCCGAGAAATTATGGTGATGATCATGGCAACGGTAATGATTTTCGAAAAAGGAAAACTTTTGAGCAAAGGTGCGGGTAATTTTTTTTCATCGGTCATATAGTGTAGAGGAGAATTTGACGTTCGACAGTGGCTCAGACAATCCTGTTCACGGGGCAAAGAAAAGTATATGTACAATCTGCCAGACACGACAAACATTCGCAGGAGAGCATCGGAAGGTACACTAATAAGTGACGGATGTCTTAACACGCGCATTACCGCGAACAAGTGAAAGTAGACAAAGTAGTTCGTTAACACGCACTTATGTTGACAGTTTTGTGGACTAAACGTATACCCATAACTAGCTACATCTTTTTAAAGACGATAGTCTTTCTTGGGTACCTTCGGCGCAAAAACTTTGGTCTGTCTGTCTGTCCATTTGTCTGTTTGTCCACCGTTACTGCGAACTGGGTGTTTAGAAAAAGTGGGTAACGATTTAAAGTACTATAGGTACTGTGTTCAGGGGGACACAAGGCAGGGGGACACAATTTCCCCAATGCTATTTACCGCGTGCTTACAGGAGGTTTTCAGAAGCTATAGAATGGGAACAGTTAGGGATAAGAGTCAGTGGAGAATACCTTAGTAACCTGCGCTTCGCCGATGACATTGCATTGCTGAGTAACTCAGGGGACGAATTGCAACTCATGATTACAGAGTTAGACAAGGAGAGCAGAAAGGTGGGTCTTAAAATTAATCTGCAGAAAACGAAAGTAATGTACAACAACCTCGGCAAGGAGCAGCGCTTCGAGATAGGTAATAGTGCACTTGAAGTTGTAAAAGACTATGTCTACTTAGGGCAGGTAATAACCGCAGAGCCGAACCACGAGACTGAAGTAACTAGAAGAATAAGAATGGGGTGGAGCACATTCGGCAAGCACTCTCAAATTATGACAGGTAGATTGCCACTATCCCTCAAGAGGAAGGTATATAACAGCTGTATCTTGCCGGTACTTAGCTACGGAGCAGAAACATGGAGACTTACAAAGAGGGTTCAGCTTAAATTGAGGACGACGCAGCGAGCAATGGAAAGAAAAATGGTAGGTGTAACCTTAAGAGACAAGAAGAGAGCAGAGTGGATTAGGGAACAAACGAGGGTTAAGGATATCATAGCTGAAATCAAGAAGAAGAAATGGACATGGGCAGGGCATGTAGCGCGTAGACAGGATAACCGCTGGTCATTAAGGGTAACTGACTGGATTCCCAGAGAAGGGAAGCGGGTTAGGGGGAGACAGAAGATTAGGTGGGCAGATGAGATTAAGAAGTTTGCAGGTATAAATTGGCAGCAGCAAGCACAGGACCGGGTTAACTGGCGGAACATGGGAGAGGCCTTTGCCCTGCAGTGGACGTAGTCAGGCTGATGATGATGATGATGATGGTACTGTGTTTAGAAAAGAGTGGTTAACTATTTAGAGTACTAGGGGCTCTACTATCGGAGAGCGTAAAGCCGCCCCGTGCCGCAAGACTATATGGGGGAGAGGGGGTTAGAGAGAGTGGGTAACGATTTAGAGTACTTGGTAGTACTCTACTTCTAAACAGCACCAGCCGATACTACTGGTGGGTGTTCTGAGCCGATACCCCGAACGGCTGACACCATCCGCAGCGCCCACCAATGTTGCTCAAGGATCAGCGTTCATACGTGTGCGATTGTCAATTAAAAATCAATTATTGCGCATATCTGAGGCACCATAACAACCCGCATATATTCTGCATGTCCGTCTTTTACTAGAAAAGGCATACATAAGTAATTCTAAGGGCCGTAGCGCTTATCACGCTGCGCTGACCATGCAAAGGTTTCACGAAGAAGCGAGTCTTTCCAACGCTTTGCTTACACGACACGGTACTGGCACCTACCCGTCGCCTTGTGTTCTACACCTTATCGCCTCTGAGACGGGCGCGCACGCCCGTCTCAGGGCCACGCGCTTTGTTTTCCAAACAAAACTACCAGATGGCGCTCTCGTCTCACGTGTGACGTGACTTGATGCGCTCGTCCGCCTCTGCTGCACGCTCGAGGCACTCTAAAGAGCGCCTCCGGAATACCATTCGCCGATTTTGATGCGCAGAACATCACATAAATGTTTTGTTCACTCTCTCCACACGCAAGACTCGTATTTCGACGACATTTGCAGATTACATGCAGATATGGGGCCAATTTCCCCCCCCCCCCCTAAAGCAACCTGTGTTAGGCCTGCATATCAGCCTATAGAAAAAGAGTATCGCTGTATATTTCTGCATTGTCTTTTTATTCTTAATTGGCGGTATCCCCTCTCCCTTTGTTATAAGCGGGAATTGCGTAATAAGAACATTTCCCGCAACGACTGTCTTCCCTAAAGCGGAGTACATATGATAATCTTGAAATACTTGCGTAGGCACATGGCGACACAAAAGAGACCAACTTTTTGCCTGCGCAAATATTTCAAGATGGATATGTTCCAACTTGGCCGAATCGTAGTTTTGCTTCAGTTACATATGAACATGTTAATCAAACTTTCCCCTCCGATGTACAAGCCATATGTGGAGGAGTTGGTTTCCCGACAACATCCGCGAGAGGCGAAACAAAACTCGTTGAGGTGGCATACACCGCGCCAACTCCGTTTGCAGAATAGCGCGTTCGCAGTGTTTACAGTTTCGGGTCCACGCGCCGCCGCTCGGGATTGACTTTCCCCTCGTCGTGGCGGCAACTTTGAAAGCGCATGCACTGCGTTTGCCGCAAAGTATAAGCAACAGGCTGCTCTCTAAACTATATCAAGCCAAGCTGGAACTGTCTTTGAGCTCTTCATTAGCCAAACGTGCGGGGATAGCCGGGTATGTACAGCGTCGTATTTCTGAAGGAATGCTCTAAGAAACAGAAAGCCGCATATATCGAGATAGCGTTATCTCCGAAACCACGCAGGAAGGAGGGGGGGGGGGGGGGTCGTGAGGCTCGAGCCCGGTTTGCTAGCGCATATTCTTGTTGGCATCACGGTGCGCGGGCCGCGCACGCAGAGAACGGCGTGCGAGCCTGTATGCATTCTCAGTTGGCTATTCAAGAACGATTACTCATCGGGACAAGATGTCATTGCCAAAAGGTGTGGTCCAAATGATATCTTGCGGGTTATTAATGGTTTCCGCCACGACTCGATAGCCGCCGCTGTTCGAAGACCCCCGGCATTACGTGGGGATCTCCGTTTCACTGCAGTGAAATCGAGTTGAAGCGCCGCAATTACGGGCCCTCTTTAGGCCTAAGTGCCGCTGCAGTTCCAACGGGGCACGAACAAAAGGAGCGCGCCGAAGAAGTGGAAGCGATGCAACCAGAAGAGGCAAAGAAAAAAAGAGGCCCGGCCTCGCGCTTTCGTGCACTCCAGCTTCCTCACTGTCATGTCGAATTCGTCGGGTAGGCAGATTAATGGTACAGCCGTAATCATATCCGAGCGGCTGACGCTTTCGTTTGCGCGGCCGATCGGACGCCAGTGGTTCTTGAGGGGCCATTAGTGCCTCGAGTGGCCACTTCGATTGGCTTTGGCTACAGCCACGGGGCGGTCAGCTGCGTTCGACGATAGGCCTTGTGTTTTCTTCAGCCTCACCCGGTGTATTTTTCCTCTGCCCCGGCGTGTGGGTTGCTTGTGCTTGTGTGACGCTGCTTGCGCACACCTGTAGCGTGTGCCCACCTGTAGCCTTTTCTCGATGGTCGAAGCGAGATGCTTTCAACGTCGCCTCCTCGCCGCCTTTGCCACTGAACGTTAAAGTTATAAGGTCGATCACGGGGGCGCCTCGGTTGCCGCGGCCGTGTGCCTTCCAAGATGGCGCGGTGTACTTCGCGGACGTCACGATGTACAGCGACTATATAACAAAAGTGACTGGTCAAAGCACTCCAGTCTCATGAAATCCGGCAGGCACAGTCTCGAAACGTCCAGTTATCGGCCCCGATCAGGTGAGACCATGCAAAGACAGGAATATGGTGGTGGTAGTGGTTAGAAGATGAGAAAAGGCACCTAATTTCCGCAACCCGGTCGGGAGAACGGCGCAGTTATACGGGCCATATGGCGCATTCTGTGTGCTGGGGTCGATGATTGAGAGAAAGAAACACGCCTCTCAAGCCAGCTACTGCACTTACTACGTATACGGACCTGTTTTACTTGAAACGTGGTAAAAGTAAGCACGGGAGATGCCGGTTCTCGAATCAGGCACGCGACGCAGGTGCGTCTTCGGAGACCTCTGGACGACTCTATTTTGCTGCGCTAGATGTTCAGCTTGTTTCCCGCCGACCACAAACGCCCCTGAAACTATGCATAAAATTCTGAGCCTCATTGATTTACAAGAGGTGTGTTACAGTTTCAAAGATTTATGCTGAATTTGTGCGCCAAATTATGATAATATGTCAGGGTTGTAGGTGCTAGAGCCACGATATGGTTATGAATCATGCCTTAGTAGGTGGTTTCCGAAATTGTGACCATTTGGTGTCCTTCTACATGAACCGATAGTGCGTGGGCTTCCAATTTAACCTCCACATAAATGCGACTTCCCTGGTTGGATAGAAGCCGTGACTTTCATGTCGGCATTCGAGCACCAAAGCACTGCAAAAGTGGACCTGCGAAAGTTATGTCGAAAATACAAGATCTGCAAAAGGCCACCTACAGCTTGACAAGGACAGGTTTAAAGCACAAAAAATTCACAGCACATCCGCAGAGTGAATTATGATAAGTGGGGAAGAGGGGAGAAGTGGGAAGTCTGTCTGTCTGTCTGTCTGTCTGTCTGTCTGTCTGTCTGTCTGTCTGTCTGTCTGTCTGTCTGTCTGTCTGTCTGTCTGTCTGTCTGTCTGTTACTACTACTACATTAGAAGAGGGAACGACCCATAACCTTAGGAGCTTCGCCCATAAAAAAGAAAGAAAAAGAAAGCTGAGCTACACCGTGCTTTCTAGTACTCGAGTCACTGAGCTTCATTTCTCATTAGGGACGAAGAAACAAAATAGCAAATTGAAGTCCCTCCATGGTATCCACTCAGAGAGAACTTTGGGGACTGCTTTTCTAGCGTGACCCTCCCGCTAATCATGGTCGCTGTTCGCGGCTCCTTGCCAAAATGTGGTTTCTGGGGAAACAAGCGTGCTATTTTTTGCATATTAGCACCGATGGGCAGATACGCCTTTCCTCATGAATAGAAGAGTGCGAGCACCTCGGGAAGTGGTTCGTTGTACGTGACAGCGTTGTTCTTGGTCATTTTTTTATACTAGCCTCGAAAATCAACGCGTCGCTGCCCTTTGTCGCTGTGCTTTCGAACCCGTAATCAGACGCGTCGTACCACAACGAGTGATTGATGAAATGGCCATCGAAGATCTAAAATTGACGAGTTTCGCCCAACTTCGGGAAGACGTAGTGAAAACGGAGGGAGTGTACCTCGAGCGCCCTATAACGGAGAAACGAGACTGCACTTTTATTTTGTTCTCTTTAAAACTGCGCCTAATTTATTTATTTTATTGCATTCTTGTTGCATTTCCACAAAGATAGAACAAAAGGCGGCAGATTTAGAGGTGGGGATGTAATTACACACAAAAAAATTTCGTCTTCTGGTAGCTATACCGTTCGCTTTGAACGATGTAAGCAAGTCACGAGTATACGCTGGGTGCTTTTCTGTAAGATTTCCTTCCACTTGATCTAGAAGGAGGGTGAAAGAAAGCAATTTTGTCACAAGAAGGTTTATGCAGGTATAGTATAGTATAGTATAGTATAGTATAGTATAGTATATTTTAGTGTAGTTTAGCATGGTACGTAGTATAATGATTGAACTGGAGAAGCGCGTGGGCCTTTCGAACACCAACGCGCCTCTCCGATCTGGCCACGGTCATACTTTGCCCGGAAAATCGAGGTTTATTTGAGAGGGAAGTGCGAAAACATTTATCCACGTCGTCTCCTAATTTTAAAAAGAGAGAGATTTGTCGTGACCGAAAATCTGAGAAGTCGGCCTGAATGAAATTTCTGAGCTGCTGCTTAGCGCTTGAAACAGGAAATAGGTGGCAAAGAGAGCTGAGAGATGGTGTTGATGATAAGGAGGAAGGTGGCAATTAATTTTAACAGCTTTTACTGCTGTTTTTTAGCAGCATCTGTATAACGGCTGAACGCATTCTTCGTTCTTAATGACTGCGAAAAAGCACTTACCAAATCTTGTAGTTAACTGTGTTGTAAGTTACAAAACGGCAGTACCAGTACCATAGACTTCGCAGAATGTTCAATGCATTGTGCCTTAGACTAATGCATTGCAAGGGACAGAGAACTAAAGAATGGTAACTGTACTGGCGTAACCCCAAGTGGAGGATGCTTCATAAGGTTCAAATACCCTCCCCTCCACGGAATATTTTACAGTGTTTACGTACATACGTATAAACACACATATATTGGTAAGACACCATGAAGGGAAATTGCCAGACGCACTTGTGCATGTGAACGTTAAAAACGTAATACGAACCTCAAGCTCCTCACAGCAAGAAAGTTGCCAGAGAACAGAACATACCTCAGGTGGCTGACATTTTCTAAGCTCTCTATACAATGGCGTTTCTTATAATCATATCTTACTTGTCTCTCAAAATCATATAGTTGGTTTGGGACTTCGTATACGACCAATTAAAATTGTTAGGCTAGTGCATGCTCTTAAAATTTGGATTGTCTGGTGTTCTCTTACGTGCCCTGAGATCGCACAGTAGGTGAGCCGTCAATATACCCCTTTCACCAAAGCGGGGCCGCCGTGGCCGGTATTCGAATCCACGACTGTCGTCGAGTCAAGCAGTGACGGAGTGCCGTGACTACTGTATATACTACTGAGGCGGATGATTCAACAGGATTGTTAAGAAGCTCGTAATCGTGTAATAACAAAGCCATTGCCCGACCTGCTTGTTCAAGATAGCTTTCTTTCTTGTTCACTTCAGTCGACCACTTTAATAAGTCTCATTCTGATAAGCTGAAGTGGTATATTGTTAATTGATTGTTAATTTCTTCTTGCTGTCTACGTTTTCTTTCTCCGCGCATAAGTGAGAGAAAACGTAAGCGCGACATGAAAATAAAGAACAAAAGAAAAAAAATTGGCCCGAGTCTACAAGTTACACTGCAAATGTCGTCGAAAGACGGTAGTATTGCATTTAGAGAGAGTGAACAAAACGTTCATTTGATGTTCTGCGCAAGAAAATCGGTGAATGGTATTCTGCAGGCGCTGCGTTAGAGTGCCTCGAGCGTGTAGCGGAGGCGAACGAGCGCATCTAGGCACGTTAGACACGAGGGCCATCTGGCAGTTATCTTCAAAAACGAAGGCGTGCAGCCCGCGGAAAAATATGCGCGCCAGTCTTGGAGGTGACAAGGTGTGGAACGCAAAGTGACGGGCAGGTGCCACCACCATGACGTCGTAGCAAAGCGTTGGAAACACCTTTTTGAGCATCGCGTTGCATTGCCAGCGCAGTGCGAATAAACGCTACATTCCTTAGAGTTACTTGTGTGTGCCTCTTCTAGTATAAAGGTTGACATACAAAACATCGAAGCGTTGTTGTGGTGCCTCAGATATGCGCAATAATTGCTTTTTAACTGACAATCACACAATCATGAACGCTAAACCTTGAGCAATATTGGTGGGCGCTGCGGATGGGGTTGGCCATTTAATGCCGTTTGAGGTATTTTTGGGGCGGACAAACAGACAAATGCACAGACAGACAGACAGACAGACAGACAGACAGACAGACAGACAGACAGACAGACAGACAGACACAGACAGACACAGACAGACAGACAGACAGACAGACAGACAGACAGACAGACCAAACTTTTTGCGTCAGAGGTCCCCAAGAAAGACTATCGTCTTTAAAAACTACCCAGGTGACATGGCAGTGTGATGAGATGCGCGACCCTTGGAGCAGCGAAGTGTATTATCGCGAGAACACGAGTCCACCCCGCGTGCGCACGCATCAATTATTGGCGTGCCGACGCAAGCCGACGGGGGTCCGAGAGCGCAAAAGTAAAGAGTGCCTGCCTAATTGACCGTTAATGAGGGCGACCCAATCACCCCTGCTGCGTGCCCAGAAACCCCAAGTAGACTCGGCGCCTTCGGTCCCCTCTTCCAATGTCCGACTGTTCAGTTGCGTCGCACGCCGCTTCAACTGCGGCTGTGCGCCGGCTCTCTGAATTCCGGATAAGAAATGCGAATGTGAATTCGGGGGACGTGCTTCTTCTCTATTCTGCTCTACAGCTGGGAGGGTGAAAAATATATCTCCTCTCCTCCCTATATGTCTCTCCCTTTCTTTATGGGAATAATTGTCCACATTAAGAGTGTCGGGACTAGTGTCGTGCCGTCCGAGGTGTAATTGTCTTTCGACTGCATGGCTGCGGCTAACCGTGTACATAGTGACAGTGCCCAGATCTCACTACGCTTTCATTTTCTTTCTTTCTTTCTTTCTTTCTTTCTTTCTTTCTTTCTTTCTTTCTTTCTTTCTTTCTTTCTTTCTTTCTTTCTTTCTTTCTTTCTTTGCCCCGCCATGGTGGTCTAGGGGTTAAGGTACTCGGCTGCTGACTCGCAGGTCGCGGGATCGAATCCCGGCTGCGGCGGCTGCATTTCCGATAGAGGCGGAAATGTCGTATGCCCGTGTGCTCAGATTTGGGTGCACGTTAAGGAACCCCAGGTGGTCGAAATTTCCCGAGCCCTCTACTACGGCGTCTCTCATAATCACATGGCGGTTTTGGGACTTTAAGCCCCACACATCAATCACTTCTTTCCTTCTTTCTGTAACCAGACGGCACATGAGCTCAGCATACCATACGTGTACGTATACGCAGCGTCATGGCATGGCGGCAGTCAATGTCATTTGCTTACGCGACGTGAAGTCGCGGGTTCGATTCCTGAGTGAAACATGGATCGCATTTGTACGAGAATGCAATGCGGGGAATCGTGTGTGTTCGAGCTGTGTTATCAGCATACGTTAAATCATGTCCTTTCTTCCTTTAGACGCGTTGCTGATTTCTAACAGGCACCGTTTTTGTGCCTGCGCTGTTGACAGCTTAACCAGTTTTTGAATACGGTACGCAAAGCGTTGCGTTAAGCGCTTGTCGCCCCTGCACATGCTGCATACGATATTATTAGGCTGCTCACGCGAAGCAACGAAAATAACGTATATCGTGACGGAAGAACGCTATCTCTGTGCACAGCATTATAAAACTGCCTAATATCCGTACATACAAGTACGCAACCTATAGCAAACTACGGAAATGAGGGTTAGTTCTCGGGTTAGAATGTAAAAGCTTTCTCTAGAAGATTACAGCTATTCGAAGGGATTGATTGATTGATTGATTGATTGATTGATTGATATGTGGGGTTTAACGTCCCAAAACCACCCTATGATTATGAGAGACGCCGTAGTGGAGGGCTCCGGAAATTTAGACCACCTGGGGCTCTTTAACGTGCACGCAAATCTGAGCACACGGGCCTACAACATTTCCGCCTCCATCGGAAATGGAGCCGCCGCAGCCGGGATTTGAACCCGCGACCTGCGGGTCTATTCGAAGGGGTGACGACCTGCATGAAGCTTCAACAACAAAATGGAAAATTTACGATTGTTAATTACTCACTTCTAGCTAAGAAGGACATCCACAGGGCGCAAGAGATCGCGCTCAGAATTGATGCGTCGACGACGATCCTGTCAGTGAAGCCAAGTGGACGCACGACGCTTCATGGTCGGAACATTTTCTCAGCTTCGCTGGTCTTCCATCTTCATAAACAGTCTAAGTGGCTTAAAATTTTGTAATGACTTCACGGCTATAGAAAACCGTTTTTCACAAATGTACCTAAACTGTGTATATCAAGGGGCTCACACAAGCGGCACGCTAATGCTTTTCTCCAAGGCTTCGCTGTGTATAAACAACGGCAACAGGAGCTGAGAAGCTGCAGGTGTCTTGTATCACAATCTCGCGTGATTGAATACCGGCCGCCGTATTTGAATTTCAATGGATGCGTTATGCTGTAGATGTCATGTACTTAGCAGCAACATGTACTTAGAAGTGGTGACATTTTGCATTGCCATCTCTATCCTCTTTCCACCCCTTTTCCCCATCCCATACAGGGTAGCAAACCAGTTCGTCTAGATTAACCTCCCTGTCTCTTCCTTTAATTTATTTTTCTCTCTCTCCACTATGGCATCTCTCGTAATTATAAAGTGGTTGAAATCCCAATGATTATCGAATCCATTGAACAATGAGAACCGATAAAAGCACCGGAACAAAGATCACAAGGTCGCTTATGTGTTTGCCTAAGACCACTGGGAGGCGAAAGCCACGTCGTTTTAAGTGCAGATCGCTGCAGGGATCCGGCTTGTCGAGCATCGATACATGCCATGTGGCTTAATCACGATTACAGTAAAGCACTGCGCATAACAAAGCTAATAATTCTCAAAACCGGGTAGAAATGGACAAAAAGATTTTAAATAGTGTAAACCACAGAAATAACCGAGATGTTTAAAGACACTTCGGAAACACGCAGCTGACTTCAGCCATGCGGAAGACAGACTGCTGCCGCCTCGTCAAGCAAGCGAATGCCCTTGCCCTTGCGCTTCGCAGGTGCTGGTTTGCTATCTGACGAGCGAAACAACCTGACGCATAGAGTTTTCTAAAATTAACTAGAGGGGGCTCTGGCGCTGCGATCGTTCAGCGACCATGAGAACGATGGGTAGTACACACGTTTGCCTAGTCTTCGTACTTGCGGACGGGGAATCGCACTTGCGGCTTCGTTTATTGCTGTGTTCCGGTTTTGTTTTGAAGGAAAAATTCAACCCTTTTGAACTTTGTGATCCGATTTGGAAAGGTAAGTTTAATAGAATAAGATGGTCAAGCGCAACTGCTGAATATTTGCTAACATTTGTTTCGTAAGAATACAGTTCCAAGTCACACGAACACGCACGGAGCCAAAAGCAGGCCAGAAGTTCGAATATTAGACAAATGTGTGTACTAATCATCATTCCCATGCTCGCTGAAGCGCCGTGCGTTGCAGCTCCCGTAGGCACTAGCGCCAGAGTTCCCTCTAGTGTATATCAGGAAACTCTGTGACCTGACGTAACTCGCTGCAGACGACGCGTATACCATCAGAAGGGACAATGGGGCGAGTTGGTGCACTTCCATCTTAAACGAATATTAGCGCGACGAAAACAGGGACGGGAAAGAGAATGCGTGAATATAAGAATTCAGGAGCATGCGCGTATATAATGTGAAAAATGGCACAGGTTCTCATTTGGCCATTCATTGTCACACAAATGGGTGTAATTTTTATTTTGATGAGACGGAAATTTTATGTTGCCACAGAGACCAATGGTGTCGAGAAATCACGGAAGCTTTTTTATATGTCACTGGAAGGTGATGATTGCATCATCCATTCTTCCATAACACTATCAGGTGCAGAAGTTTCATATCTCAAAGATAGCTTGCACGTGTCAGTAGCCACATAGCGATTTATAGAGTTTTGTCACTTTGAGCTTGCGCGATGGTTCTTTTCTTGTCTATGCTTTGCTTTTTTGAGATGTCATATATTCCGCTTCTTTAAGGAATAAACTTTAGTTGCGAGTCAGCGCTGTAGTTTGTCTTTTCTTTTCCTTCCCTGTTTTCGTCACGCTAATATTCGTTTAAGATAGACGCGTATATCAGCTACCGCAAAGATTGATTGATTGATTGATTGATTGGTTGATTTATTGATATGTGGGGTTTAACGTCCCGAAACCACCATTTGATTATGAGAGACACCGTAGTGGAGGGCTCCGGGAATTTCGACCACCTGGGGTTCTTTAAAGTGCATCCAAATCTGAGCACATGGGCCTAAAACATTTCCGCCTCCATCGGAGACGCAGCCGCCGCAGCTGGGATTCGATCCTGCGACCTTCGGGTCAGCAGCCGAGTACCATAGCCACTAGACCACCGCGGCGGGGTCAACTGCCGCAAAGAGCCTGAAGTCAATAAAGCACCGCTTAAAGTAGCATGCTTTCACACAACGACAATAGGTGAATCACATGCCACAACAAGATGCTTGTCGTGTCGGAAAAGCCCCCTGCATGCTCCCCTACAACACTGACATTGTCGACGCTTTGGAGAACGAAGCAGTGGAAATTCTACGAAGGGAAATAGCTGGGGGGCCAGTGCGACGTACAACCGCACGTTTCACAATTCGTAATGCCCCCGGCCGATAGATGGCGCGCCGTGGAATCCACTGTGGCTGTGGAAGAATGATGTACCCGTGAACTCACATGGGACAAGATAGAACGCACGAACGTACTACCCGTGCCGCTTTCACCGAATGAACTCTTGATCGTCAAATGAATGCATATGAAACCAAAGTACTTTCCCAAAGTATAGGAACTGCTGAATGTTCACTACCTCATTTCTTGCCGCAGTGTGATGGGCGGTGGTGTCAGCTGATGGTCCGTGTATCAACGATGCTTTGCGTAATCCTGTATGTGCTACAGAAAACTGCGTGAACTAGAATTCACGTGTTAACTGAACGGCACTCCGAGACAATTTGTGCCGAGCCTGCCTCGCGAATGTGCCGCAGTATAGTAGGCCTCTAAGGAGTACGGCACCGTCACGGCTGCGCAGGACCGAATGTTTACCGTAGCGATGGTTTGCAAACATATGACGCCGTCGTCATTACTTGCGCTGTAAGCATCATGCAGCTGCTTCTTGTACAAAACACAAGCATTTAACTTCCCATTCGGTAGTGTTTGTGTCACAGCCATGATTAGACTCCAACAGCGTGCAATTCGCTGCACTCAGGTGTTGCCGGTTCCATCAGCACGTTCGAAACAAGGATATCGAAACGAATACACGTGTACGCTTTTCGCAACGTCAAAATTGTGAAGATTCGTTGAACAGCAACGTTATTCGGACGGCAACGGTAAAGTGCAGGACAAGTTAGCGTGAACTGTAGTGGTAACTGCATATTTATTTGCTCTAGCTGCTTGCACTTCGCTGCTCGAGCTCGAGCGTATTGGCGGCATGCGGTGTTTTGTAATATTCACTGGAAGTTGGCTACGTAGATGCAATGAACAAAAAACAATGTTTTCTCTATTTTGAGGTCGCTGAAAGATATTATACAATAAATACAATGAAAGTTACTTACGAGCGTGGAAAAAGAACATTAACGCACAACGGGACGGGTAGTGCAACTCGCTGCTCGTGAGCTAGCAGCCGATTGGTCATATCTACATCCAGAGAAAAATCCTCGACGTCAAGGCGGTTTCTTTGAACATCGCTGCTGAAAGTAATCTGAAGAATTATCTCTGCCGAACAACTTCGACGGAACTAACGACGCGTCATTGCACAACCCCAACACGGCGTCAATCATCGTGTTTATCTAGGAGTGCGAAGAACATTTAGCTCTGATCATCATCATCATCATCATCATCATCATCGTCAGCCTGACTACGTCCACTGCAGGACGAAGGCCTCTCCCATGCTCCGCCAGTTAACCCGGTCCTGTGCTTGCTGCTGCCAATTTATACCCGCAAACTTCTTAAATCTCATCTGCCCACCTAACCTTCTGTCTCCCTCTAACCCGCTTCCCTTCTCTGGGAATCCAGTTAGTTACCCTTAATGACCAGCGGTTATCCTGTCTACGCGCTACATGCTCGGCCCATGTCCATTTCCTCTTTTTTATTTCACCTATGATATCCTTGACCCCCCGTTTGTCCCCTAATCCACTCTGTTCTCTTCTTGTCTCTTAAGGTTACACCTACCATTTTTCTTTCCATTGCTCGCTGCGTCGTCCTCAATTTAAGCTGAACCCTCTTTGTAAGTCTCCAGGTTTCTGCTCCGTAGCTAAGTACCGGCAAGATACAGCTGTTATATACCTTCCTCTTGAGGGATAATGGCAATCTACCTGTCATAATTTGAGAGTGCTTGCCGAATGTGCTCCACCCCATTCTTATTCTTCTACTTACTTCAATCTCGTGGTTAGGCTCTGCGGTTATTACCTGCCCTAAGCAGACATAGTTCTTTAGAACTTCAAGTGCACTATTACCTATCTCGAAGCGCTGATACCAAGCAAGAAAGGAATCGCTTGCAGTGTGCTGCCATCTCTCAACAAGCGTGAAAAACAAGCGGCACAGCGTAGACCCAGGTTTCGAAGCGCAAATCGTGAGTCTGCGCTACTTTCCACTTGCAATGAATGTTATGGGATTCATAACATTCATTGTTATGAATCCCATAACATGGAATCCCATAACATGAGAACTAATCAGATTTGTCGTGCACGTAACGGACGGTCCAGTATATTTACTGATGCACATGTGAAGAAGACAATAAACCTCTTCAAACACGCAACATACTAAGCGGTTTGTGTTTGTTTCTTGCAAATACGTCAACACTGAGGCTAGCACCACCGAACAAGGAACGCGTTGGGAGGGTCTGCCTACTGATCATCCTTGAGAGGACACTCCTGAATTTCGCTAGGCGGCGCGACAGTCTATGAATATTGCGAATAGTGAAGCTGCCGTGCGTTTTTTTTCCCTCAGTTGATTCAGCTTAATTGTGCTGATTTCGTTCGAAAGCTTTCCACGCCCAACACGGTTTAGCGCTGCCTCCCCAGTAGGATTATGATGATTACCATGATGATATATAGATTTTAGTGGCGCAGGGGTCATACTTTGCCGAAAAGTGCCATGAAAGATGGAACTCTAATGTGGGGAATCGGAAGCTTTCTCCACCTCACGTGGTATTGCAGTGCCTTCATTGTGGTCCAACCATTGACCGAGCGACGATGTCGTGTGATGTCGCCAACGTGTGATGTCGCGAGATGTGAGGTCACAGTGACATAAAAATGATGGCGCCCCAAGTTTGGGCTACCTCAGGGGTCATGATGTTGCCTAGCCAGGTAGTGGCACACCGGACATACAATTGGTGTATGTCATTCTTACCGTATTTAGTGATATAACTGAAATGTTTTTAATGGACTTCTTGCCGATAACTAATGCACCCTTTTTCCCGAACCGGGATGTAAGTTCAGTCAGAGAGCAGCTTAGTCTTTTTCCATTTGCTTCATATCGGTGGCGTGGAACAATGTTGTTTACATGCACATGCCAGAATAAACACTCGTGTAGCATTTTAGAATGCGATGACATATATGAATGTTTACGTAAAGTATGTCGGTCGTTGCATTACATCAGTCGGTGTGCTATTGAATGAACACCTACACTTTTCAAGGACATCTGCATACAGAGTGCTTTACAGCGCTTTGAATCGTTGAACTTTTAAAGGCGAGCGCCTAAGATGTCTTATCAAGCGCGAAAACTGACTGGCGTCCCGCCTCGGTATATCCACCTTAGATGTCTACACGTAAGAGTTACACGTAAGAGAAAATTCAACCAGCTCTGCATGGCGGGCGCTGATGAAACAGCCTAGCTACCGGCATGCACTGGGATTGAATCTAGCCCCGCCGCGGTGGTCTAGTGGCTAAGATACTCGGCTGCTGACCCGCAGGGCGCGGATTCAAATCCCGGCTGCAGCGGCTGCATTTCCGATGGAGGCGGAAATGTTGTAGGCCCGTGTGCTCAGATTTGGATGCACGTTAAAGAACCCCAGGTGGTCTAAATTTCCGGAGCCCTCCACTACGGCGTCTCTCATAATCATATAGTGGTTTTGGGACGTTAAACCCCACATATCAATCAATCATGGGATTGAATCAAGTGGGAACGACGTGGCAGGAGGAGCGGGAGGGGGAGGGGCTTATATCTGTAGTGAGGTTTACCCACTTTGGGCAAATACCACAACGATGAACAATCCACGTTGGCCCCCGGGCATTTCAGCTCGTCCAAGAACGGTAACATACCCGCAGGTCGCGGGATCAAATCCCGGCTGTTGTGGGTGCATTTTCGATGGAGGCGAAAATGTTGTAAGCCCATGTGCTCAGATTTGGAGCGCGTTAAAGAGCTTCAGGTGGTCGAAATTTCTGAAGCCCTCCACTGTGGCGTCTCTCATAATCACATGGTGGTTTTGGGACGTTAAGCCCCACGTACCAATCAATCGGAGAACTGTTAATTTAAAAAAACATCGTCACGTCAGCCTGCCGTTTGTGTCAACTTGAGTTTTGTGAAGATTCAACAAACACGAAAGTTGACCGCTGGCGTCAGCGGTGTCAACGCGAGTGATGCGAAGGATCATCACGTGATGATGCCACCAAGATGTCACTGATCGTCAGAACGTGTGCCGTCCTGATGTCATCACAAGGCGTGGTCTGAATGATAGCGTCATAACATGACGTCGACGGTTGGTCAAACGAAAGGGCGATGAGGAGGCAGCACACAACAAAATGAGAAGCAGAAAGCCTGCCTGCATTGCCTGCGATCTTAGAGGGAGTGGAAAAAACAAATGTTTCGGGAGGTGACCTGGGAGGATGATTACAGAGATTTATAATCCGTAGACTTAAATACATAAAGTTGAATATGGGCGTAGACCTCAAAATACATAGACTTAAGTATAGACATAGACTTAAATACATAAACCTAAATACATAGAGGAAATGCATAGACTCGCCTTTTAATCGTGTTATAGGCGAGTACACAAGGGAGCCCGTGAAGATTTGGACACTTAACTTGTACATAAACGAACAAAACAAGCATATATTTAAAAAAAGAGGTCGGAGATTCAAATTACGATGTCCTCTACTACTGTGTGATTGTGTTTAAAACAGATTATTGACAATTTGGGCCGCTATATGCGCACACTGCTGTGGGACAGCAGCAAGCTGCCCCATTATGTTTAGGATAGCGTGAAGTTCAAGCTATACTCGTAGCTGGACAAGCGAAAAAACAGTGTACGAAAATGACGTTGTACTGTGTGTGAAACTTTTACATAAAAAACAAAACAAAGAAAATAAGAAGAATCGGAGGACACTTCAGCTTCGCCTTCAAGAGCAGATCACGATAGCGTAATCGGGAATCGTGTGCATCGCCTTCTGAACTGCCATCCCCTGCTTCGGTTCTCAGTGAGCTCTTCAACCATGCCTCAGCCGTGCCGTTAGGTAACAAACTATACTGTGTGTGTAACATTGGCCGTTTCGAAGTTTCATTGAATGCCAATATCAAGCGTAGCTGTTTAAGTGCTCACTAGTCTTCTTTTTTTTTGCGAATTATCGAAGGGTCCACTATAGGGCTAGTACAAAACAAAAGGAAACTCCAGCTGTCCCTGCCTTACTCTGAAGAAACGTGTGTGCCATCGTAAAAGAAAAAGCCTCTTCGTCGTGTGCGTCCAGCAGCTCATTGAGGCAATTTCACACAATGAGGCTTATATGTCTTTACACGCTCCGCATGCTCCAGACGGGGTCTTACCCCTCTAGGGGCTTTCTGAGCATGCTTCATCCGGATATCGATCCACTTTGCCCAGATTGTGGTGAATTTTGCTCTTTGAGTCACATGCTGTAGCAGTGCCCTGCGTTACAGGATTTTAAAACAGAAGAAGACTGGACGACGGCAATCACAGACCCCAGACAAGGCGTCCAGCTTCAGGCTGTCCAGAGGGCCCGTGAACGAGCGGAGAGGCATGGCCTCCCTGTTCCGACATGGGACTAGCCAACGGCTGGGTTGGTACCTACATAGTTGGCCCGCTGCCTTGCCTCTCAGGACCAAATAAAGTTGTTTGTCCTGTCCTGTTATATGTCTTTAAAAAAGTGTTTAACGATTTAAAGTACTTGATTGATGTTCTACTGTAGAACAGCACAATTACGTCTCACCAAGGAATTTTCGCCAATTGTCCAGTGTTTAGATAAGAAGCTCTTAACAATTTAGTGTACTTGGTACTCTACTATATAAGAGAGCAAAAATCCGTTCCGTGGACCTCACATTGCATGAGGCCGTGTAAACAAATATTACGCCGCGAACTAGTTCACGGACAGGACCAACAAACGGCTGTCGCTATCTTGGAACCATGTACTTCACACAGTCAAGCGCTCCGTGTGTATAGGGAAAGTTGTTCACCAAAGTTGCAACCACGGTTTGTGGGAACGGAGGTTATTCATAACTGAGGTTAGGGTGCCCGTGTAACAGAGGTATTAAAGTACGAGAAACTCGTGCAAAAACGACTGAAGAGAGTTTTTCAGCTAAAAACAAAAGCTTCACTAACGAAATCTTCAAGATTCAGAAACTCTACCTACCCCTAAAGAAGGATATAGTCCTATTGACATTTTTTTTGACACACTGTGTTTTTTTATTATTTGGCGTGTATGCTACAGATAATACAGAGTTGTTTAAACGATACAATACGACTTTTAACTTACACTGGGTAATGTTTCGGGCGTTTACAAATTAACGATATCATTTACTTCTGAATTTCTGTGAACTGCGCTGTGAGAACGCTCCATGGTACGAGAACGCCGAGCAAGGCGTTGGGTGTGCGTGCTAAGCCAAGGCAACTCGCAATGCCCATAGGCCGTCGCACCGTCAAGCGTAATGCAGGAGAACCATCACAGCGAGGGTCAGAATATAGACGGCGACAATAGCAGCACTATACGCAGTCGCCGCCTTGTTCGGCTGTGCTAGCCTCAGTGTTAACGCAGCAGCAAGAAACGAACACGACTTTGCATGCTCCCTGCATGAGTGAACAAACCGAGCCCTCCGTGACCAGATGAATGCGATTCGTTCTTGCAAGACGTGAAGTATTCTGCAAATACGTGACAAATCGCGCTTTCAGCAGCCCACAGCATACACATATCAGCTTCGTGACATTAGTTTGTATCCGCGTAGGTTAATGGAATGTTATCATCCGAGTGTTTTTGTGGTGCATGAATCCCATAACATTGTACGCTCGCACTTTACTTTTCTATGATTGAGCAATCTCAACAATTTGGGAAATGCAGTAAAACAGGGCTTCGTGAGGAAGGCGTTGTTATGATTCGTGCTCGTAACGTGCTCTTCAGTCATTCGAGGGCGCATCTGCTCCACACCTATCATGTTGCGAACGCTCAACGCCGCCTTCCATCTGTACTATAACCTACCTAGTAATAATTGTAGGGGTTTAACGTCCCGAAACCACCATATGGTTCTGAGCGATGCCGTAGGGGAGGACTCGGGAAATTTCGGCCAGCTAGGGTTTTTTAATGGCCACCCGGTGTTCTTTCGGCCACCAGGGGTTCTCTCTCTATCTAAATGAAAGCACACGGTCCTCAAGTGTTTTCGCCTTCATTGAAATTGCAGCCGTCGTGGCCGGGACACGATACCACGACCTGCCGGTTAGCAGCCGAGTGCCCTAGCCACTAGACCACTGTGGCGGGTATCTATAGCCTACCTGTGCATTAGCAGCGCTGGTTTCGTTGTTGGAGCGCTGTGTCGCATGTTTGTGTACGCCTATTATTAGGTGGCAGCACACCGCAAGCAATTTTCCTGTTCACTGGTTTGCCAGAAGAATGCTCTCTGCGTCCAGGCGTCTCTTCAATGTTTAACATGGTGACGCGTAGTAGTCTAAGTCGTTCGGCAGATGAAATTTCTTGAAACGTTGAGAGGAACCATCTTGACGACGAGGATTGATCATTGGACGTTTAGAAGTCGGTGGATCCACCAAGACGGACAGCGACGATGAAAGGTCAGCGGTTATGTCACGAGGAGCGAGTGGCACTTCCCATCCCCCCTTCGTTAATGTTTTTTTTTTTTCATGCTGGTAAGTCCCTTAGATTGTATCTAATGTATAATATAAAGAATTAAATGCATAATTTTTTTTTGCGCTTTGCATGTAGCGCAATTATTGTGGATGAAGCGCCGCGTGACGCCGACACGCTCGAGCTCCACCAGTGAAGCGAAATGGTTAGAGCGATGAAACCTGTATAGTCACGGCCAAAATCCAATCCTCTTGGCTAGCTTCTCTGTAATTGACCGTGACCTTCCGAACAGCATTGTTGTTCAGCGAATTCGTGCAACGTCGAAGAACTCGCCAGCTACTTATACGTGTTGGGCGGGGAATGAAATGGTAGTTGAAGTCCTGCCAAATGCAACAATGAAGATATATATATATATATATATATATATATATATATATATATATATATATATATATATATATATATATATATATATATATATATATATATATATATATATATATATATATATATATTGTGTGTGTGTGTGTGTGGTATATATGGTTCAATAAGGGATGATATTTTCAATTTTTCTTGTTTGGATGGTCTGCGTTGTGGTACTGCCGGTTAATCCTCAGAGTGGCACGATTCGGTTGTCTGTAGCGAGTGCTGCCACTCCGTCTTTGGCGCGGTATTTCACCTCCCGTTCTCAGCATCTCTCGCGAACATGTCTGTTGGTGCGCAATATACGTGCGGTGCGCGCGCATGTCTCTGTCGATCTGGGGTATTTCGAGAGAAACAGAACGAGAGAGGGAAATGGAGAGGAGCGCATTTGGGACCTCCGCCAATCTTTGGACGATTTGTCGTGGTCCTGCTTCTTGGGTGGAGTCGCACTCAGGGCGTCGTCTTTAGTAAGCTCTCTCTCTCTTTCTCTCTTTCGTCATTCGGCTCTTGCATCTTCATGGACCATGTCGACCGTCTTGGCTGCTTCGTCTCCAGGCGTACGCAGATGTTTGTTTGTGTGTATTCGTCTTTCTCTGAGCATGTGCACCCGTGTGTGCAAGGAAGAGCGTATGTACGTGTGTAACATCCTTGTGCGCACGTCCCCGTCTGTATACACTATTTGGGCGCTCGTGTATGTGTAAAAATGCGCTGGAGAGTGAGAGTGAACGAGAGTACACTGTTGCCAGCCAAAAAGAAAGGGGAGCAAGCACGACTGTGAAGAGAGAGAGGATTCGAACCTTTAGCATCGCGTTAGGTACCTGAAGCAGGCGTACAGACCAGTGTATAGGTGCATGCATAATGATATTCAGGGCTCTCTGCTTTTCATGTCATGTTCTTCTTTCAGATGAGTCATTTCTCTTTAACGTGGAATTTCCCTGTTGCCGAGAGATGTGACTGTACGGCTGGAAGCTCAGTTCTTGTCCCTGTTGGTCCGTGAAATCCCGTCAAAGTGTGTTCTTTTAGTTAAAAGACATAGTGGGCTGTCAGTGTAACTTACAGCTGGCAGTGCCGCATGTGTGTTAGGCGCAGATGCCAATTTCACTAACTTGTTTAACCTTAATAGTATTGTGCTTTCCGGTTCATGCACAAGTTACTCATGTAACTTGTGCGTATACAAGCAACTCTGCTTGCTACTGATCTTTCTCAGCAAGAGAACCAAAAAAATGGGCAAACCACTGTTCTATTTTTGCGAACGCCGAAGAGAATGTCATTCCATTTAACGCACACGTTCCGTGGGGATACTGGTTTCACGGAGAAGGCAGTTATTGTTCGAAAGCGGCTGTTTTACGTCGGTTATCTGTCGTGTATTTGCACCAACATCGTTATCTTGTCATTATTGTCAGGGCTGCCTCATCATCATCATCTGTGACCTCGCATTATGACAAACATGAATAAACATTAGCAGTGTCGGCTTCAGTCTAGTGCGTGGTAACTCAGAAACATGAGGTGGCATTATGTGAATGAATATCGGAGGACACACTAATCAATACCGTATATAACAAAGGTTGGTCGTTCATGTTTCTAGCTAACATGATCTCAACTAGTAACCCCACCGCAGTGGTCTAGTGGCTAAGGTACTTGGCTGCTGACTCGCAGGCCGCGAGATTGAATCTCGGCTGCGGCGGCTGCATTTCCGATGGAGGGGGAAATGCTGTATGCCCGTGTGCTCAGATTTGGGTGCACGTTAAAGAACACCAGGTGGTCGAAATTTCCACAGCCTTCCACTACGGCGTCTCTCACATTCATATGGTGGTTCTGGGACGTTAAACCCCACATGTCAATCAATCTATCTCAACTGATAAAAAAAAAACCGTGTAGTGTCTGACACACATGCACAAAAAAAAAAACATACGCTCAATAGAAAAACGTACCGCTCCTGAAGCTAATTGACTATAGCTTTGAAGGCCTAAATAACAAATGGTTGCAATTAACTGCTAGCAGTCTCCCCACTTTTCAAACAGCGTCGCATTCGTAACGTAGTCACGTAAAATTTCGGCAATGTGCTCATTCAGTTCGTCCACCTTCCGTGCCATCTTCTATGATTAACAGTCAAAGCCTCGAATGGCGCATTTTATTAGCAATTTGCAGGCCGTATAAAAGAAAACCAAAACGAGACTTCATTGTTAATAATCGCTGGCCCCGGGCCACCCAGAAACCCAAGCTATGGAGTATAAAGCTCTGTTAGATAGCTTGATGCAATTGTTAATTACCAACGAAATTCCACCAATTGAGGTGCAGTATTTGTAGGATCAGATGGCCCGTGCAGTCGCGGGGCACACCAATCTCAAGGCCACGGAAAGACAACGCATTCCTTCTCTCTCACGGGGAGCACAAGCCTTCGTCTCACCACGACACCGACACTCACCTTGCTCAATCACGCAGGCACAGCGCATCCATCTGTCGTGGCTCGCGGAACACACAGACACAAACACTTTGCAACCACCAGCGCGGAGCTTTCGTAGCTCGGCCGGCCCGCGAGCCTCGCACGCCAACATCCGAACCACGCACACGAGCCTTTAGGTTGCGTGCCTGTAGGTCTCGACGCTAAGGACACAACTCGGAGCACGTGCATGGGTACGCGAACGGCCGGCATGCAGCGCAGCCGAGGAACGTGAGGTTGTGGCTTCTCTGGGCACCGTCGCACTTTCGTAGGGGCAGCTTTACTTGGCGAGCTTAATAATTTATAAATTGACTCCAGTGAGGGTAACGAGAAGAGGCGGACTCGCACTCCTCTTCGCACTCACGCACGTCCTTATGGAAGGCACACTCTAGCCGCAGCACGAGTGCATGCGAGAACGCGTATGTCTGTGTGTGCCCCCCGGCGCCCGCGTCCGAATTGGAGATTTTTTTTCTCTTGAATAATGCCCCGGATTCCGATATTATTCAAACGCCGAACGGGCACTTGATGAGAGCGCATGGCGCCAGAGAGAGAGCGCGCGCCCTGCTATCGGATTGCATATGCAACGGTTTTTATATACGGCATGCGTGCAACAAGGCGCTGTTCCCGTGTATATTATAGCGGAATGCAGCCGCCGGCTTTTTCCCCCTCGTGCTATCGAAGCGGGGGGAGGGGAGGAAGATGACTGCTCGTATACACGAAGGTGTCGATTCGTACTTTTTAAACGTCGAGACACCCATTTATACGCTCCGCGCATGCGCGCTCGATCTTTCACGAAGCGCGTAATGACCCTCGTGACGCGTTTGGAGAGTGGTCGCTTTCCATTGCAAAGTTTTCGGAGGGAGTGTTTCTTTTGCGAGGTCGTGTGAGTACGTGTCAGGTTTCAAGTGTGATTCGGACGACGAACAAATTATGACGTTGTGATAATGCCATCCATGAAGTTGCAATGTGTAGGCGTTTGTCATAAGCTATATACACAAGGTACGGGGGACATGTCATTATCATCTTTATTTGAGTATATGTGTTGCACGGTGTGTCCTTCCGCAGTAATACCGTATCTTCATTTAGTAATCTATTCTTTTACTCAGCCTCTCCCCTTCTGAGTACACGGTACTCAACCGGAGATATCCCCTGGTTAACATCCCTGTCTTTCTTTTGCTGCCTATACACACACTCTCTCTTTTGATAGGAATCTGCCTTTTGTTAACACAGGTTCACGCAACGAAAGATTATGTACTATGTGGTGTTGATCCTGAAAACATGCATCCGCTTACCTACCTCGTGTCTTAATGTTGGCGTGATAACCCGTATAGGTACAGTCGCAATGTTATGGTGTAGTATAGTGGAGTTGATAGGGGAACGTGATATGCGAAATGATGAGAAGGGGGAACTCAGATGGGGAATATGAATGAATGGCATGAATGAGTCGCATAGAGCAGCCGCAGGAAAGTGACGTATATAGAAGAACCTCATGGAGAAGAGCTAGTATAACATCAGCCCAGCTTCGATTGATTCATTGATATGTGGGGTTTAACGTCCCAAGACCACCATATATGATTATGATAGACGCCGTAGTGGAGGACTCCGAAAATATCGAACTACTGGGGTTCTTTAACGTGCACCCATGTCTGGAACACCCCAAGCATAAGACATACGAGACTATACCAAATAAACCCTCGACTGGAACTTCGACCTCCATCCGGACTTCGTCGACGTGAAGCTTCACTTCTTTGTCGCCTTTGGTTGGGAGTTGCCTTCACAAAAGCATATAGAACTCTTATCAGATTGACCGACAATGCGGAATGCGACGTCTGCTGCACCAAAGAAGACATCGACCATCTGATATGCCATTGCCCTCGATTTACCTCTGAAAGACAGAAGCTTTCGGACGCATTGCGACAATTGGACGATCGGCCACTCTCTGTGCAGATGCTACTGGAACACCGTCATCGTCTTTCGTCGGCTCAAAAAGCAGTCAAAGCTGTCTTGTGCTTTTTGAGGACTACAGGCCTAAGTGACCACCTTTAACTTTTGTGTAGTGCCACCACTGCATACGCGCCAGCCGATTGACTGACAATCCTTTCTCTCTCTCTCTCTCTCTCTCTCTTTATCTTCTTTTTCCTCTCTCTTTCTCATCTTTATGCCCCCTTCCTATTCCCCCAGCGTAGGGTAGCCAACCGGGCATGTGCCTGGTTAACCTCCCGGCCTTCCCTCTTGTTGTTTATCCCCCCCCCCCCCCCCATGTCTGAGCACGCGAGCCTGCAGCAATTTCGCCTCTATCCCGCAACCTGCGGGTCGGCAGCCGAGTACCTTAGCCACTAAACCACCGTGTTGGGGCACCAGACCAGCTTCAAATAGCAACATTTGCCTGAAAGTTAGCAGCGTATATAGCTTCATATTATTGTGGGTCTCTTTCCTCAAGTTCACACGACGACACGCTCCAGCATTACAAACAAACACGCGCTTGCAAAGGAGCATGCAACGTCATCATTCCGTCTTGCAGGTGAACCACGTGTTGCACTGAGGGTCCCCGATCCGCACCAGCCTGCTTGCGGTCTGATGACGTGCACGTGCATCGACTGCCATGACAGAAAGTTTTGCAAACAGTGCATTTTATCTGCACATAATCACACCTGCGGTGGTTACTAAATACGCCAGAAAATAAGTTCATAACAGCCCTATAGAGACAAGCTGAAATTTTTGTCGCCAGGCATAGTTGCAAAATCGTCAGTTTGGCGCGAAGTATGTCCCGAGAGAAACCTTAATTGTAATGCGTTTAGAACAAATGGTACATAATTTAGAGCACCCAGAACTGTACCAAGGTCGCTGTATTGCACGACAAAAAAGTGTCGCCTGTTGTCGCGCAGAAACATGCCGGCACAAGCGGGAACGTGCGTTGACAGTTCCGTCCGCGTTGGCGCTATCAGACACGTATATAGTTTCCTAAAATTCACTATAGGGGAGTCTGGCGCTGCGATTGTTGAGCCACCACGGTAATGATGGATAGTCTAGACTTCAGGCTTGCGGGTTTCGAACGTACTTGTGACTTTGTTTATTGCTGCAGTGTTTTTTTTTTCGTTTTGTTTTGAATAAAAGAATGCATCATTTTGAACTTCGTGAGCACATTTGAAATTGGAGGAGGTGGAGGAAAGAACTTTATTCAGAGTCCGGCGAGTAGATGGGGTGGGCGATTGGCCCCGCCTAGGTTACGGCCAGAAGTCCTTGAATCCTGGCAGCTTCCTCGGCCCGCTGGATGGCACACATTTGGTCTTCGAGGACGGAACTGAGCATTGCGGCTTCCCAGCGCGCGCGAAGGCTGTCAGCAGAGGCCGCATACTTGTTATGAGTACTAATCTCTCTACATTCCCATAACATATGCTCCAGAGTGGCTCTGGAGTCGAAATGCTCTCACCTGTCCGTTTTGTATATATCAGGATATACAATGTGCGATAGTGCAGGATTCGGATATGTCCTAGTTTGTAACTGCCGCCATTCGGCAGACTGTCTTTTTGTTAATTTTGGATGAGGGGGCGGGAATATGCTCCTCTGTAATCTATAATGTTTTGTAATTTCATTGTATCTGGTCATTCTGTCTTCCCACTCCCACTCGTCTGCCACGCCGTAATCACCGGAGGAGGCTGGGGCGGCACTTGAGAGGGCAGCTCGGTCGGTGAGCCTTCGAGCTGCGTCATGTACAGCCCCGTTGTTGCTGTCCCCCGCGATGGCATGAGCAGGTGTCCATATAATATATGTATTTCTGTGGCTTGGTCGACACCCTCCTTTGAGAATACGTAGTGCCTCCGGGGAGATGCGGCCATTGGCAAAGTTTCTCACTGCCGTTTGAGAGTCACTGACTATCACGGTTGCGTTTGTCTGGGCTACAGCGAGCGCTATGGCTACCTCTTCCGCTGTCTCGGTACTTGTGGTGCGTATCGTTGCGCATGTCGTACAGGGTTTGTTGGTATCGATTACGGCTGCGGTAAACCCCCGTTTGCGCTTGTATCGAGCAGCGTCTACGAAAACTGCGTCCTTGTCATTACCGAACTTTTTTTTGTATTTGTTTTACTCTTGTCTCTCGTCTGGCCTTATTGTGTTCAGGGTGCATGTTTTTTGGCAAGGGTGGTATCATCATTGTTTCCCTGGTCTCTTTCGGGATGTCCACCTTAACGCCGTCTTGCGTGTGATACGTTATGCCTAGTCGCTCTAGAATATGTCCTTCTGCTCGTGTCTTAGAGAGACGTTCATATTGCGCCGTACGCTGCGCCTCAATAAGCTCATCTATTGTATTGTGCAGGCCTAGCTGTAACAGTTTGTCGATGCTTGTGCTAATCGGTAGCCCTATAGCTAGTTTGAATATTTTTCAAATGAGGCAGTCTAGCTTGATCTTTTCCGTGACTTGCCATTTTAAGTATGGCGCTACGTATACTATTCTGCTTATCACGAATGCCTGTATCAACCTTATCATGTTTTCCTCCCTCATGCCACTGTGCTTAGTTGCTATCCTTTTTATGAGTCTCATTATTTGGGCTACAGTTGCATCCAGTCGCCTGAGGATTTCTCCATTGTTGCCCTTGGCTTCGATGAGCAGACCCAGTACCCTGATCCTGTCGACTATGGGTATGGTTTTTCCATCGGCTGTTCTTAACTGTATTTCTTCTCTATGAGCGAGATCTTGCAGGCAGTTGCCTGGTTTGCGACCTCTACGAGTAGGTCTGTACAGCAACAGCTCCGATTTTTCCGCAGAGCACGCTAGCCCAGTACCTTCCAGATACCGCTCGACCGCTTCGACTGCTATTTGAAGCGTTTCCTCTATTTCGCCATCACTACCACTTCTCACCCATAGGGTGATGTCGTCTGCATATATAGTATGATTCAGTCCTTCAATTGCTTGGAGCAGCAGCAGCCTGACTACGCCCACTGCAGGACAAAGGCCTCTCCCATGTTCCGCCAGTTAACCCGGTCCTGTGCTTGCTGCTGCCAATTTGTACCCGCAAACTTCTTAATCTCATCTGCCCACCTGACCTTCTGTCTCCCCCTAACTCGCTTGCCTTCTCTGGGAATCCACTTAGGTATACCCTTAATAACCAGCGGTTATCCCGTATACGCGCTACATGCCCGGCCCAAGTCCATTTTCTCTTCTTGATTTCATCTATGATATCCTTAACCCCCGTTTGTTCACTAATCCACTCTGCTCTCTTCTTGTCCCTTAAGGTTACACCTACCGTTTTTCTTTCCATTGCTCGCTGCGTCGTCCTCAATTTCAGCTGAACCCTCTTTGTAAGTCTCCAGGTTTCTGCTCCGTAGCTAAGTACCGACAAGATACAGCTGTTATGTACCTTCCTCTTGAGGGATAAAGGTAATTTACCTGTCATATTTGAGAGTGCTTGCCAAATGTGCTCCACCCCATCTTTATTCTTCTAGTTACTTCAATCTCGTGGTTCGGCTCTGCGGTTATTACCTGCCCTAAGTAGACATAGTCTTTTACAACCTGCATTACCTATCTCGAAGCGCTGCTCTTTTCTGAGGTTGTTGTACATTACTTTCGTTTTCTGCAGATTAATTTTAAGACCCACCTTTCTGCTTTCCTTGTCCAACTCCATAATCATGAGATGCATTTTGTACCCTGAGTTACTCAGAAATGCAATGTCATCGGCGAAGCGCAGGTTACTAAGGTACTCTCCATTAACTCTTATCCCTAACTGTTCCCATTCTAGGCTTGTGAAAACCTCCTGTAAGCACGCGGTAAATATCATTGGCGAGATTGTGTTCCCCTGCCTTACACCCTTCTTGATTGGTATTCTGTTGCTTTCTTTATGAAGCACTATGGTAGCAGTTGATCCCCTGTAGATTTCTTTCGGGATGTTCATATATACTTCATTTACGCCCTGATTCCGCAGTGTCTGCATGACGGCTGATATTTCTACTGAATCAAACGCCTTCTCGTAATCCATGAAGGCTATGTATAGTGGTTGGTTATATTCTGAGCATTTCTTTATTGCCTGATTGATAGTATGAATGTGGTCGATTGTTGAGTAGCCTGTTCGAAATCCTGCTTGTTCCTTTGGATGATTGAATTATAATGTTTTCTTTACTCTGTTAGCAATTACCTTTGTAAATAGCTTGTATACTACAGAGAGCAAACTAATCGGCCTGTAATTCTTCAAGTCCTTGTCATCTCCTTTCTTATGTATTAAGATGAGGTTAGCGTTCTTCCAAGACTCTGGTACTCTTCCCGTCAGGAGACACCCCGTAAACAGGGTGGCTAGTTTTTCTAACACAATCTGTCCTCCATCTTTCAGCAGATCTGATGTTACCTGATCCTCACCAGCAGCTTTGCCTCTTTGCATGCTCTCCAAAGCTTTTCTGACTTCTATCATTACTGGTGGGGTGTCATCTGGGTTACTGCTAGTTCTTATAGTATAAAGGTCATGGTTGTCCCGGTTACTGTACAGATCTCTGTAAAACTCCTCCGCTATTTTAACTATTTTATTCATATTGGTAGTTATTTTGCCTTCTTTGTCCCTTATTGCATACATCCGAGTTTTGCCTATCCCAAGTTTCCTCTTCACTGCTTTGACGCTTCCTTCATTTTTCAGAGCATGTTCAATTCTCTTCATATTATACCTTGTTACATCGCATACTTTACGCCTATTAATCAACTTCGAAAGCTATGCCAGTTATATTTTGTCTGTTGTACTTGACACTTTCATGTTTTGACGCTTCCTAATGAGATTTTTCGTTTCCTGGGAAAGCTTGCCAGTGTCCTGTCTAAATATCCTGCCTCCAACTTTCACTGCACACTCCGTAATGATACTCTTCAGATTATCATTCATTCTATCTACGCTAAGGTTGGTTTCCTCACCAGGAGCCGAGATCCTGTTCTGATGCGAGACTCTGAATTCCTGTACTTTTCCACTCAGTGCTAGCTCATCGATTGGCTTCTTGCGTACGAGTTTCTGTAGTTCCTTCTTCAAGTCTAGGTGAATTCGAGACCGTACTATTCTATGGTCACTGCATCGTACCTTGCCAACCACTTCCACACCCTGCATGATGCCTTGGTGTGCACTCAATATAAAGTGTATTTTGTTCTTATTTTCGACATTAGGGCTCCTCCATGTGCACTTGCGGTTTCCTCGTTTTCGGTTGAAGGTATTCAAAATCCGTAAATTATCGCGTTCTGCGAATACTAGTAGCTCTCCTCTGGCGTTCCTAGTACCGATGCTATAATCTCCTACTGCCTGGTCTCCAGCCTGCTTTTTCCCTACTTTTCCATTAAAGTCTCCCATCAGTATAGTATACTGTGTTTTTACCTTACTCATTGCCAATTCCACGTCTTCATAGAAGCTTTCAACTGAAGCGTAATCATGGCTGGATATAGGACCGTAAGCCTGCACCACTTTCATGTTGTATCTCTTATTCAGATTAATTACAATACCTACCACCCTTTCATTAATGCTATAGTATTCCTCTATGTTGCCAGCTATGTTTCTGTGAATTAGGAACCCCACTCCCAGTTCTCTTCTGTCAGTCAAGCCCCGATAGCAAAGAACGTGCCCATTCTGTGGCACCGTACATGCCTCATCTGTCCTCCTAACCTCACTGAGCCCTATTATATCCCTTTTACACCCTCTAGCTATTCGAATAGTACAGCTAGACTTCCCTCACTAGATAAGGTTCGTGCATTGAACGTTGTCAAGTTCAGGTTCCAATGGTGGCCTTAAAGTGAACACCTCAAGTACCGCCACCTCGCATCTTTCATGACTATATACTAGTTCACTATATTCAAGGCACTGCGGCCCAACCCTCGCTAAACCTTGCTAAAACCAAGCAGGTTACACCCAACGAGTTTGACTTGGCAACGCTTTCTGGTCAGATAGTGCACAAAGTGCGTCCTTCTGATACTAGCTTTTTTTTAGTAAGCATCAAATTCAAGGCAAATTTTATAGAAGGTTAAGTCACCAATACTCGTCTCTGTAAGGTATTTCATCAGAAACAACTATCTTTTCATTCGTGATTAACTTGCGCAAGTTTTCTGTTCCATTGAAAAGGGCGCGTGCATGCCGCTCCTCTAGTCCGGCCGTGGAGGTGGCTACCTATAAACTACGACGACTACTACATACATCACAGACGCACGGCCCACGGCACTGGGCGCTTCGTCCTCAAAAATGGTTAACGATTTAGAGTACTTGGTATTCTACTACGAGAGAGCATTAAAACCGTCCTCTGAGCCCCACACTTGATAAGGCCGTGTCGACAAAAAGTACGGGGAGAATGGTAACGACCGCTGCCATCGCACACAGTGCTCCGCCCTAGAACAACAGTACTCAGCTCACATAAAGGACTTCTTAGAAAGTTAAATGAGCACAGAACACAAGCATCAATGAACGGGCTTTGGTAATCCATTTCGGTGGACCCACAAAGCAGTGCCAGTCAGCATTTCTCTGTCATGCACAATAAAACCAAGTCATTTTCGAATGCTAAACATGAATTAGCTTTTTTTTTATGAATCCGTTTAAAGCGCACTTTCTTTTTTTTTTTGAAAAGCAGATTATATCCAACTAAGTACAAAGCTCGTTGCGTGAACGTGGCTTCTGCGTGAAGCGTACGAGTCGTGTTTACTTGTTGAACGGCTGCTATAGCGAAAACGTTACAAAAGCTGTTTTTCTTCAGCGTGCAGTGATTTGAGGGACCACGAGCAGAAATCGCACGTCTTACTTGCTTAGAAAGGGGAGTGCAGACACTTGTTTCGGTAGCAGTAGCCGGAGCACATGTTCGAAACGTCATCAGCTTGATAACCACGGCAAAGTTTACGGCTTTATCTTTCTTCCTTCAACCATGGCCGGGCTTGATGTAGTAGCCGAGGCAATAGGCACTTCAACCTCTCCACAGCAAAACAGTTAAAACAGATCAGAACAGAACAGGAGTGGCACGCGCGCACACTGCATGCGTGCTGTTCCTGTAGCCCGGCCATGCTTCAGCATTCCGAGTTCCTCTCTTGGCGCCCCGCCGCGGTGGTCTAAGGTACTCGGCTGCTGACCCGCAGCTCGCGGGATACAATCCCGGCTGCGGTGACTGCATTTCCGATAGAGGCGGAGATGTTATAGGCCCGTGTGCTCAGATTTGGGTGCACGTTCAAGGACTCCAGGTGGTCGAAATTTCCGGAGACCTCCGCTACGGCGTCTCTCGTAATCATATGGTGGTTTTGGGACGTGAGACCCAACATATCATCATCAGCTCTTCTCTTGGTGCAGCAGGGGACGCAGCATAGGTCCGCATTGCGATTATCTGCCAATGCACGTCTCACGTCGATACGCTTTACGTATAGACGGTTTCGCCAGAGCCTGCCGGTCTCTGGCAACATTGTGCGTTCACCGAAAACCACCCCTTTAAACTTCCGTTTTAGCTTGTTTTTGCGTGGTTTTAGCCGTTGTTGCTGCTCGCGGCTGCTTGTGTTCTGATGTTTTATGCGGATAATATTATTCCGACGAAGCGCAGGCAACTCGAGCACAGCTGTGTCAAGCCAAAACGCAGTCTGCAAGCCTCGACTAATTTTATATGCCAGTGAAAACGTTCTGTTTTCTGACCGGCGGTGACACAAATGAGCGCCCGCATTCGAGCGATGACGCGAGAAAACTTTATTCCCACTGAGAGCGCGTAGGTTTGTTCTGCCCCCTTCAGCTAAGGCAATGTAAAGCTCAGCGCACACAAATGGCCCAAAGGCGATATGACGATGCCTTCGCAAGGAACTTAGCAAATTAGATAATCAACCTATGTCGGAGGATAGAATTCTACAATATCGGCAGATGCAACTTCACAGAAGAAGACCCTCAAAGCGCTGCTGCACTTTGTGCGATCGACCAGCCTTTCTGAACGGTTGTATCCAGAGCGCCCTTCCTCTATGTGTTTTCGTTTTCCCATGAGTGCACATGCGTTTTTTTCTCTCACTCTCTCTCTATCTATACCCCCTCTTTCTTGCCCCTATTTCCCCACTGCCAGTGCTGAGTATCAAACCTGATGATAATATCTGGTTAACCTCCCTGTCTTCTTTTTTCTCTTCATCGCTTTTAGACGTTCGACTAGACGAAAAGCCCCGGTTACTGAGAACACATCGGTCGCTGTCGGCAACCGTGGCAGATAAGTGTACGGACGCCTGGAATGGGCAGCGAAACGTGCAAGCTAGCACTGAAAATCCATCGCGAAGGCGACTTTTTTTTTTACAGTTTGAGTAATATCAATGATGTGCATGAAGCAACACAGGACACAAAGTAGCCGCGCTTAACACAAATTGCCTCACAGTGGTGTCAACGTTTCGTTGTCGTTGCATTTGATTTTTTTAAAAGCGACGCCAGGAAGTGGGATGTCATCTGTGGGAGAAAATGACTCATCGCCTGTTTTTCTGACGCTAATTAAGATCATCGCATTCTAGCTAATTAATTTTCGGGGTGAATATAAGCTGTAGGTTCAGGTGGTTTCAAGTTGAAGGTTTGATTCATGAATAGCTTACCCGTCAGTAAACCATAACATTTTGCCTGACCCTGCAGCCGCAGTTTACGTCATCACATAATCAGTACATTTTATAATTTCCCAGTCACGAGAACAATTCTGATCGCGAGCGATTTTGATCACCGCTGATCTCTCTATACAGTGCATGGTGTGACACAGGCGCAATAATGAGCGTTTCATCCTGAGGTTGTGTGCTTAAACGAAAACATCTTTTCGGAATTCGACAGGAGGTAGGTTTTCAGTTCTAGTGGAAAAGCTGAATTGAACAATATCGCTATGGATCGAGCAACTATTCTCCTACATGTCGACGATGTGGGTGTGCTTTGAAGACGCTGACAGAAAAAAGACAGGTGTGCGCAGTCAATTACCTGTCTGCATCTTCAAAGCGCATTCACATCATCTACATGCAGAACCAACGGGCCCAATCAGGTTCGATGAAAAACTTCTCTTGCTGTTTATGCATTTTCTGTTTGTATAGGCGCGGCCACTGTCTAAGGTAACACGGAGCAGGGGGCCGCGCACATCGGAACGTGACGATGAATATTTTGCGCGGTGCTCATCGGCCACTCGAGCCGTGTTACCTGCAGCACTGACCGCGCCTGTACCTGCCGTGCGTTAAGTCGTACCCCTTCATATCCTCTAGACGTTGCTCCAAACACATTCTAAGGAATGTGCAAGAAATAATAGAGCAGCAAACTCAAACACACAAAAAAAAAAACACTGCCGGGCCCATTGAAAAAGAAAATGGCAGCATATCCACGGATTGAATGATGGCGAGTGGTGCGAAGCATCCGTCCGTCCACTCGTTCTTACTTCCGTCCATCCAGGCGTCTGTCTGTGTGACCATCCGTGCGTCCATTCGCCCGTCCGTGCGTGCGTCTGTTCGTGCGTCCATCCCTGCTTTCGTCCATGCATCCGCTCCTGCGTCCGTCCATGCGTCCATCAGTCGGTGCAGCCATCCGTGAGTCCGTCCATGCATCTGTCTGCGTGTCCGTTCGTCCACCAATTCAACACTCCAAGTACCACCATCTCGCCTCTTTTCATCATATATTCCCCATATAGAAGCAACCTTTTCCTGTCAGGTAGTGCTCAATGTACATGCCAATGGCTGCTAATGAGAAACAGGAGAATTCGACATTTACTTTTTTACGGCTTGCGCTTCGTATCTACTTCCACCTTTAACCACCTCGACTTCATGGTATATACTAGTTCACTGTATCCATGGTACTGCGGCCAAACGCTCGCTAAACCTTTCTAAAACGAAGGAGGTTACGCCCAGCGAATATAACGTAGGAACCTTTTCCTGTCAGATGTTTCTCAATGTACATGCCAATGGCTGCTAATGGGGAATGAGAGACAGGAGAATTTGGCTTTTACTTTCTTACGGCTTGTGTATCTACTTCCCACCTTTAACCAGCTCGATTTTATGGTATATACTAGTTCACTGTATCCATGGTACTGCGGCCCAACGCTCGCTAAACCTTTCTAAAACGAAGGAGGTTACGCCCAGCGAATATAACGTAGGAACCTTTTCCTGTCAGATGTTTCTCAATGTACATGTCAATGGCTGCTAATGGGGAATGAAAGACAGGAGAATTTGGCTTTTACTTTATTACGGCTTGCGCTTCGTACCTACTTCCCACCTTTAACCACCTTGAGTTCATGGCATATACTACTTCACTGCATTCATGGCACTGTGGCTCAACGCTCGCTAAACCCTTCTAAAACCAAGGAGGTTACGCCCAGCGAGTATGACGTAGCAACCCTTGCTTGTCAGATCGTGCTCAATAGTGTTCGTGGGTGGGGCATGGACGAAGTGGAGCGGCGGGCACGGAGGGCCGTGGCGGCTCGTGCTCGTTGACAGACAGACAGACGGATGGACGGACTAATGGACCCTTCGCTCCACTCCAGTGAGTTGTTTTTTTTTTTTTTTCATCCGCTTCACTTAGCGTTGATTCTGACACGAGTGGAGGCGATGCGTCAAGCCTCGACCTGCCCTGCACATGATGCTACAATTTCTTTAAAAGAGATTATGTCGCAAGCAGGCGCCCTACGAAGTAGCTGCGCTGTATTGTACGTAAGGATATATGACGTCATTCGGCGTCCTAACGGGCCCACTCTCTTCTCAGACACCAGCGTGATCAATGCCGCTTTGTGCACCCGGGGACCGACCACGTCGTGATGTGCGCGGATGGACTAGATTCTCACCTAACGCTCTCAGTGGGCGGAAACGATACATGGCGCCGCTCGCGCCACAGGAAAAGTGCGTCCCGCCGCGCAGGATCTCTTTACCCTTTCTCTCTCTATGGGTCGCTCTTTTCCCTTCCAACTTTCTCTCTTGCAGGTCGCGTACAATGTACGCGCTGTCTCGTTAAAAGAGTGCTGTATTGGGAAAGGTAGAGCTGACTTCGGGCACGTACCAGGTATCCAGGGGTCGCACGCAAAAACCAGTGTGTATGTCACGGGGACTTTACCTTTCATTGGTCACTGGGACATGTCACAACTTTTTGTTTGCGTCGCTCAAGATTTTGGAAATCCTTTCTTGTACCTAACTAAAGAACACGCTGTAGACGACCGCGCCGTCCTAAGTACAAGCAGTAGGTCGCTGAATTGCCTATGAATGTGCTGTGCGTATTCCGACAGACAGGAGAAAGAAAATGAAACAATTATTTCTAAAAAAAAAACAAATGTTTGGTAGTGGTTGGACTTCCCAGTCCCGAAGACCGTTGGCTCTCCGCCGTCTGGCCCCGCCGCGGTGGTCTAGTGGCTAAGGTACTCGGCTGCTGACCCGAAGGGCGCAAGTTCGAATCCCAGCTGCGGCGGCTGCATTTTCGATGGAGGCGGAAATGTTGTAGGCCCGTGTGCTCAGATTTGGGTGCACGTTAAAGAACCCCAGGTGGTCTAAATTTCCGGAGCCCTCCACTACGGCGTCTCTCATAATCATGTAGTGGTTTTGGGACGTAAAACCCCACATATCAATCAATCAATCTCCGCCGTCTGGTCTCGGCCGACCAGAGCTTGTTGCTGCACTGCGTCAGAGCTGGACAGGGTCGCATCCCACTCGATGGAGATGTATGATTTTGAAATCTGATCTCAGCGTTCGAGAAACAGATTGATACTGATATTTTGGATGACTGAAGTCCAAATGTCAATTGTTGTACTGTTATACACATAATGACAGCATGAGGCGCGTCACGAAAAGAAAGCCTGAAATGATTCACATTATTATAGTTGCTAAAAAACTCTAATAACTGCTGACCCGCAGGTCACGGGATCAAAACCCGGCTGCAGCGGCTGCATTTCCGATGGAGGCGGAAATGTTCAAGGCCCGTGTGTTAAGATTTGGGTGCACGTTAAAGAACCCCAGGTGGTCGAAATTTTCGGAGCCCTCCACTACGGCGTCTCTCATAATCATATGGTGGTTTTGGGACGTTAAACCCCACGTATCAACCGAATAAAAAAACTCTATTAAGAAAGAAACAAAAATCTGGCATAAAGGCAGGGATGTGCAGGTTTGCCCGCTAGCGAAAGGTCAGCGGGCCGCACGTTTAAGACCACTTGTGTAGGGTACACATGCGCTGAGGCTAGTGGTAGCTCCTGCGATACTGCACGCAATTAGTGAGGCAGATCACAATTGTCTGTGGCCCGTCGACAGTGTGTCGACGCACATGGAGCACCCCCCCCCCCCTCCCGTGCCGGTGTACATGCGGAATTCGTGCCCCTACACCGAATTTCCGTTTCCCAGCAAGCGACCTCCGGGAACGGGTGTTTTTATGTTTAGGCTGTTGGGGTCGATAGGGCCAATGCAACAGTTATACCAAAGTGGAGTACGGGAGTGCTAAAACCAGTGCTAAAGTACGGGAGTGCTAAAGACAGAATTGGAGATGTGGCGTTCAGTTTCCTTAATGTCACGCTCACCATTGGTTAGTTGACTTTACAGGCATGCGTCTAATGTCACGATTGATCTGCGTTCGAATCCATGTTGAGCTGTTAGAAGGTTTCGAAGAGAGCAGAATAAAGAACTCTGAGAGTTTCCTCTCATATTTCGAACAGACCTACCTAATTTCGTTTCGTATAGGGTTATGCTCAGTGAAATTTATCTGGCTTACTAAGCGTAAAATATATGCATAACACGAGTCTTCTTAAATGCCTGGTCTCTTTGTCGAACACTTTAACGCAGCTGTTGCTCAGTATCACGCCTATAATTGTTGGATGTAAGTTTCCATAACTTAAACACATTCGCTGAACCGGTTCACTGAGCAAGAAACCGCGAAACCACTCAAAACTTTGAAGTTGGCTGTTACGCTTAACTGATATTCAATAGTTGTGAAGTAAATCGAAAAAAAAAACACAAAATTGCCCTGTGTGCGTATTCAAGCCGAAACCGCATCTTCTGCCTGCAGAAGTTTTCGCCAGTCAGCTACCACGAGGGCCACCGTACCGTTCATGTTGTTGCGTCTTCCTGTACACATGCGTAATTCCCTCGGGGATTGTTATTCTGCGTAGATTTCAGCCGACTGACGTTCTATAGATTTTTCGTAAAGAACATCCTGTCGGCACTTATGACGTCACAACGCCATATATAAGGTACGCGTTAGATATTGCTCCATACTCTAGTTGGTATGGTTACAGCAGTCACAATATATTGTTTTGAAAAGAAAAGTATACTCTGTCTCAAATCTACTCGCACGAATATCTAAGGGAAACCACGGCCGTTTGATATCTGCAACTGACCTGGCACGGAGATCAGACATTTGTTGCCTGACTGTCCGTTGACATTGGTCCTTGGCATTTCTCAAGTAGACTTGAACATGATGCAGAAAATAAGTAACCAATTACGATTAGAATTACTTCCTTTAAAGCACAATTAAAAACAGGGGTCTATTACAGTCCCAGAAAATAACTGAGCAATTAGAGAAATGTAACCAATTACTATTACGAAACTTTTCTTAAAAATGCGTTGCCGTAACGCAATAACACTTGTTTACTCAAGCCACTATGAACTATTGCGGCTTGCACGGTATAGAGAATGCTGGAGTCTTGTGGGATGACTATGAGGCTTACCGGGGTTTCTGTGATTAAGTGTGTCGTGCGTTGTTCAATGTCAGCAGTCATCACCTCTCAAAGAAGTCGACACTGATTCTGGACAACTAGCTTTAATGTAAGCTATCCTTGTGCGACTTAGCACAAGCTGCCCTAATTTTTCAACTACCACAGCAGACTGGTCGCAACTCCATTTTAATAAAAAAAGCAACTGATTACCGATAATCAATTACTAAAAATGTATTGTAATTAACCAGAACGTTACTTTCCAGGAATCAATCGGTTTTATTAAGAAGCAAACAAAAACGTGATTGATTACAAACGACCAAGTACTTGCAATGTGTCACGTACATCTTTGTCCCCAGTGTAGATACCGATTAGCGTACTGGGCTTTAAGCTTTTTTTCGCGTAAAAGTAAGGAAATTCTATTCATACTGAGTCAAATTGTTGGGAACTGAAATCTAGCAAGTTACAAAACGTTCAACAGACCAGAGTATGAGGCCGCGATCATGCTGCCCCTTCCCCCGGCTTTTCCGCATCATATAGCTCTCTCTTCCTCTCTATTTTGTATATTTATTGGTAATATACTTCTCAATCCGATCTTTACTTGAAATAAAATTAATGAAAGTGACTGTAAAGTAATAAAGGAAGGCCTTACGAACTGGTGGAGATGGTCAAAGGTCTAACAAACTTGTAGGTTGTCTATAAAACTGGTTCTATTAAGGTTAATTAACAATACTGGCACAACATATAGTATAGTGTCTACCGTGAATTTTTCAGGTGTCGCACGCTGATATTTTTTGCTGAAAATTTTTACCATTTTTTAATCTTTTATCACCTGAATTTTTCTTGCTCTGTAAGGAAAACTTTATTCAGCATTCGGCAACGCTTCAATGCTTTACTTTCGAACGTCACATTATTCGATTAAGCGTCGTGCAATTTGCCACGATTGCGGCCTGGAAAAAGAAACGAGAAATGAATGTATAAAAAAAAGCTCCTATTCCTACGTTTTCGTATTGTATACAAGCTTTCTATCTGCGAGTGAATGGTACGGAAGCTTATGGCGGCCTGTGCAAAGGTGATGACGATTGTCGTTAGTGCAGGGGAAACTTATGAAGCGTTCGTCCGAGTTTCTTCACGTATGTGCACTGTCCCTGGGATCAAGAGCAATCGTATGGGCAGTGTTGCATGGTAAGTTCTAACAAAGAACAGCACAAACAAGACAGGAACGGAAACGGCACAAAGAAATCCCTGGAAGGGGCACAAACACATTCCGTCACTCTTTCATCACGATATATCGTTAAACAGCTCACTTCACAGAAATTCCGGCGTTGCCGCATCGGTGTCGTTGGTTGTGAGCGAGAAATAATCATCTTATGCGAGACCGAAAATGGAGAACGATGCAGATAAATTAATTGATATGCGTCAGTGAGAATGAAACCAGGCTCGTTCAGGTCCTGTACGCATGCTTCACGATACAACATGAAATATTCCGGCATTAACGCGTGGTACAAGCGACCATTACCAGCGGACGTCAGGACGTGTGATTATCATAACTTCGTTGTTTAAAGCCGGTAACGTAATACAAAAGGCACACACGCTACTGCTCCTATTCTCTTGAGGCCACGTAATGAGTGCAGAGCAAGTTCGAAAAGGTTTAATGAACTAAATGCTTAAAGTTAGCACTGAAAACAGGACATCGCAATCCCGTTCAACTTCAAAAGCCGAAGCTTCAGGGTCCCCAAATTTTTGCACTGTTCCTTGCTACAATGTTTCCAAACCACCTAGCCCACCGACGAGCATTAGCGCAGCATTGGTCTGCAAGTTCAGATTATTAGCGCGCCGACGTGTGTAAAGGTCAGCCCCACCGCGGTGGTCTAGTGGCTAAGGTACTCGGCTGCTGACCGGCTGATCGCGGGATCGAATACCGGCTGTAGCGGCTGCATTTCCGATGGAGGCGGAAATGTTGTAGGCCCGTGTGCTCAGATTTGGGTGCACGTTGAAGAACCCCAGGTGGTCGAAATTTGTGAAGCCCTCCACTACGGCGTCTCTCATAATCATATGGTGGTTTTGGGACGTTAAACCCCACATATCAATCAATAAAATCAATCAGTGTGTAAAGGCAAAAAACTTTAGACTCCTCATCAAACTCGAAAACTGACTGTCGGTGTTCCGCGGCGTCTGCATCAACACATGTTACGAAGACAAAATTTTACCGTCACTTGACGACGTTAGAGATAAGATTTATGTGCAAGCTTGACGTCTATATGACCTCACCATTACGCGCTCACATGAAATCCTCGCTTAGTCTTAGGTGAGACGATCACAGAGGTAGTGCAAAACAAAACCTAGCGAGGAGCAGAAATAGTGCGTTGCCGCCGATTCTAGAAGCAGTGCACATCCACTTTAGGACATGAAAGCTTTCCGAGTGGGTCGGGGGAGTGTCAGTACATCGAGAGAATAGAAGAAGAAGCTGGCTTTCGCCTTCGAGAAAACAATCCCACAAGGAAATAAGGTTTCCTTGTGCCGGTGAGGCCCTTAAGGGAATTAACTTGTGTATAATCAGTCTCGCAGGGGAACCTATACGAAGCCTCGTTTTCAGCGAATGCCGCTGGTCCGGCCGTCAAAAATTGCATTTCGGATTATTTCGAGTGACACCAATGTCCCGTCATATTGTATAAACTTGTACGCCCGATTTCCTCTCATATGATCCTAAAATATTATGAGATTGTGGGTGCGTAAGTCATATCAAAATTTTTCCATGGCAACATTTTTGCAGTGTAACTTCATCCGGTGTTAACAGTGTCATTACTCGCACAGGAGTGCAATGAGTGTTGAGACTCTTGTGTTGAATACGTCGGAAAACTAAATCGAGCATAGAAGACGTCTATAAGTATTGTCCGGTTTGCTTTTCTTTATACATAATTACCCCCCTTGTTAGGCAAATCTCGCTGCTCTTTATCCCCAACAATTCCTTCAGAGTATAGATAAATTAAAAATAATAAAAGAATCAAGTGACTAAACTGGTGACAACGTCTCAATCGTGGACTAACTTAACAAATTAGCGGACGTTAAGGCTCCATTATCGTTCATAATGCTGCCAAGTAAATTTTGTTCCTACTTCGGCAAACAAATGATAAAATAATTAGTCTTCATACCAGTGTCGTTTAAGCTGAAGTATAATAATATTTCTTTTCATACTCTCCTTAGAGAGCAAATATAAAACGAGTTAAATGAGTTATATTCTTCATCGATCAGCCACACATATTGTTAGCCTAAGAGAGCGCAGTAGATAAATACGTAAAGTATTAAATAATAACTGAACTTCTATACTCCGTTTCATACATCATGTGCAACGCTGTCAAAGCTAGCGCTCTTGTTTGCGCTGTGTACTGCCGCGACCAAAAAGTAGTGCGTCGCTTGGGGTGTACGAGAATCAATAAATGTTTCTCGGGAAACTTCTCGGCATGCATATTTGTCATCAGGTTAAAAAACAAACGCCTGTGTTGTCGGATAAACAATCCAAATATGCGAGTTGGTAATTTATGTTTGTCGCTTTCGTATCAGGTTTTCACTCTCCGCGCGACCCGCGCTGCCGTTTTTTTTTTTTTTACTTGTTGTGGCAGCTTCGAAAAAATGGCGTCCAGCTCTGCGTCCTCGACCACCTGTCCTGCGCGAATTTTTTCGAAGCTTTGCACATCAAAGCTGTCAACGTGCAGTTCACTTCCGCGTGCAAGTAAGTTGAAGTTACTGAAAAAAAGACAAGATTTTGAATTGAACTCGCAAAAATTAAAAAAAAATGACACCACGTGGATTCGAACCCATGCACTTCAAAACTACGGTGAACTCTCCGGAGCGACGCGTCAGACCACTCGGCTACGAAACCGCGTGGAGCAACACTTCATGTTTTCTTTACGGACTACTTGCCTAGCCTTCACAGCGTTGCACCTGATGTATGAAACGGAGTATAAGTAGTCCTAAAAAAATTCGGTAGGCCTGCGCGGATAGAACAGCGCAGTGACAGCGAAAGCTGGAAGAGCGGCCTTTCAGAACCTTTTGTAAACACTCTATGGATAAGTGCTACAGGCACACTTGAAGAACCCACTACGCCATAAATAATCTTAATTTCCGTACAGTAGGCCGGCGTCCACTATGCTATCTTCCGTAATACTTCGGAAATGCGTGGTAACCGCTGCAAACTTTCAAGAACGTTTGTGCATTTTTTTTATGCAGTATCTAATGACGAAGAAGGATTAGGCCTTTAGTGGGTATGTGCCACAGTTAATAGGTGATCAAGAGCAAGCTTTTGCAATAGGTTGAAGCATTGGACGATCCACTCGTTACGCAATTCGGACTGTGTGGCGCCTGTTGTTTCTTGCTGTTGTAAAACGCTTTATTGTTCATATTAATGCGATTTCTTTCCCGACATCAAGCCTCCCTAAGGCAAGTTTGTAAACGAGTCCCAAGCACTGGCGTGGCTTAGTTTTAGAATACTGGGATGACACGCAGGGGACCCGGGTATGAATCACACTCTGTCATTGGATGTATATTTATTTACTGAGTTTTCTTTTATTTCGTGCGATAGTGGTTACGGACACCAATAGCAGTGGCGGAAAACTGCAGTGCCGCACGTGACCCACGTTGTGATCTCATAACAGCTTTCGCTGTAATGTAATATATTTAACAAAAGAGGTACGGTATCGTCAAGGTACACTTGGAAGATTTACCACCTCTCCTGTCGTCATGACGGGATCGATATGGTGGCTAACAAACAAGCTTCAATTTTAAATAACGAATTCAGTACTATCACGTTGTGCTGTTTTCTGGGCAGTAGGAAGGGGGGGGGGGGTGAGGAGTTCTGACACTCCTCACAATTGTTTCATGCTTTAACTTCGCGCGCAACACTAAAACACTTGCACGCTCTCACAGCAACCACCAGTTGCCAAAGTTAGCAGTTCTACATGGAAACACCCTCCGAAAAAATAATCCTGGGCACGGCCCTGGGAGTCCTTAACTTATTTCGTATCGTTTTCTAGCGTCTGTGATAGTCACACCTCTTGACGCGGCAGAGGCCTCTCCGCAAGGACTCTCCCGTCTTGCTGCGTCTATGGCGGCTACCCAGGCTGCTACACCAGAGGCACTGGCACATCACTGGTGCTCTTTGTTTTTTGCGACTTCAATCGTCGTTTCTATGTGCGCGATGCATTTGCCAGCGGCTAGATTCCCCTGACACCGTTGCCTACATAGGCGCGGGTTCTCGCTCAACCGTGTAACAGCTCGCGCAAAATAACGGGGGGCACCGAAACAAACAAACAAAAAACAAAGCGAGAAAGCATGTGGATGCTAGAGAAAACAGGCTACTGCTGCTGCTGCTGCTGCTGCTGCTGCGCATTCTTTCGCGCCTGCCAAAAAGGATGTACATGCGGGGACTAGCGTGGTATATGAGGGGATGAGAGAGTCGAGGGCGCCGCTTGCGTGTTGTTGCGTCCCGTGACGGTTTCCCAAGCATCCGCGCAAAAGTGAAGGGTGCGCGGAAAAATTTCCTGCTACATAAACCACGGAAAGGATGCGGTACTATATATAAATGCGGTGGGGGTGCAATAAAGCTGTTTAACTTGGCCTTTTACAACTCAGCCGAGGGGGCGAAAGGTGAAGTTAGAGTGGGTAAATGAAATACAAAACAGATAGATAGATAGATAGTAGATAGATAGATAGATAGATAGATAGATAGATAGATAGAGATAGATAGATAGATAGCTAGATAGATAGATAGATAGAGATAGATAGATAGATAGGATAGATAGATAGATAGATAGATAGATAGATAGATAGATAGAATAGATAGCTAGATAGATCGATAGATAGATAGATAGATAGATAGATAGATAGATAGATGGAATAGATGGCTAGATAGCTAATTTCTGCCTTGCCAGGAACATTCTTGTACGCTGTCATTCACGTAGTCCAAGGGGAACTTCACACTTCTATCGTTTTTGCTTATCTACGCATATGCACAAAGGTAACGACAGCTGTGGTGCCAAAAATATATAGCAGTTGATTCTCGCCGGGTGAGGCAAGTTGCTCCTATTGTATTAATAGGGTGTCGCGTGTGCTCATTAGCCCATCCCAGATGTGTGTACATTTCACATCCCTATATATTTGAATATGCAATCTGTTACTATGGCATGCCCCTTCATGGCCTCACCTGTGTTGCATTGGTGAACGAAGTGGACTCTTTGTAGATGGTTGTTAACCTAACTTTTTCATGCATGCTCTGTAGTTTCTGATAACAAGCAGTAATGGACTTTTTAAAAGCATAGCACGCCGTTTCCTCTGCACTGTATTACTATTCACTTCGTGGTGCCTTCACAGCCTTCAAGGAATATCAAGAAAGCTATTAAGCATGAAATTTCGGTCGTAAACTCTCATCTCTGGTCGCGTACTAAAGCATATCGAGTGTCTATGCCCAAAAGTATTAATGGAAGTAGCAGTTATGAGTACCGTGGGCAGTTAATACATACAAGTGTGCAGGCATATTGCTAGCTCACCGAAGGCTGGTATACGATTCGTCTTCGAAGACAGTTCAGAGTAGAACAAGTAGCCCGAGACTGGGGCGCCCGTTAAGCCTACGAATCATCAGTCACGAAGCGCGCATCACCCTGAAGGGTCTGCATGTAGTTACAAGAGCTGCCACCTTAGAAACGTTGTTCCGACCAGCCCACGCCTCTCCTCGCCCGAGAAATCCCGCAGCACATGGTATACGCTGACGGTGTCAGATCGTAATTTGGTTGGTACCCGAGCGGGCCATCATTCGCGGCCTTCTTGGCACGGCCGCCGGCCGGCCGGTGTTCCTTCACCTGCGAACGGTGTAAGGCAACCGCGTAAAGCACCGCTCATTATGCAGATGAGTGCCCCCTCGTTCATGCATCGGGTCTTGATGCGCATATTTTGGCAACCCCTCTCGCGGTCTCTTCCGAGCAACATCCGTACGCAAAGCCGGACATTCTTTCGCTTGTGCACTCTTAACACAGCAGCTACCTTTCCATTCCTCCCTCTCCCACCTGCCAATTCTTAACCGCTTCGCACCGCTCTCACAAGACAGACACCCAAGCAAGCCGGACCGAGTGTTCCTTTGACGTTACATACGTTATGACAAAAATCCCCTTACCTGCATTTTTTCCACCCTACTATATCGCTTTCGTCTTTTCTTTCTTTGTTTGCCCTAAAGAACAAAGAGCATTGCCGACAGAGCAACGAAGGAGCCGCTAATTTTTTATTGGACAATGTGTCTCGAGGTGTCCGGCAGGGCGTTACAGACCAGAGGCCATTGGTCAACGCGTTGGTGCTGCTTCAGCGTGATTGGCGAAGACCGAGGGTCGTGACCGGTGCGTCTCATAAACTTGTTGGAAAGACATGCGTTTGCCACGGGCGGCGAGAGAAAGACTCACATGTACTTCAGCACGTGACCGACCGAATGTGTATAATTGAAGAAAGAACACGCAGTCCTCTGACGCTATATATGTGTTGGAGGACAGCTTCACCGTCGTATTTCTGTGCATAACCAAAAAGAAAAACTACGGCAGAATTGTGTTTGGTGGTTGAATGGCCTGCAGCCAGCATTTGTGGCGGATGTTGCAGGTGGTGTCAGTGTGAAATACCTCGCAAGAGATGATGTGTTAGCCGATCTCTAACTTATGCAAGCAACAAGAGTGACAAGAGATAAAGGAGCCCGACATGACAAGCGATGAAATTTCCTTCGGTTTTTGCTCTGTTCAGTTTTTTCAGTATATTATGCGAATTATATAATTGCACTGAACGGGCCAGTATAAATAACCCTGAGGTCAAAAAATTGTTATAAGAAAAGATATGTTCACTTTTTCTTTGTGAACATGCTGCTACAAGAATATCGCGAATACTTGCTACATTAAGGAAGCTACAGGGGTCATAACATCGGTCTCAGTTGGTTTCAAATCTTTGCGTGGCTTTGCCACCCTCTCCCTCACAGGGAGGGCAAGGCGTAGCCCGTCGTCGTGACTAATTTAGACCAGTCGACAAGCTGCGTTGCCGATCGCCGACTTAACGTTACATCGCGTGAAAGGAGGATTGGTCAGGCGTAGGAAAGGAGCGCGGGAATTGTTTTTATCGAAAAGGGAACTCTTCGTGGCACGCAGCGCTATTCGGGAAATGTGATCACCGAGGTCTCCTCTACGAATTGGCGAGCTTCTTTCAGGGGTTAAAAAAAATCGGGGGCAATTGACTGGCTATTTAACAAACTGCATGTGTCGCAACTCACGAAGTGTTGGAGTAAGTTCTAAAAAGAAGTTGCCACGTAATGGCTTTCGTATCTGCCATTCATTATAAGTACTGCGACGCCCAAACCTGATATTGTTAAGTACTGACACGTGTTGCAATGTCATTGCAGTCTAGCACTTGAGTAGGTGATGGGCATGGGGCCCGATTACGCTTTCACGTTTTGTTATTGAGAGCGAACCTCAAGTGTCGTCTACTTCTCGCTAGAAATCAGCACACAAGCAGGTGGCATTAAGTAAAGTCTTCCTCCATGTAACAGTGTTTACTGCGAACGATTCTAAGAATCGTTCGCAGTAAACAAACTAAAATTTGTGGCTCTAGAAATAATAATAAATAAACTACGTTCCGCTTTACTCTTGCTTGTAAACGCATTTTCTTCTTTTTTTTAATGGCATCACCTTTTCCTTGTTAGACTCGTACATTGTTAACACATGCATACGTATAAAACCAAACATTTCTTGACGAATCGTGTTCATTGCTAACATCGATGTGCTTTGCTGGATAAGCTATTAGCCACATAGGCTATTGGAACAAAAACATTTGTACGCCTGCATGAAGCATGTTTTGAATGGGTTTTATGAGATTTGGTTTACATTGATTTTATT